>VXAD01007908.1:0-130969 GCA_013399195.1 Dicrurus megarhynchus | reverse complement strand
CGGGGGACGGAGGCACCGCCATGGGCGCGGAGCAGAGCGCCGAGGCCGAGAGCCGCCCGGGCGAGCCCAGCGCCGCAGGTCGGTGCCCGGCAGGGAGCGAGGGCGCGGGGCTGTTCCCCGGGGAGCGGGGCTGTGCCGGCACAGCGGCTGTGGAGAAGGGCACGGCTGTTTCCTTGCGGGGGACAGCGGCTGTGGAGAAGGGAAGGGCTGTGGAGAAGGGAAGGGCTGTTTCTCTGGGAGGCAGCGGCGGCGCGGCCCGGCCCTTCCTGTGACGGCGCGGGGGCATCGCCCGGGCCGGGGGAGCAGAGCCGGGGCTGGGGAGCGCCCTGGGCGCGGGTGCGGAGCTGGGGTAGCAGGAACGAGCGGGCCGTCAGTGGTGCAGGTGTTCCGGAATCAGCTGTTCCCCGGTGTGGAGAGAGAAAGGGGCTTAGAACCCTTCAGTGATCTCGGCACTGTGCTATAAAAAGCATACCTGTGCAATGTTAAATAGAGCAGTATTCGCATAGGGTTGGATTCTGGTGGAATCTGCATATTAATTTGATTGTTCCTTCTCCCTCCCATATCCAGCATCTCCGTTGCCAGCCAAGCAACGAGCAAAAATGGACGACATTGTGGTTGTAGCCCCAGGAACGCAATCCTCACGGAATGTCAGCAATGATCCAGATGTCATAAAACTGCAGGAAATTCCAACTTTCCAGCCCCTTTTGAAAGGTAGGTGATTGTTCTTCCTCTCTTTTTAAATGCCTTGTTTTTTGGTACCTAATGGAGTTTGTGTATCCTGAGGTTTCTACTGCAGTTTGTATTTCTGTCCCTATTTTTCACTGCCCTTCTTGTTTTAAACCTTACTCTCTTTTGTTATGTCATAATTAATCCCAGCCTTCTAAACAGTGTGTGAACTGGTATAGAGGTGTGCTGCTAATGTTCTCTGCAATAGAATCATCTGCTGTGGAGACAGAACAGCTCCAAGCATACCAGCTTGCCCTGTACCACTGGTTGATGAGAGATGCTGTGTTACATTCTAATATATAATGGATGACAGTCTCCTGTTTTGCTCTAGTCTCTTAAAAACAGAGCTCTCAGAGTCATAGCTACCTGTGTATGCGTTCAGCTGCTTGAAATCAAGATGCCTTGTGGGAGTTTCCAACACAGAGCAGATTTTATCCTTGTTTTTCGTAGTGGGGTAGATGGGCTGAGACTTTTCTTTGTTTCTTTTCTTCCTACTCTTTTTTTTTTCCTTCATCTCCTGCACTCGTTCTTTGTTCCTTCCATTCTATTCAAAGGGAGGTGAAGATTTCAATCGAAGTTGTCAAGCCTGCAGTTTAACAAAAACTGTGTGTTTTGTGGCCTGGCTTCTAGCTATCTCTTTTTGAGGAGAATGCGGTGTCCTTAGTATCTGAAGGTCCCTTAGGAAGTGAGATGTCTGGAGCAGCCTGAACAAGTTGATTTGGTAAAAGTGGCCTCCTCCTGAGTTCCTGTCCCTGGAGCAGTGTGGGTCAAGCAACCCTGTGTGACTGTGCTGTGCAGTGGGCACTCAGTGAGCCCATGGGTTTTTTGAAAATGCCTGGCCTGCTGTGCATGCGTGCATGGGCAGCAGTGCTTGCTCATGCCTTGCAGGTCTGCTGTGACAGAGAGGATGGAGCTGGGATGTGTAGCCCTCCCTGCTACTGGAAGGAATGATGTGGTCTCGTACAGCTGAGGGTTTAGGCACTAACTGGTCAGAGTGTCACTGATTCATGCACGGCTGCTGGGCAGTTGTGGGAGCTGCTTTGCTCTAAAGGCATCACTAAGGTAATCTACTAGAGGTGGCATCACACCACCACTTTCTGGTCAGAAACTATTTACTTTTTGTTTGTTTGTGTATGTCTACTGCATGAGGGTCCTGGAACATGACCAGAACTTGTGGATATCATGATAACATATTGGGCCAAACATTTAACATTTTATTGGGCATTTTATAAGTAAGTTCTGGTTGTGCATGGCACTGACTGCTGTTCCCTGCAGAAGGGGCAGAAAGATAGGGAGGCCATGAAAAAAAGCAGAACATGCTTTGCCTGTAAAGCAAATGCTTCGTCCTGCTTTGTGTGTAAGGCAGAACCAGGATCATGCTAGTCACAGCTTGAAATGTAAATGCTGGAATCCAAATCCTTAAAAGAAATGAGGAAGTTTTAATATGAGAGACCAAATTTAGAAGATGCTACAACATCTGGCACCAAGGTTGTTGTGTATGTGTAAGAAGTGTGATGGCAAAGAGTTTCAGTTCCACCCAGCCTCAAACTCATGAACAAACCTGGGTTGCACAAGACCTGTGGAGGGAAGTCCTGGGAAGTGAGACTGGTGATCACTTCCAGAGATGGTGTTCCTGTGAGGGTGTTTGAGTCACAAGGGTACAGGGCTTGAGGTGGGAAGTGAGAAAGAAGAGAGAGCAGCAGCCGTGTGGTTGAGATGGAAAGGTTGGAAGGCACTGCCTTAGATGACCAGTCCAGGTCCTTCAGCTACTAAATGTGCACACTTCAAGTTGTCTTGGTGACTGAGTTGCTTGTTCTGGCCTTACTTTGGACCTGAAGCTGTGGGTGTGTGGTAGAAACCTCTTCTGTTTTTGTCACTTGGCCTGCTGCTTCCCTACGAGTCTCCTGAGACATGGTGACATCTGGTGACTGCTCAAGAGTTTTGCATGCTGAATCACTTTTGTGAACAGCTTTTTCAGCCTCAAGTACTTGTTATTACTTGAACAACCAGACTGTGATACTTGTGTTCACTACAGAAAGCAGCGTGGGCCTGTCGAGTGAGTTGACTCTTGAGACATGGCAGATCTACCACAGGCCCACTTGAGAAACTGTTCTGTTTTGGACTGGTCTCTTACCTGTATTCTTACCATGCAAGATTATGTCTCTGGAAAGGTTGAAGAAGCTGCAAGATCTTTTTGGAGCTCGTTCTAAAAACTTGTGTCTTGTGTTCTACCAGCTTGGAGGTGGACTTACAGTCCCTGTGGACTTAATTGTTCTATTCAGTTTCTCCTTGCCTAAGCAAAGCCAAGGTTTTATTTTGCTTTTAAGTTTCAAAAGGGGAATAATCATTAAATAAATGGAGTGGCAAAGCACATGGTCATGTAAACACTGCATGTTCTTGAAAAACAAATGCCCTTATTCCTCCTAGCCATATTGAGTTGAGCTTGTGATCAGTGAACCTGGAAATCTTTACCATTGTGTGCTCTCACTTGGAAGAAAATGTCAGTGTCCTGTCCATTACATCTTTCGTGCTTTCCCTTGACTTCTGCAGGGAGAATTGCACCTCAGAGTTACAGCTATGAGCCCTTGTAAAAAGTCCCTCTCCATCTTTCTTGTAGGCTTACTTCAGGTACTGGAAAGCTGCTCTGAGGTTTCTCAAAGCCCTGTCCAACTTGACCTTGAAGACTCCTCATGATCTGGACAGCCTATTCCAGTATCTTGCCACCCTCATCATAAAAAAATTTTCTTCTGTATGTCCAATCTAAACCTACCCTCTTTGGTTTAAAACCTTTGTCCCTGCTCCTTCATTACAGGCCCAGGCAAAAAGTCTCTCTCTATCTTGCTTTATTTGTCTCTGGAGGCTTTCAGGGGAAAGAAACTTCTTCCTGCTTATGGCTAGAATTCTGCACTGGTAAAAGGTATTCAGCATGAAGAAGCAAAAGGAACAGAGGTTACTGTCTCACTGCAAAAGCACTGTGTGAGCAGCAGAAACTTCTTTACATCACCTCCTTCTGTTCCCATAGGATTTTGTGATTAGTTTGCTCTCCAGTCTCATTTCATGGTCCTTCAGGTCAGTGTGGTGTTATTGTGACCATCTGAGAATCCTGACTGGTTGACAAAAGCTGCCAGATAGGCAGTGACTGTCAGCTGCTGCTGGCAGGTCAGGGAGGGCTGTGAGCTCCTGCTGGATGGGTCTTCTACATTAAAGTTAACCTATATTTAGGTTAACCTGTAACTAAAACAGCACCTGTAGTGACTTGAAACAAACTTTTGGTAACTGGTCCCCTGTAAATACTGGTTATGTTTTTGTGGTGCCCTTTTCCTTGTCATTTCCTCCTTGTTTGGAGGAAGCTGTTATGGCAGCGTCCCTCGGAAGCGTGATACTGCGTATTGAGCATACTGTGAGTTCACTGACTATGGGCTTGTGGTTATTTAGAGATAATTTAGCAGCCTGACTTATTTCTGGAGGAAATCTGAATAATAAAAGAATAATTTTAATTCTAGGTATTTAACTGTTGAAGCTTTGGTGGTGCCTGCTTGGCCTGCTGCAAGAATGTGATGATACTTTCCTTTCTCTTTTGTCTGATGGTGTTTGGATTGTTGTGTACAAGTTCCCAGGAGAGCAGGGATTGTTTCTGTGAATTAAGCAATGTGCTGATGTGCAGCTGGAGACTGGCCTATGAACAGTTCAGCTATGTCACATGCAAATTGCATTTGTCATCATGTGCAGCATGTTGTCTGTCATAGGAACTCCTGCTCCCTCCAGCACTGAGAGAAAAAAGGTCAGCAGAGGCTGCTGAGGCTCACCTGCATTCCCAGACCTGTCACAGAGGTGAAAGGTGTCTTCTCTGCAGACATTCAGCAAGTTACTTGGGCACTCCATTCCTTTGTCAAACATAGATGGTCTTCATCTTACAGCCTTGTGAAGGGTATTGTGTGCAGCTCATTAGCATCCTCTAGCCCAAAATAACTGGATTCTTGTCCTACCAATAATACTGCCGTTTTTCTAAGAATAGCAAATAATGGAAAGAGATTGCTCAGTAAGGTTGTGGCATTTCTGCCCATAATGTTTTTAAGAGCATATTAAGCAAAGATCTATCAGTCATGAATTGGAAGTAAATGAATACATTAAGGAGTATACAGTGAGAACTTTACTTACTATTCTGCTTGTTACCCATATTTATTATTGTTAGAAAGGCATTTCACAAAGGGCAAAGTCAGACTTTTACTCTGAAAAGTCGAGGCTACAGTTTACCTGGAAGTAGTGCAACAAAGAAACCCAGGTTACATGGCAGAAAGAGTAGTTCCAGCATAAGGAGTGTCCTTTGGTCTCAATATATTTTGAAATGGAAAACTTGTCATATATTATAGCTGGTGTACATCTCCAGCAGAGAAGCACAGGGAGATGCTGAGAAATCTGTGAGCAAGAACTGGGGTGAAACTTGTGATGCTGTACTGATGCTCCATGGATCTTCCCTTGTCCTCTGGGGACAGGAGACAGAAGCTTGTGTTACCTTGAAATGATTGTTTATACTTTTATAACTTCTTTATTGAAGTAATTTTTCAGGCAGGAAAGCTCCTTGTCTGAAAAATGCCTCTGTATTTTTCTTTCTGGCATAGTGTATAGAGGAAGGATGGGTGTTTAGAGTTTACTGCATTTAAAGCAAGATTTTGTCACATCTCACTCCTCAATATTTTCTTACATCTTTGCTTGTTTCCCTTTCCTCATTGTATGCTCCTACTTTGATTTATAGTGTAAGGAGTTTAGCTAATAGTACGTGTCAGTGAACTTTATTCCTATAATTCTCTACACGTGGTACTTGAATACTTTTATAGTTCTGTCCCTGTGCCTTCCAAGGAGGTTCTGCTGCTTGCAACTGCTGAGGATATAGGCCTCTACTGGAATTTGCAACATCCGAGTTTGTTGGATGGACCACATGCCTAGTGCTTATAACAAAATGTGCTCTGAAAATGTTCATATTGGCTGGAAGGAAGTACCAAGAATGTGAGTACATCTGCCTGGTGGGTTTGGGTTTTTTTATTATTATTTTGTTTGTTAGTGGGGTTGTTTTTTTGGTATGGTTTTTAGTTTTTTGGGTTTTTTTCAGGCTGGTAGACCAATATTCTGTGTTGTAGAGATGTGTCTCTCCATTTTGAATTCATGACTTGAAAGTAGCTCCTGAAATCAGAATCTAGAAGATGCTTCCATTTTGAGGAAAGGAGCTTTCCCTTCAAAGGATAGCTGAAGGAGTGGATGATGTCTGATTTCCATGTATTCTTCAGTTGTTTGTTGGCTGTTTGGAGACCTGAACTAACTCAGTTTTCTGTGTGATGGGATTTGAGTCTGTGGTTAGACATTATCCAAACAATATGCTCAAAGCCCGTAGGGAGAGCATTAGGGACTGCAGATACTGAGTTCTCCACCTTTCCACCTTTCCCTTTGCCAGCTGTTCCACACTGTTGGTGTGGTTTGTGTGTTGGCAGATGAACAGAATGAGTGTAAGCCTGTCTGCCTAGGTGATTAGCCTGGCCTCTTCCCTGGCTGAGGACCTTGGAGCTCCAATTTCAACTGAACCCAATAGCTGTGACTCTTGTCTGATCTCCTCAGGCACATACTGCTCCTCCCCACCATCTTGCTGCATGGGAATAAGCTTTGGTGGTCATCTCAAGTCACTTGCAGATCCTCCTTCCTTTACCTTCACAGAGCCTCTGTGGCAGAGCTCTTCGCCTGGCAGTGCAGCCCTTGGGCTGCAGCTACCCTTGGGATACATTAGAAGATGTGCTGAGGAAAAATACCACTTGGGAAGGAGTTAACTGTGTCCTGGCTTATCAGTTGGCCACACACTTAAATGAGAAGCATTTGCATGCTGGCCAGTGTACCGTGAAATCACTATTAACTGACTAAGGTGAAAGGCAAAAAATTGTTTATAACATCCAAAATATCCAAGTGTAATTATAAATGTGTACAGAATGTGTAATCTCTTTATGTTGGGAGGAGACTGGAAATCAGGTGCATCTGATTGATAAGGCAGAGGAGCTAGTGTGTTCTGCTGGAGTGTAGGTGGTGAATCTTTCCAGACAAGGATAAGCATGTCATGGGAAAGCATATGGAGAACTCTTTTTTGTCCTCAAGGACTTCAGGCTTCAAAATCTGTATAGAATTTTTTCTCTTTTCTCTTTCTCCTTCACATTTGTGTACTTTTATTCAGCATTACTGCCTTGTTTATAAGTTAAGACTTGATTGAATCTTTGGCTGAAAGGCCAGTGAAATTTCTCTTCTCACTTCTTTTTAGTGTGTCTGTTGGCATCTTTCTCTGATGGATATCCATCTGTTGAACGTGGTGTTTTCTGTTGAATTTCATGCAAAGAAATGTTCCTGTTAGAAATGTGTCCAGGGGATGCATTTGTGCCCTGTATATATGTAGTGTACCTACCTGCCTTTTCTGTATATACCAGCTGTACATACGCGGCTTGCTTCATGGGATGCTGTGTAAGCCCCGGTTAATATTCTTTCACTTAACTGGTGACTGCTTTTGGAATGCTTGTGTCTTACTGCTGGCCCAGCAGCAGTGTTGCAGTGCATCACTTTTGAAAATTGAATGTTTCTGTTTGATCTTAGGCTTTATAGGAATTCATAAGTTTATCAAAGTCCAGAAGGTTATTTGGTTTTAGGCTGGTTGGTTTATTGAGAAATATTATGCTTACCCAACATGGTGTAAACTATTGCACCTGAATTATTGATTTTTTTTCCCTATGGGTGCTGATTCAGTCAAGTGACTGTGGTTGAGGTAAAGGATGAGAGGATGCTTCTGTATCTACTGCCCGTCTGCAGCTAACTGCATTTTCTATAACATCACATCATTCAAAAACTCCACTCTTGTCTTTGTTTCCTGCCCAAACACTATCAGCAGAATAAAGAGCAGAAAGTCATATGTGTAAATAATACCTCCCTTTCCTAATTAGTGTTTGACTTACTAAAAGTGTATGAAAATGAAAAGGGAAAAAGCAGGTCTGCTCCAGCCCTAAGCCTTTTTATCAAAGCAGTGTGGTGGGAGCTCAGCTTTAACCATGTTCTCTCTGGATAGTTGTGTAAGATGAGATCAACAGCTGACCAATAAAGCACAGGTCAGCAAGCTCATTGTTATGAAACCTCGAAGTTTAGAATCCAATTTCATCTGCCTCTATTCCTTTCTTAGGGCATCTTAGCAAAAGGGAAAATAGGAATTTTGTGGTTCATTTGGCTTAAACAGTGAGGTCTGACATACTGAATATTCCCTCCATTTTCCATGTGGGGCTGGCCATGGTATGCTTGGCTTTTTGACACCCTTGCATGCATAAACCAGAAGATGTGCAATTGCAGATTGCATATTGAACCCTGAGATGCAGATCATCTCCTGGACATCGTGATTTTCAGGGTGCAGTAGTAACGAAATGATGAGTAGTAATGTTAGTAGGAAGTGGAATTGCTGCCTGTTGTAGCTGCCATAAGCACCGCTCTGGCAGTGTGCTGTGCAGCTCAGCTTGGGAGCCTCCCTCATCCTGAGGCAGTGGGCTAAGAAGGGATAAGTTACTCGAGGACAACGGGTGGGAGGAGATGTACACACTCTAAAGCAATAATTTGTATCAGTAATAGATGTTGAAGGTGGAATTGTGACTTTGCTGACGTGGAAGGCAAAGCTCCTGTCAGATCAAACTGAGTGAAGATTTTTGTCCCAAAACAGTGTGCATTTCTGTATAGTTTAAATTGGTGTGGTAGAGTGCTAAGGTTGATATTTGAAGTTTAACAGTATGGAGCAGGTTCTGGAGACTGTGTGGAAAGTTGCCTAGTAGGATTATTAGAACTGATTCTCCCTCCTACCCTTAAACTATAGATCCACAAGGGCCTTTGTTGTTCAAAAGATGGGAACTTCCTTAGGGGTTTTGTGCGATCACCTGTCTGTTTTATACACTGTGTATTAAATAACTACAGGCTAGAAAGCATTTGTTGCTCAGAAGAAGGAACTGAAGATGAGGATTCGCACTCCTCCCTTCACTTTATCTCGCCCCCTTCTCTTTGAGACACTTTGCTCTTGATTCCTTGACCGTGCAGACTGAGCCTAAGGGGCTCCAGGCAGCCTTTGGTGGGAGCTGCTGAGACACTGCTCAGCCTGTGGTCATCCTTGGACTACTGTAATGCAGTGTGGGAGATGCTTTTCTTTTTGTTGGTGGAAACTCTTCTGTTTCAGCAATCTTAAGACACTGGAGAAGTTCTGAAGATGGCACTGCAGTAATGTGAGCACCTTTTGTGTGTGAGCTGGTATCTTGGATGCTTGTGGAGTTTTTTGTTTGAGGTTTTCCTGTCTGTATGTGTGTGATTATTTACCTGGGTGCTTTTACCTGTGTTGCACGTCTACTTCTCTATGTTTCAAAATATTTCTTAACTGTAATTGTGGCACATAATTTCAGAGAACACACAGTATGCCCAGGCTGCCCCTTGATGTGTTCATTAAATGCAAAGTGTGCGGTATCTCCTGCCTGCTTCTTGTGTTAAAGATCCACTATGAGTACGTTTCTTCAAGTGGTAAAGTGCTGAAAGCCAAAATTAGGTGCACTTGCTGTTTATGAGAAGTTTTTTTATGAAGTTAAGGGCAAACAGTAAAAGTACTAGGCTGCTGTTTGAATACACTTGTGTGGGGTTTTGGGTTTTTTTATATGCTCATGCATATAGAAATGACACTCTTGAAAAGGTGGATGAGTCTGTTCTAATGCAGAGAAAACTGAGACTTTATGATCCGCCTGCTGCAGTTGTTAGGATGTCCCCTGGAAGTCACTCGTGTAACTTAGACAGAAATATTGCAGTGCGAAGTGCAGTTCAGTGTTGCAATAAAAGACCTGAGAAGCTCAGGCATTAAAATGAGATTCTTTTCACCATGTTACATCAGCGTGGCAGTGATATATTTGTACCCAAGGGAAAGGTGCAACAGCAAGTGTGATACTGGGACAGCAGCACAGGCTGCTACTGAGTAACTGCTGTGCAGGAGAAATCTATGCATTTCACGCCTTGGGAGTAATGAGGTGCACCAGCAGTCCTTCAGCTCAGGTTTGCAGTGTCCTTTCTCTGTTTTCTGACTTGCTGTTTTTTACCCCTGTAGTTAAAAATACAGATACCGAGGTTGGAAAGCTGCAATCTAGGTAAGTGCCACAGGGTGTCACTGGAATACAAAAGAAGTAGCAGACGTGATTGAAAAGGGCTGGAAACCTTGCTGAAACAGCACGCTGGCAATTGCTTTCTCTTCAAGCTCCGTGAACATTTGTGTTCCGTTTGCACTGGTGCCAAGTGACCAAGGTCTTGGTGACCTTGCTGGGTCTGGTACCCGTTGGACCTGTGAGCTGAGCCACACAGTGCTTTTTACTGAGAGGCAGCTAGAGGCTGGAACAGTGCTGGGTCTGTGAGGAGAAGATGGTGCAGTGATCTTCAGCTGAAAGCCCTTCAGAAGGCTTTATGGTCTTGAAAAATAGAAATATTGGGTGCCACTTATTTTCAGTTGTAGTTACTAGTGGGTTTCTAAGTGTGTATGGTAAGAAAATGTAGATACAGATCAGCAGTAACTCAGGTGGAAGAACTTGAGGTTCAGAGGCTCCTCACCTCAGTATACCATCTGTAACATGGATTTTAATAGTATTTTCATGACAACACTCTATTGGTCACAGGTGTGTTGAAGACCGAGGTGTTCTCATGCCAAGAGTGGTGCATAGTAAGTTCTTCCCTCATGGCCCATTGTGCTGAGAAAAATGTTTATTCGTCATAGGGGATGAAACTGGGGAACCGATGCGTCTAGAAAATGATTGCAACACTCTTTCTTTCTCCCCAGCCCAAAAATGTTCAGCTCAATCAGATCTTCTTTCCAGTTCATCACCAGCCCTACAAACTAGTGTTGCTGCAAGAGTGCGGAACGTGGGATGAGCTGGGTGAGGGGAGAGACATGAAGTGAGAAGGGGAAAGGGGAAGAAATAATGTGTCTGTTAAGTGATAGCCTAAAACTCCAGACTTTTACCCCACTTTCCTCGTGTATGAGTACAGATAATCTCACATAAATGAAGACATTTGTTTTGGGAGAATCTTTGTATTGATCACATATGTCAGTTCAGCTAAAATCCAGTGCTTTGCTAATTTTAAGTTATTTTTAGAAGAGGGAGTGTGGAAGGGAAATGCCTTGATCCTTAATCTCTCTCGCATTAGAAATGTCATTAAGGTATCTTGTGTCCAGTCTATCATGTCAATAAAAGCCCTTTGAGTTTGCAGGGGATTTATGTAATTCTCTTTTCATCAATGCATTAATGGGAGGTCTGCACCACAGCATCTGGACATCAGCTGGAGAGTATTGTCCTTCACTATATGCTGCCCAAACCTTTTGGTGCTTGGGAAGGTGTTGGTGCACACCAGAAATTTATTAACCTCTTTGCATATAACTTAAAAAAAACCTAAAATGCTAATACAGGCAATGTTACTGCTTGCCTAAACTTGTTCTCAGTAAGACACCATGGAAAATCACTTGTATAGGTTCTCCTCCTCCTGATCTCACTGTCCAAAGTGAAATCCCTGGCAAGGCATGCCTCATCAGCACTCGGACTTTGGTGTAAAAGTACTGGAGTCCTCGTTTAAAATTCACTGTTTGTGCAAACGTTTTCTAAACTCTTGTGCCAGCTGCAATGGATGGGAAGCCATGTTTCAAGTTAAAACAAGAAGCATAATGCCAAGGAAAACCCTTATCCTAAAGAATCGCTTTCTTTTTCATGTATTAGCTGGCCAGACAAGTGATCGTCTCTTCCTACTGTGTTTTTACTCTGCTGTGTCCTTACTGTGCTGGGTTTTCTGCTGTGCATCCTGTACCTTCTCTGTGAGTGTTGTGTGTAATTGGAAGCTGACCTGGGATCTGCTGGACTGCAGATACCACTTGCAGTTGTGGTGCTGTAATTGGGATGTTTCCAAAGAGCTCCTTGGAAAGTGTGATCTTATGGTCCAGGGAATTATAAGTCATAGTCATCAAGAGACTTCAAAAAACATCATAACTTTCATCTGGTAGTGTTTCAGTGAGTAACCCTTTGATTTTAGTTCTTAGTCAAACCAAGATGGCATTGATATGCTCCAGAAACAACATATCCTGGTGATGCTTCACAAGTTTTGGATAAAATCACTTATGTTTTAAAGTGTTCCTTTCAATACTGTATCAAACACAAATAAAACTGCTGGAAAGGCACTACTGATGCTCCTGATGCTGGCTGATCTCTCTGCAAGGAATGGCTCAGTGTTGGCCTCAGCTGGCTCAGGAAGAGGATGGGAAAGAGGTTGGTCAGGATTTTATCCATTCTCATTCCTTGTAATGGGAGTCTTCGAAGATTTCTGTCAGCTAAACAAAGCCTGAACCTAAAGGGGAAGCTTGATTTTCCTTTTAATCCTGGAGTCTTGACTTCATCTAATTGAGCAGAACTTTAATAGGAAGAGATACTAGAAATGAAACTTAAGTACTGCATGCTGCCTTGCCTCCTGTGAGAGCAAATGTTCTTTTTTCTGTGATGTGAAAGTAGCAGGATGCAGGCAATTGAAATGGAAGTACATGTCTGCATTTATGCATTTGCAGAAACAGGATGAATTAGGGTAGAATACTTACTCTTGGTTTTTGTTGTCTCCCATTCAGGGAACTTGTCACCTGTTTTAGTATGAACTGAAATTTTGAGTCAGTTTGGGTGGTGGCTGAGTTGCTTTTTTTTTTTGCAATAATTTGAAATTCTCCACTGTTGTACATTCCCTTAGTTATTCATCTGACTTATTATGTTCTGTGGTAGAGAAGACATCTGATTTATTATGTTCTGTGGTAGTAAGAATTTGTAGATTAATCACTTGGGAATGTAAAATGATTTCTTTTGTCTAATGATCTCTAGTACGACAACTGATGATTAAGCTACAGTGGTGTTTTAGACTTTCTTTATTTTAAATGCCAAATGCCTTTTATTACTATCTGAATTCAATTACTTTTGTGGTCAGTGTTTGCATATGTATTTAGATGAGGAATGTAAAGGCTTGGCCTAGCTTTTAATGCCAGGCAATGGGACAGATGTGGTAGGAGCAGAATTATTTTTCATGCTATAGCTCTTACCTGTGCAAAGAAAATTGTGGTGGTGTGTACCAACTCAGCTTGCAGAAGAAAGCATGTAAAAAAGTTAAAGTTTTGATCGCGTCAACTATTTAAAATGTAAGTAAAAATAAAGCAGTTTCTGTGCTGTGAAACAGCAGGAGGAGTTAGATACTGAAGTGTTGTACTGGGGGAGTGGGATTGATGTGAAAAGGGGTGGTCTCTCCATAAAGATACAGGGAAATGGTTGAGTGAGTTGGCTAAAAATGGGCTGTGCTGATGTGCCATCATGGTCAATGTGCAGCAGGGAAAGATAAGGGTAGTGCATACAGGACAAAAGAAAAGGTAGAAATTGTTAAATATTAACAGATTCGGTAGAGTTTTGGAAAAAGGTGAGAAACTGAGGGTGTTTGTTTTCTGACCTCCAATCAATTAATATTTAACCAGTGGTCCTGGGTGACTCATCTCTACTCCTTGTAAACGAAATTTTGAGATGAAAGAAAGATAGGGTTATCAGTGTAACCAAGGAATTATCTGGGAAATAAATAAGGAAAAACGCTTCTGGCAGGCAAGGAACTTGATTTGGCTCACCATGGGATCCAGCAGGCACTTTGGCTGGTGTGGGGAGAAATCCCAGGGGTTGTGGACTAAGGTCACGTGGGGGCCAGCTGAGATCAGCTTTGCCAGCTGTCCTGGTTAGGTACTTTAGGACTAAGGCAAGCACATATCCAAAATTAGCTTCTGGACGTGGTGTGGGAGAAGATAATGTGTGCAGGATTTATTGAGGTGCTCTGGCTTCCCACAAAGTGTCCTATTTGGATTCACCAATGCTTTGCTGACCAACTTACCCCTCAGGAAAGTGGGGCAGGGTGGTTATGAAGCACTGGGTGGTGATGCTGTGGCAGGAGCCCGGACAGCTGGACTGGTGGACTTGCACCTCTGGGGCTTCTGTACAAATATTTTCTATTCTCCTCTTTAATTCCCTGTTTGGTTTGGTGATTTTTCCAAGAGCAGGGTGAGCAGAACAGGCTAAACCTGATGGCTTGGGGCTCTTTTCCCTAAAACCAGCAGAATTGGTCTTTACTTTGGAAAGCAGCCATCTAGAAGGAACTGAGGTTGGAAAAAAGTGCTGAGACTGCTCCTAAACCTGTTGTTTAGAAACTGTTTTGATGCCAGCTATTTTGATGCTTTTGATTTTCCTGCTCCCTTATCTTCTTAACTGAAGGAGCTTAGCAAGAAAACAAAATCTGTACTACTACTAATTTTTGACCCTACTGAAGTTTGTCAGAAGACTGATCAAGTTCTGTACTGTGCTAAACTGCCTCTTTATTATCCAGATTGCTAGGCTTATTTTTCTTGCTAATCAAAATAAGGTACAGTGAAATCAAGAGTGTATTACTGTATTGTTCAAGCCCTGAATATCAAAAAATAAAATGAAATAAATCATACTATGCAGTTGAAAACCACAGAAATCTCTCTCTCCTCTGTCATTTCCTCAGCTTCTAGTCTGTACTACCATGCCTTAAATGTAACTTGGGAGCGTGTGTGGGTTCTTGCCTCTTTGACTGAAGTCTCTGTGCATGTAAGAACAAAATTTGTGTGACTTCTTCTCAAGTGCTTTTCACTTCCTGTGGACCACCACACTGATTATTTCCCCTTCAAAATATTTCCTTTGCAAAATCAAGCCACAAATGCACCCCTGCATGAAATAGAAGGGATTTGAGTTGCTGGCATTTGGCTAAAAAAATAAAAAGAGATTTTCTACTATTTGTATTTTCAGGCAGAGGCATTGCTCAGGCATGAGGTGGTTGAGTGGGGCTGGACTAATGAATGGATAATGTGCTAAATTAAACATCTCAGGGCGCACTTAATGTTTTTGTCGTGTAAGACTAGATAAAGGATTGTTTCTTGAAATTCAAGGCAAGTTGTCTATTTTACTATTATTGCTCATTCTGTGGCAGGTGTAAATGGAGCCAATGCCTCAGGAGGATGGAGGCAGGGAGAGGAAACTGAGTTTGGCCTGGTATTTACCAGTGCTCAAAGGGTGTTTTTCAGTCTATATTCAGCTTAATATGTCAGGCAACAAACTAGGTACAACCTTGGTACTCGTGGATGGCTTATAGCAAAAATGACAATTATTTCAAATATCTTTCAAATATATGGCAAAAAGTCTTTGAACCTCAGTGTAATAGTATTTATATGAGCATATGTAATGCTTAGATAACTTTTTTCCTGAAATTTTAATGAAACAGGCAAGTTTCCCTTAAGCACTTGACAAATTGGTATTTTCCATGAGCAAGTCTAGGATGTATATTTGTTGCCTGTTTACACTCAGCAATAATATTTACTTTTAATGCCCTCTCTCCAAGCTTGTGTCACTCTTCTCATTAATAGGGCAGTTTCTGGAGAGTGTCTGTGACAGGACCAGCTCTTCAGATGTGCTGGGACTGTTTCCTATGAAGGATAGGAGCAGATAGGTTGATATGGTGGTTCAACCCTGGCTGGAGGCCAGACGCCCACGAAAGCCACCCTGCCACTCCCCTCCTCAACTGCATGGGGTAAAGGAGATAGAACAAAAGCCTCATGAGTTGAGATAAGGACAGGGAGAGATCGATCATGGGCAAGACAGACTCGACTTGGGGAAATGAATTGAATTTAATGCCCCTCAAAATCAGAATTGGATCATGAGAAGTGAAACAAACCTTAAAAACACCTTCCCTTCACCCCTCACTCCTTCCTGGGCTCTACCTCCTCCTAGCCAGTGTCACAGGGAGATGGGAATGGGGGTCATGGTCAGTTCATCACACCTTGTTCTGCTGCTGCTCAGGGAGAGGTTGGAGGCCTTTCCGTGCTCCACCATGGGGTCCCTCCTGTGGGGTTCAGTTCCCCACGAGCTTCTCCAACATGAGTCCTTCCCATGTGCTGCATTTCTGCAGGAACTGCTGCAGTGTGGGTCCCTCCCGTGGGATGCAGTCCCTCAGGAACTGCTGCTCCAGCCTGGGTCCCCCACAGGGTCCCAAGTCCTGCCAGCAAACCTGCTCCAGTGTGGGCTCCTCTCTCCATGGGTCTGCAGGTCCCTGCCAGGACCCTGCTCCAGCACAGGTTTCCCAGGAGGTCACAGCCTCCTTTGGGCATCCCCCTGCTCCAGTATGGGCTCCTCCAGGGGCTGCAAGTGGATCTCTGCATCCCCATGGACCTCCATGGGCTGCAGGGGCACAGGGGAATCTTCTGCTCCTCCTTCCTCACTGCCCTTGGTGTCTGCAGGGCTGTTCCTCTCACATGTTCTCACCCTCCTCTTCTCTGGCTGCAGTTGCCTCAGCCCAGTAACTTTTTTCCTCTGTAAATCTGTTATGCCAGAGGTGTTTCCAGCCATCCCTGATGGGCTCAGCCTCCTGGAGCCCATGGCATTGGCTTTGCTGGACATGGAGGAAGCTTCCTGCAGCTTCTCAGAGAAGCCACCCCTGCTCCCGACCCCTGGCCATGCACACCCAGTGCAGCTGAGGAGCAGATGGGTTGCTGTCTCCCTCCTCAGCCACAGAGCTGTGTGCCTTGTGCCACGCTGTGGTGGAGCAAGCACAGCCAAGAAAGCAGAAGTAACATGGGGTGAGATGGCAGTGAGCAAAGGGGCTGGATCCCCTTTTTGAGCACTAGGGAAAGAATCTGTGCCAAAGTTCTAGGTTGTAACACGCCTTAACATGCTGATGTTGGCTGTTCTGTCAGTACATTTCTACTCCCTCTGTGTAGTGGTAAAGTAAGGTAATCACAGTCACAAACTCGCTGACCATTGACTCTGTTCTGTTGTCCATTTAGAACTGTCTGTAATTGCAGGGAGGAGTGAGAGTTCTGCTGGTGAGATCTAAAGTACGGTTTCATTAAACATTGGTCAGAGCTATTGCTATCCCACTTTGGATTCTCAGCTGTGGGATATTTTCTCTTGAAAGTAAGCCAGGATGTGCTCACTTGCATGGAGTTGTGTGCAAATGCCTTTTTTCCTCTTGAGTCTCACTTATCAAAGTTTGGAGTTTACTGTAGCTTGTAACTAATTTTATTCATTTAACACACTAGACTTGTTCCAGCCAAAGTGTTGGTCATGAAACAGTGATGAGAAATTTTAAGCTTGAAAGAAAATTTTGTATTTCTTCCACAGGAAATGTAATAAATGACCTTAAAATAGTGTCTTATCTCATGTTTATACTAAACTTCAACTCTTGTTTATCAGTTTTTTTCTTAAGAAACGAATGAACATTCTTTCAATCCTTAAAGATCAGAGAGCTGAAAGACTCCCGTGTTCATGTGTTGTTCTTTTTCCTTTGTAGTTTTTTCTTCACAGTGACATTTTAGGTCTCGCCTACCCAAAAAGCCTTATCCTTAAAATAAGACTTTGCATTAGGATGTGTATTGGGGAAGGAACAGCTGCTCCCTTTGGAGTTCCCTGTAGTTCCAGGGACACTGAGAGCCAGGGTTGCTGTAGCCGGAGGAGGTCCTCATCTGAGCTGCTCACTCACAGGTGATGGTGTAGGTATTGTTCTTGCAGAAGAGGTCAGGGAATGGGGATGTGCTGCATTACACTGCCCTAAAAACCTTAGTTTTGCTGATATTTTGGGTTAAGTCAGATGGTCTTACCAGATTAGGTGCCTTGTTGGGTTTGGTTTATTTTTTTGCTTTGGTTTCAGCAGCGAGCCTTTGAAATGAGACCTGGGATTTCTGACTAGAGTAGAAAAGCAAAAAAGGTAAGTAGCTGGTTTTGGTTTTCATAAATATTTACCATTAAGCAGAAATTGATCATCAAGACTTCTGTACATTAGGAAGCAGTGAGACAAATGACAGTGCCAACATTTTATTTTTGCCTTATTCTTCTTTAACTATATGCTCCATGAGGCAAAAGACAGAGCCACTTAACAATGGGCCCTAATGCTTTAAGTGGCCTCAAGTTTCAGCGTGGCAGCTTTTGACTTGGAGCTGAGCTAGGAAGGTCACCTCAGTGTTCTTGTCCTTGGAAGGAGACTGTTGTGCCTTCACTGAAAAGCCCTCACAGTAGGATGATTCCATCAGAGACTGCAAGATTTTAAAGACGTTTGTTGCCTGAATGTAGGTAGGGGTTAACCAGCTGTAAAGTGTACAGATTAGTTCTCTGCCTTACATTCTCATTCTCTTGTGAAGTGACACTGTAAAGATACGGAGGGGATCTCTTCTGTCCAGGAGGGCATACTGCCCAAACCTGAAAAGGGAAAAAAATTGTTAGACTGATTCTTTTTTTTAATTGTTGTTTTTTGTGAGGGTTTTTTGGGTTTTTTTTTGTTCTTACAATGTAGAAAGCAATTAATTGCTGTAGCCCCACAGAGCTCTGCTCTTTTGAGGTGTCATCGAGGAGTTTGGCCTGATACTAAATACGCTTGCCCTCAGGCATGCTCTTGTTCTACAGTTAATGATGCTGCCTAAAGGTGATGCTGTAGCTAAAGGATTTTTTAAAAACTGGATGAAGTGGGTTGTACTTAACTCCTGGGCCCCTGCTTTGGGATAATAAGCATGGGTTTGTGTTAGGAAGCTGTTCTGTATTGAGAAACATGTTCCTCAGGTGGCATAACTTAAAAACCTTTGACATATCTCTGTTTGATTTTTTTTTTTTTTTTAATTTTGGTATGTTGGCACCTGGGGTGGGGGGGTGTACACATGTGTGTATATACATGTATATTTATACACACACACGTGTTGGATGACACACTGCAGGATGCAGAGAAGCAGATAATCTCTTCCAAGCACTGGAGCAGAGGGCCATGGCTTGTCTAGTTCTGGCTGTTTAGGTATTAGTAGAAGTAAGCCTTGTTGCCAGCTAGACATGTATGTTCCTTGTAGAAAGAGATTTTCAAAAGACTTTTGTGTACAAGCTTACTGTAAAAGTAAATGGTAATATTTTCAGGAGTAATTAGGGATACTGGGATTCTTTGGTTTTTGGATACTTGGTTTTAAAGACAAAAAAACCCACTTTAAGAACATCTTAAACCACTACAGTCTTTTATTCAGTGACTGTCTGTCCCTTTTCAGTGAATGTTAAAAACACAGTCACAAAGATGAATTTTCACTGTCCCCTGCTTTAAATGCAAATAAACAGTCGTTGCATAGTTGTCTTCTGATGTCTTTGAAAGGAAGCTATTTCTGCAAAGTGAATACAATCTCTCTGTTATCTGTGTGAGCAGCTATCCAATGCATGGCTGAATCAATCCCTGCATGGAGAGGATGCCTGGAATATAGTTCAGAAATGTTCTAGATTCATCATTTCTTAATAGAGGGATCAGACTGATGCATTAGTTTTGGGTTTTGGCCACATCTGGTAAACTAGCCCTCACAGAGGATATGGAAAAGTAAAACAGGGAAACACGCTGCTTTCTTTTTCCTTTTTTTTCCTTCTTAAGTGAACATTTGATTCCTATCAAAATGACATTTGTTGCCTTGCAATCATAGCCCTGTATTAAAGTGAGGCAGTCACTGAAGAACTGCAGGTTTAAAAGGGTACTTGCTCTGAAAGCTTGCAGAAGGCAAAATTTCTCTGGTCTGTGTGAGGAAAGTGCTTGGCTTGGGCTCTACCTGTAGGATGGGTACCATGGGGACTGCTGTTCACTACTTCTGTGCACGTTGTACCTAGGGTTCATTTGCCTGTGCTGATGGATGGGAGAGTATTGAAATGGTGCTGTACATAACTGGAACACTCTGCATGGAGAGGCTGATGAAGAGAGGCTGATGTCCCCTCCAAGGCAAAGTGAGACAGTCTGGCTCCTCGGGGTATGCAATATAGCTTGATGTAATAGCTCCCTCCTGTCCAAGGAGGAGAATACACCCACCCACATTCCTCCTTGGCACGTCCCTCCATCCTCACCGAGCCTGACATTTATCTGACCCTGTGTGAAGCTGATTTGCGTTGCTAACACGGCAGAGAACTCTTTTTGTGCCGGGTTAATTTTCTACCGTTAATAAACTGCTTTGCTCTGTCAGACAAGTGCCAGGGTTGGTACAAGAGAGGAGGTGGATGCAGGGCCACCACCCCTTTGTGACAGTGATGAACCATTAGGAGGGAGCTGATAGAGCTTCATGCCAAGGCTTTGCTTCTCTGGTACTGAGTGTTGCTGTTTGATGACCCAGTCCCTTCCCCTTTACTTTGTGCTGGTGCCAGCGCTTGTTTGGGTGATGTGCTGAAACATGCTGGCACCTAATCTGCCATGAAACCGTGGTCTCCAGGTGTGAGGAAAGAGCTTTCCTTGTTTTTCTCTTGCTGGGAATCAGGTTTCACAGAGGACTTAGCTCCCTGATGGCATTAGCCTGGCAGGTGTGTACGGGCATCCCATGGCACACACGTCGTGCTGTTCCTGCTCAGAACTCCAGGGTGCATCCATATCTTTAGAAGAAATCGTGACTCCCACATCTGATTGCAGCATTTGCTGAGTAAAATAGGTCTAGTAGATCATACTTCTGCCATTTATATTGTCAGCCACATGTATATTGTCTATTTCAGCTGAACTGTTTGATTTTTATCAACAAACTACAGTAAGAAATTTGGACCCAACAGTAAGTCCCTAGTGGAATAAAATCAGATTTTTTTTTTTTGGCCATGACTGCAGTTGTTCTGGATATCAAAGACTCTTATTAATTCTTTTTTGTTTTAAAGACATTAAATAGACAATAAATTTTAAAGTCATTGAATAGCCTGTTCATTCTTGTCTGTTTTCTTCTATTTCTCCCCCTGTTAAGTGATTGCACAACTTGACATGAAAATCAATAATTCCTCATTGATAATTGCTCTCAGGCTATGACATCAGGATTTTCTGGAAATATAAATTCATAGTGCTGATAGCAGACTATATGATTTCACTCTGGAAAGTGGCCAGTACAGTTGGACTCCCTGATGTACAGGATGCAAGGGAGGAGATGATACAACATGAGTTTGTGAATGTGCCTGACGCATTTGGTCTGTGTTTTCGAGGGACTGATGTGTTACAAGAGCACAGTCTGTAATTCAGGTGCGCTCTGATGAAACCAGAGCATCTCCTTGCTATTAACTGCTCGAATATCTTGCTGTTCTTATTCAGCTGTCCTGTTTCCTGCCTTTGCATTATTTATTTTTGCCTAGCAGAGTGATTAAGTGCTTCTTCCAAATATTGCTGCAGGGATTAGTCTGCCATAGGCTTTTTCCTTCTGGCCTTCCCACAGTTCCTGGACATTTAGTGTGGGGGTTTCAGAGGCTCGGTGCAGACCTGCATTGAGGCAGTGCTCTGCTCTGAAGCAGATGTATTCAAAAGGATTATCAGGAACATTCTTTGCTTGCACGTGGGTGGAGTGGGCTCAGTGTTTAAGTGAGACAGACCGCGGCAGGCGGCTCCAGAAGTTAGGAATTGCAGTTAGATGCTGGAACAGTCAACCACAGGATGCTGCCGGGGCCAAGAATTTAACAAGGTTCAAAAAGGAGTTGGATGTTTGCTTAGGGGTTAGGAATAGAGGGAGTTGTCAGAATAAATGATTACCAAACGTTTTGGAGGGAGTCTCAAGCCGTATGTTTTTGGATCTATGCTGGTTTCTAGGTATCAAGTGAGGTTACCTGTCCTCTGCTGATTCCTGGGCTGCTAATATTCCTATTAAGGAGTATTAATGTGATTAATATTATTAATTCCTCTTAGGATGTGATGCGGCACTAGTCAGTCCTCTAGTTATGCTCCACTTTGGCAGTTCTCTTTTTGAAAACTATGCCTGAGGCTTTTGGGGAACTGGGAAAATTCAATTTGCAGGTTTGGCTTGCAATGCAGTTACAACCTCTTGGTTTTATACATTTTCGGGGAGGGCTGCTTGTGGTAAGATACGTACACCCTCAGCAGTAATCCCATTGCTGTGAATACCCAAACTGCCTTGGGAAGGAGTCAATTTGGGTGTTAGGGACTAACTTTTAGGCAGTGCAAGGCAGTGTCAAAAAAAAACTGGAGCAGTGGGGCAGAATCATTCTCAACTATTAAAGTTAAGTGTGTTCCTAAGCTCGGGCTGTGCACTTCCCCCAGACCTCAGCCTGTGTCTTTTGCCTACTGGGCTTTGTAGCTTTGCCTGCTTGTTCAACATTGACTCGTACCTCTTCACAAAGCTTTTTAGTTTTAAACATACACATTGTACACACCTCAAGCACTGCAGTGGTCTTTGGGGAGTGGCATGAGCACAGCAGGTTTCATCTCCTGATGTTCCAGCTGGCTCGCCAAGTTCAGTTGGAGCTTCAAGCTGGTTGAAGGCAGTCTTGTTTTCCCTACTCCCTTGTGTTATCCCTGCCTCTCATGCAGCAAGACAGGGAGCTGGGCCAACTGAAAACTTAACCCTAGCCTCTCTAAAATAGCACTGGTTTCTCTCAATCTCATTTCCCTGAACTATCTTGCCACCTAGCCGTAAAGCAACAGTGATTTAAAGGAGAGGTCAATATAATGTATTTGGGTTGTATATGGTGATGCAGGACAGCAGCTTTGGCTTAAATTGGCTTACCTTGTATGCTGAAACACAGTTTTTCTTCCAGCAATCCCAGAAACAAATTCAAAGCAGAAACAAGCTGGGGAGTTTATACTCTTACTTGAAGTGTTTGAGCTTAGGCTTCCATGAACTGTCCTCATCTGCAAGAGGTTATTGATTTATTTTGCTGCCAGTTTTAAGAGAAAAGAAAATAAGTAAAAAAAAAAAATCCAATGGGTTAATTCCATTGCTTTTGGATAAAAATAGAAAGGACAGAATTTTCATCCTCTTCCTATGCTTGTTGGAAAGACCTCTTGCCAACAAGAGCAGTGATATTGTCACAAGGGCTGCTTATTAATGTTTTCTATAGCAGCAATATAATTTCTTGACAGTTAAATGGTAGGATTTTACACCGTGGCTTCTACCAGTATTAAAAATTTTCCTTAGGAAATAACAATAGGATGGAAAGAGACTTCCAGGATTTCAGGGTGTGCACAGCACCATGGATGAATGAGTGAATGAAGCCTTGCAGCCTATGGTCTGATGGTTGTGGAGAAGTTGACATTCAGCTGTAGGGAAAGTCACCATCTTTAAAATAATTTCGGTGACGTGAGTCAAAGACATTGATGCTTTCAATGTAGGAAACTTGAGTTTCTTTACATTGTGATTTTTGTGCTGCAGCCATAGTTGAGAAGTGATTACTTTCTCCAGAGTAAGGGTTTTCTGCGCTGTGGTTTCCTGTGTTTCCAACCTGTCTCAGTGTCTGGCAGTGGCTGGGTGAAGGTTAATGTCTGGGATGCAAACTGCTTCCTCTCTTCCAGGTTCTCTGCTGAGATCACCACTCTCTCGAATGGAACTCTTGCAGTGAAACCTGGAGGATGCAGGCAAAACTCCTCAACTCCTGCCCCACCTGGTTGAACCAGGACAGACTGGTTAAAGCATGCACAGAGATGATGGTGCTATTGCAAAATGTTTAAAGACCTTGCTTCTCGTTTTTAAATTGTACTGAGACATGACCGTGTTCTGGTCTCAAAACCAGTGGAGTCTGCCAAACATGTTTTGTGATGTTAGTCTGGTGGAGAGGAGAGTACATTCTTAAAGACTGAACATAGGTAGGTTGGAGATAAATAACTGTGAAGTTTGGTGTGCTCTGAGAGGGGAGAGGTTGGGTTAAATGAGGCAAAGGAGTGGCTTTCACTTGGAATGCTTTTGGTAAAGAGGACCAGAGCAGGGCTTCATGCCCTTTGCTTGGAGGAGAGGAGGGTGAAGCTGCTCCTGTTGAAAAGACAAGCTCTGCATGATTGTTGAAGCCAGCGAGTGCAGGTGGCAGGAGGTGCGTGACTCATGCAGGAGGGGGGTTTGTAGCTTGCTCCTGTGTGACCTCAGGGGAATGTTCTTGTGTACAACAAGTTTGGATGATGATTGTGCATGATTTTGAAGAACTTACGTGGGCATCACAGAAATTGTAAGTTGAAACGCCTGTGTTTACCTTACTTCTCTCTAAGGAAAGACCTGATGTGGATTGAAGTGTTCTGGTTGAATGACAATTGTCTTTATCGGCCACAAGCACTGAAGAGTCGCATGCTAACCACAAAAATTGCCACTTAGACATTTTGCTTTGTAAACAAAAATCAGAAGGCAAATGGAGAAATATGGGAAGAACGTGTTTTCAAGCTCTCTGCACCAGCATGTCTAGAAGTACAGGAGATAGTCCTACAACTTTGCTAATGCTGAAAGAAGAAAATACTACATGTCCTGAAATCTGCAGTGCAGTTATGGAAGTAGCACTGAATCTCAACGCGTGGGATGAGTGTGTGCACATGTTCACATGTGCAGTAATTACAATAGCCTGAAATTCGTGTCCTGACCACAGTGAGCTTGCTCCATTTTTCAGTAACTAAGGAAGGAATTTGGCCCCATGAATGAATTTGAAATGCTCTCAGAAGCATTCCTTCATGTTATAAGAAACACGTGCATTCTGTGGTCGCAGGCGGTGATGGCTGTATACCAGAATGCAAATGGTGTGCTCCTTGCTGCTGCTGCTTCTCTAACCCAGGCTGCTCTTGATCAGTTTGCATTAATCAAGTGGGAGAAAAGAGGCAGAGTGCAAACACTGAGTTAGAGCTGGGTGTAAGTTAGAAGTCCTGTTCTGGTAGCAATTCCGTGTATTCTTTGTTGGAAGGATACAATATGATCCTACTGCAAAGGGGTAATGTTCTGAGAAGTTTTATAATGTTCTTTAGGAATAGCAGGGATTCTTCTTTGGGTACCTGTTCCACTGTTGGATCACCTTCATAGTAAACAAAAAACCAAAACAAAACCAAAAGAAGGTTATGTTTATGTGTTTCAGTTTTTGTCCACTACCTTTTACCCTTTCACTCCATACTTGAGAAGAGCCTGACTCCTTCTTTTCTGCCTCCCATCAGATGTTCATTGTAGATGGGATTCCCCTCCAAGCCTTTTTTCTTGAGGATGAGCAGTTCCAGCTCGCTCAGCCTTCCCTTGTGGGACAGATTTGTAGTCCCTTAATGATCTCTGTGATCCTTCGCTGGACTTGTTGCCAGCATGTCCATGTGTGCCTTATACTGGGAAGCCCAGCACTGGACACAGCACTGGGCTGCGCTGGGTAGAATGGAAGGACCACCTCCCTCAATCTTCGGGCAGCTCTTCCCAGTGCAGCCTGGGATCTCTTGGCTGCCTCTGCTGCAGAGGCTTGCTGTTGGCTCATGTTCAACTTGCTGTATGTCAGTGAGTCCTTCTCTGCAAGGCTGCTCCCTCCCCCAGCATGAGCTGGTGCTGGGGGTGACTCCTCCCCTGGTGCAGAGCTCTGCATTTTGTGTTGCTAAACTTCATGAGATTCCCATCAGCACATGCCTCCAGCCTGTCAAGGTGCGTCTGAATGGCAGAGGTGTTAGCAGCTATTTTGTATAATCTGAAAGTTTGCTGAGGGGGCTCTGTCCCTTCATCTACGTCATTTATAAACATGTTAAACAGTATTGGCCCCAGTATCATACTCTGGAGTCACACCACCAGTAACTGTCCTCCAGCTGGACTTCATTCCACTTACCACAACCCTTTGAGCCTGGCAGCTCAGCCAGTTCTCAATCCACCTCACTTTTCTCCAGCCCATTTAGAGGTCGTATGAAGTTAAAATCTGTATCAGTAAGTAAGGACCCATCAAACCATTGCTAATTAAAAGGTCCAGATAAATACTTCTGGAAACAGGAGATTAAAAAGAAATAGTAATGCTAAAAAGAAATAGAGAAAGAAGGTTACAAAAGAGCAGGGAGAGGAAAGGAGGTAGAGAAGTACAGCTTTGGGTGGGAATTCTGCTAATGAGCTGTGGCTTAGCTTTTCCTTTGTCTGTAAGAGACTTTGGAAATGTGGACTGATTTTTGGAGGAAAGTAAGTCAAAATGTTAGGAAGGAAAAGTTCACAATCTTGTTTGGAGATCTCAAAAAGCTGCACAGAAAACTTGAGCTGCGCCATGGCTCAGTTTCACAAGGACAACTGGCTGAAATAAATGTACTGGATTCAAACCCGTCTTGTCCCCATAGGAGAACAACTTTCCTTTGATTATTGTTGATTTATACAAACTCTTCTCTCTTGAGTATGGGAAATGATCCAGTACTTAATTATTAGGCATTGTGGACCTCAAGGTTATGCATGTTATGTACACGTTTATCTCAGCTGGTTCTGTTTCAATTGATACTAATTGGTTTTGTTGAAAGCAAAGCCTCTGATAAGATGTCTTGTTATCAGGGTTCCTTTGAAGCTAATTAAACCCCTGAGACAGCACTGCTATATGTTTTTTAATTCCTGTTTTGAAAAAAAATGTTTATTTTCTTCACAGGCATATGAATTCCTGTATTGCAACTCTCACCTCCCTTATTGCATGGGGTGTATCCTACTGGAGGACAGCTCTGGCAAATTCTGCAGTCAATCTGTCTGTTGAAACAAACCAGCCAGGGAGGTGTCAGTCGGCCAAACGCCACTAAAATTAGATGGTTAGTTATAGTCAAGGCCGTTTGGGAATTTGTGTACCTGTCAATATTTCTGTGACCAAACATCCTATTTCTGGGTACTGGAAATACTCGCATACTTCAAATACCATAAATAAGGATACCCTAGAAAAGAGCTCAACCCTAAAATGAGCACAGGTGTGTCTTTCCTACGGAGCTGCATCCCTACTTGTCAGCCAAGGCTTGTTTCACCTTTAGGACAGCAAAACAACCACTGATGAGGTAGCATCAAATGGATATGCTTCTATCCCTCCAAAAACATTCCCCCTTTTCCACCCAAGCTCTCTCTAGACACTGTTAAGATATGTTTCAGTGCACATGCTTGTAAGCAATTTTGTGCTAAAAATGTTCTTTGTGTATTCTGGAAAATCAGTCTTTTTTGAAATTTTTTGAAATTGTATTTTAAGACTGGCGTGTATTGTTTCTGTTTGTGTAGGGTTTTTGTGGCATGCTTGTTCATGTTACAGGTTTGTAGTGTTTCTGTGTGAAGTGTTGGTGCACCTGCCTGTCTGTTTAGTCATGGAAAGGGACAGGACAACCTTGAGGGCAATCTGCTGCAGTAGTGGTGTAGCATCTTATCAAGCCTTCAAGGCAAGAGGAGGACTTCCATTTATTTAAGCTGGCTGTCTTCTTGGAAAGAGAGAGGGGATCCCAGTAAGATTAAGCACGCTACTTTGCAAAATTTGTATTCGATGACTTTATTTTTCAGCTGCTACTAATATTTTACAGTTTAAAAAGAACTGGTATGAAAAGAGGAAATAAGACCTTGATCTTCCAAAATCTCTCTCTAAAAGATGGCAACCTTCTCACTGAAAATTGATATAAAAAGTGTCTCATTTGTCGATTAAAGTTAATTTGAGAGCCTGGATCTTACTTCCTCATGGTTTGAGAACGTATTTCTTTCCTGACCTTGACAAGGATTGTTATTTGTACTCTGCCTACGTCCATGAAAGCAATCAAGGCTTTTAGAAAATCAGGTGAGGAGGAGGAACTGTCTTGTTTGTTAACATTTTCTGTATGAACTAGAAAAAAAAATAAAGGGAGCTACACAAGAACAGAGCTTGCTGTTATGTAAGAGGATGTTGCAGGTAACCCTGTGGCAGCAGGTATCACTGGGATTTGTGAACTTGCAGGAGCAGTTGGATCCAGGTGATATTAGAGACACCACTGAGAACTGGAAAGGTTGAAGAACCCACGGACGGGTTGACTGGCCTGTCTTATCACTGGATTCCTGTGCTGCATTTGAAACCAGGTTGTCATCTTGCCTTTCTTCCTTGTAGCAGCCCCCTGTAAGTTATGGTGGCTGGGCAGGGAGTCATTTCCTGTGTTGGTTTTTCTCGGTGCTTCTCATGCTCTAGTACAGCTGGCATATGTTCATGGTAGTACTCAAAACTAATTTTTTTTCTTCACTTTCTTTCTGAAGGTACTTGGTGTTCATTCTGTCACATATAAGCTAAAAGAACATTGTTTTCACGAGCTTTTAAGAACAGCTGCCACCTTTCCCTGAACACTAGAGGAGGTTTAAGGATCGGTTTCCTAGAAAAGTGGGAGGCAGTAGGTTGGTGCTAGCAGAACATCTTCTGTTTGCAGCAGACCTTTCCTTCTGGGTAACTGTACAAATGGATTTTTCTTGCTCCCCGATGACCGAGGGAGGGATGCAGTTGTAGTTGCAACATATCCATTATCTGTAAGTTGAAGTTTTTGTAGAGTGCTTTCTCTTTGATGGAGTTGTATGCAAGAGCCACTCAGGGTAAAAGGTGTCTATTTCCAGTCTTTATTCACTGCTAGACATTTCAGGACTCTTGAGCTTTACTCAGCCCTTTAGGTTTTGTCAAAATTTTCTCTCCTTCTTGCTTTCATAGATTGTCCATGGGTTCCATGTTGCTGGGACAGACAGCAATGCCTTTCATTCAGCACTAGTTGTCTGAAGGCACAGGCTGATGTACTTCAGATAAATGTCAGCTTGGGTAAGGGGTATGGGGAGCATGCCAGGAAAAAGATCATTTGCTTCCTTTCTCTCCAAAAAGCTGGTGGCTCGTGAGGAGAGGATGGATAAAGGAGGGAGGAGAGAAGAGGAAAACATCTGAGGTTCTTCATCAAGTGGGAGGAAGGTACACCAGCCCATTAATCAGCTATGTCTCTTCACTGACTTTAGAGCATGCTAGGAAAGGATATAAGAAAATCTGTAAAAAAAAGATAAAAGATGAAACCTAAGGTTAAAAATATATAGGTCTGCACTCCTGAATTTGTTCGCATGTGTTTGGTTTTGGTTTTTTATTTTTTCTTCTCTGCAGTATCAGCTTTTTCTTGTTCATAGAGAGACAAACAGACTCTTGTTTGAGGGGGAGGGGGTGGTGGGAGACCCGGGTAAGCAGCGAGGAATGTCCTGTTCATGGCCTCACTGGGCTCCAGGTCGAAGACATGCAGGGGGGAGGATTTTAATGTATAACGAGCAGGAAAGTGTCAGAAAACAAACGACAATGAAAACAAAATGCAGCCAGTAACCTTGGGACTCTGACACTGAGCAAATGTTTATCAGAGGAAGATTCTGCTGGACATCACTGGATAAGAATGAGTTGATGTCACTCTTGGCAAGGGCGGGAGCTCGTTTTTTTCCACACAAACAGCACAACACAGCAAGAGGAAGGAGAGGGAAGGGTGGGAAGGAGGGGAGGCGAAAGAGGAAGAGGAGGAGAGAGCCGTTTGCTATAAATTGGTCTAATAAAAATATATTAAAGTGTGGCTTGTTTTGTTGGAAAGGGTCTCAGTGCTGGGACATAAGTAGACAAAAGTTATGGATGCACCAGGGCTTCTCCTACACTGTGGCTCTGCAGACCTGTACACAGATTCCTGACAGCTGTTGCGTAATTTGCTTTGACTTGCTCCCAGTCCAGAGTGTACTACAGGCTTATTCCTGTGGCCCTCATTCAACAAAACCTCATTTGGCTTCAATGGGAATTTGGGCTTGAATAAAGAAGTTCAGCTTTTGTGACCTCTGGTATTTTCCGTGGCTGGCCAATGAATAGGAGGACATCCCCTCACCCTCAATCTCTGTATGTCCTTATTTTAAAGCTTCATCATATTTTATGCTTCAAGTAATGCTGAGTTTTCTCTGTAGAAAAAGAGACATCACGTAGGCAGCAGAACAGTGAAAGCTGCCTTTCAACAGGGACCACTCTGTTGCCAGGAAGTAACAGCTGGTAGGTATTTGGTGAATTTGAAGGTGAGCAGTCTTGGAAAGCACTGCAGAAAAGATGTAGATATGATGAGTGGATGTAGTGATAGAACAGTTCTAGAAAAAAGTGCTTCTAGACACAAAACAAAGAATCTTCTACAACAAAAAAAACCATGGGAAATCTTTAATGGCATCTAATCGATGGGTTGTCTATACTGAAACATCTGCTGCTCATCATCCTCTGTGTGAATGCTCCTGTAGAGCATAGAAGTGACAGGGATTTTAAACAAAAATTGTTTTAAAACATAGAACAAAAATAGGAGTTGTATCTGTGTTCATGCATTCTAGTTCAGAGCAGACCATTTCTAAAGTGGCACAAGTTAAACGAGAAAAGAGCTCTCCTAGGCTGGAATAGGTGCCAGTACTGAGCCTTCTAGGAGTATAGATGTGAGGTACTTTGTGTTGTGTATCCTTCCCTTTCCTCATCTTCACCATGTACATAGGTTTCTATCAGTAACCTGAGCTATCCAAACATCTCTAAGGTGTTGGTGTGGTTATCAAACAGCCCTTCAGGATACCAAGCACTTGTGGGAAGTTGGGCCATTCTTTTCCAGAACGTTAGAGGGTTTAAGAAGTGGATTGTTTGGAGCCCAAACTTTGTGAATCAGTTTAACAATTTGACGTGTTCAGCTGGCTCTCGCCACCAGGCTTTTAGGGCTGCTCTGGCACTGTAAGGAGGCAAAGCTTTACATTTGACCCTCCTGGTATGGGATTCCCTCAGGTATGTGTGCCCGTCTGGGAGCTTTTCAGTTTGATCACTTCCTGCTAGACCACGCTGTCTCATTCAGAATACTCTGTGTAGCATGGCGTTGATGGAGCCAGTTGGAGTGTTCTCTGGTGAATGACCTCACTGGACTTGTGCACACTTGAGACCTTTGCAGTGACTCAGCTCCGGGCATGAGCAAAGAGCAGTGCACCAGCCTTCAAGGCACACTGGACAAGGAAAAGAAAAAGCTGTTGTGTTCGTGTTGGCTGGAGCCTTTGATAAGGGCAGGCAGTTTAACTTGGGAAGGAGAACAATCAGGTTCCACTCCTTTACCGAAAGCTATCAAAATCAAACAAATCGTTTAACTGCTGCTGCAAGTGCTGTCCTCCTCTCCTAATCTAAGTCATAAGAAGGGGAAAAAGATCACACATTTATTAACTACAGAGTTGGATGAAAGCATTTAAGGTTCTAGTGCGTTTTTAAGAGAGTCTTAAGAAGTCAGAGCTCTGGGCTTTTAAGTTCTAACATGTTCTAAATTGTTTTATACCTTAATTTTAAAGAAGTTGAGGAGGTAGATACTGTTGCTGTTGCTCGTGTTTCTGTAGAGCTGGTTTTCCTGTTCTTTCCCCAATCCAAGAAGAGATGTGTGTATGTATCTGCACTACCACAGTTTGTTTTCTTATTGCTTTTAGACTTTTATTGCTAGAGTGGAGATGTGGAGTCAATATGTTGATATGTATTTATATTAGTAAGAATAAGAAATGCTTCATAATTTCAGAACAAAAAACGGTTCTTCTGGTATCACCCCTGTGGTTACAGGTTCCCAGATGATCAAAATTCTTCCCCTACAAAAAAAAAGTGTGGCCTTTACTGAAATCTACCTCTCAGTCTGTTTTTGTGTCATTTGAAAAGCAGCGCTAAAATCATTGCAGAAGTGAGGGTGTTTGTGTAGGACACGATACGAAAACAGCGTCTGGAACAACTACTTTCTGTTAATAGCTGCAGAATTAATTGCTGTCTGTGTCACAAACCAAGTTGTTGTTTCAATGAAGAGAAAGTGAGCTTTATGGGCATGTATATATATTAATATTAAACTCAGCAGCTGAGTAACTATTCAGTGTTTTTAGTTTTATTTGGTTGTTGTGCATATTTTCTAGTATTAGGAGCATCTGGTATCAGTATGTCCTCGTGTACCATAATTACTCTCATTGGTGGTATTCCGATGCTGTACATATCCCTAACATGATGTATTTTTCTTTCCCTCACACTGCAGGAAGATGATGCCAAGAGAGAATTCTGTGCTTGGGGAGGTGCTTTTATAAGTTTGCATGCCAGACTCTGCCCCAGACTGTGGAAGAATGTCTGTCTGTCTGTCTGTCTCCAGATCATCCCCAGAGTGGGAGAGTCGATCTAACAGCTGTGAGGAGGGAGGACATACCTATGGCTTTGTTTTGTGCTGCTTCTGAGACTTGTTGGCCCCCTCGTGAGCCAGCTTGGCTCAGTGAGATGAGGAGATTCCAGGAGTGACAAGTAGGTAGTTTTCTGGTAGGTTGGTGGGCTGAATCCATCTGTGCAGGAAATGGTGAGAACCAGAACTGGAACAGGAATGGCAAGGAGAGGTGGCAGAGCAACAAGGTGAATTCCATTTTTGGTGGCAGGGCACCCCAAGATCTACTCAGGATGTAGTTCTGAGAGTGTGTCTTTAACAGGGACAGGGGACTTTTCCAACTGCTGGGAGTCTTTCCAGCTGGAAAGGCTTTATAGGTCTTGTAATGGACCTTATAAGTACCTTGAGGGAGATGTGATTCAGGATGAGCAAAACTCCACCTGCCACGTATTTAAAACCTTTGTGGTGAAGTTTTGCTGTAAAATGACTGATACTTTCCATGACAGACATAGGAAATAGGTTCATGCTGTGTGTGAGCACACCATCAGCAGGCTGTATATAGAAAAATAAAAAATAGGGGGGGATGTTTTTACAGCTGCACTGTTTTGAGGGGGTTAAGTGGAGGAATGAATGAATTGTTATATTCTGGCTATTTCTAACTGCAGAGAAGTGGTGCACGTGCTTGAGTCAGGCTCAAGAAGCTCCCAGGCTTCCTGACCCGGGGCTGTTACTTCCAGCTGGTAAAATCAGTACTCCTAGATTGCAGTTACCTAGAAGGACAGGATCACACAAATGTTGTCATTAGGTATTCAAAGCTTGCTTAAGTAGCAGCTTATTTTAATAGTGAGATGATGCTCTTTCATAATATTTTTACTAATGAGTTCATTTACTGAAGTGCAAAAGGAATGTAAACTGAGGAGGTGCAGTTTGCTTTATTTTTTTCTCCCTCCTCTGGCAATTTTAAAACACTTCCTGCTAAGGATTCCATATTGTGCTTTGTCTTTCTTCAAGGCACTTTGCCACTTGACAGTATTTGACAGAAGATGATAAATACAGGTAATACAGAGCACAGCGGGCCACTTACTTCTGTGTAACTGTTGAACATTTCAGGTGCCATAATAAGGCCCTCCAAGCTGAATGATCAGTTTTTTAAAAATACTGTCAGAAGTAAATAGTGTGTGTGTTGTACCCTGCTTCCCTCCCCAGCTCAGCTTTTAGGTCATTTCAGTATCCTAAATTTAGTTGTTATAATTTCATGCCAGCTCCATGTTTCCCTCTGGACAACCACTTACTCTAAAAACCAAGAGAATCCAGTTAAACTTGTTATAAGAAAAAGTGAGGAGCAGTTTCTTAATTTCTCTAAAGTATATTCTATATGAGCTATGTGTGTATGGATTATAAAATTTCAAATGTTTCCTCAGCCCCACTTGGGCTTTGCTATTCCTGAGCAGTGCAGCCATTTCAAATCAGGCTGGTAAAACCTTCAGAGAAGAAATAAGTGTCATCCAAATTAAAACTGGATGTGAAATGGCAGCCCACATTGCTAGCAAAATTGCTGAGTGATGAGTTGGGTTGCACGTGAGAAAAGCAGATAAAGTAGAAAATGTCAACTCTGTTGCATTTACAAGTTTACTCTTGTTCTTTGCTATATTTTCCTGAATGCACATGGTAGAGATAAATTACTGTTCCTACTACCTGTGGCCAAAAGGTGCCAATAGTGTATTTTGGACAGTGCTTCTTTAATATAAATTTTAAATAGTGCTCTTGAAAAATAGGCAAAGGCCATGACATGGCCGTAATTCTTTTTATTATGGCAGTGTGCCATCGTTCTGTCCACTGTATTGTGGTGGTACAAAACTGATAGGAAGTAATGAGTTGGAGTTGATGATCGCTGCGAGTCCCTTCCAACTCAGAATATTCTGTGATTCTGTGAAAAGTGTTGATAGGTACCAAAGAGAAACTGTGTGTTTCATGTATATATAATGATGGTTATACCAGCACCAGCACGGGGCTTGGTTTGCAATTATAAAGTATTGATAAAACATTCACCAACAGATCCTATTACTTATTTTAAAGGAATTTTTTTAGTGAAGGTTTTCTCTGCCACTTTTAAAACAATTTTCTCCATGTATGGAAAAGAACTGAAATCTTGGACTTGCTGAATCTGTTAGTAAATGGCCTGTTGTTCAGTCTTGCTTCATGCTGTGCTGTGAAAATAAATTGCAAACAAGACTCTCAGATTTACATCTGAACTGAAGAAAATGCCCAAAAGTAAACTGATATTGCTGCCTGTTAATTTTCTCCAAACTTCTGGGCTCTTGGTGAAAGCAGCACAGTGTATGTGCCCCCACTGAATTTACCTGGGGTTAGTGTGTGTTCACAGGCTGGTTATTGTGGAGTAGCAAACCTACCCCAGCTTCACATGGGTGCTTAGATGTGATTTTAGATGTCACCTTTTCTCTAAGCCACAAAACACTGATGTTCTGTTTGTTTTGGTTTGGTTTTTTTCTGCGGGTATGGGCTATGGCATGTGGATGAATGTCCATGCACTTTTGCCTAAAATAAAGATTGCTGTGAGGCTTATCTTTAGTACTAGTAATAGAATCAGTTGCATGGATTTTAGCTTGTAGGTTTTAAAAAAAATTATTTAAAAGAAACTGAGTTTATTTGGTCCTGTTGTGTGATTTCTCTTCTGTCTACAGCCTAGAAAACTTTGCAGAGAGAGATAAAAAAGGTAGTTAAGGTCCCATTATTTTAAGGAAGAATGGTAGATGCAAAGTTGGGGCTCACTTAATCCTTTGCATGCATAAAATAATTGAAGTGACATCTTGTTGCTGCTAAAACAGAGAAGTTCCCCTCTGTCCTTTCCTTCCCTCTGTCTTGGGACTAGCTCTAGTATTTGATCTCGTGGTGCCCTGATTCCTTTTGCTACCCTAGAGGAAAGAGAAAACCACAGGATTAGTTGTCTGTGGTTTTAGTGGAATGAATAATTTTCTGTGCAGGAGCTGTGGTGAGGCACATGATGAGGAAGGTGGGAGTTGCATCTTCCCTTCCGTGGCGCATGAATTTGGGAGTCAGAAGGAAGAAGCCATTGATTTGGCTCTGGCTTTTGTGAACCTTTATTAGGTGTCTAAGAATCTATGTGGGAGAGGCTGTGTCAATGCTCAGTGCTCAGCCCCTGTGGTGCTGTAGGAAATGAGGCTCCTCTGCTGCCTGTCCCGCTGGCATTTGGTATTTGAAGGCCAGAGAAGGGGAGGGGTGTTCTGGTGCTGAAGTCATCAGGTCAAGGGACAGCAGCTTCCATGTGGTCTCAGATAAATCATCTAATCTCTTGGTGCCTTGATTTATTATCTTTTAAGATGATGTTAGTCTTCTGGCTTTTGGGTTTGCAGAGTACTTAGAAAAACAGGGTCAGCTATAGCCTGTGGATGTGACATGCATATATGATCAGATGATGGTAGCTCTTTGGTCTCTCTTGGTGTGTTTTCAAGGAAAAAAGGTTGTTGCATAGCAAGTACAGTTTATTGCACAGCACAAGAGCATTGTCTCTCTTCCCTGTGAATAACTCTGTCCTTTTTTCCACCCTTGTGTCTATTTTTATACTTTGAGGTCTGTTGCAGGAAGTTGGCCATAGGATATTGCAACTGTGTAGTCAAAGCCACTTCTTTTCCATATTACTTCTGTGCTCTAGAAGTAAAAAGTTAGTGGGGAGATGGACCGAGTAGGATCTTGGCTGCTTTTAGTTGATAAAGTGCAGCTGTGTGCTTTCTTCAGAGTATATTGTGTACCTTTTTCCCTACCTAAAGCTTCAAAAGAAGCTTCCAGTTTTGTGGCAACCTCTAGCAACTTTTTGAAGACGTAACCCCTGGGCAATCTCGTACTTGCAGAGAGGCACATCTTAAGTGACTCCAGACTGAAATCTCAGCACATGCAGATGGTGCATTGTTTTCTCCTTTTGGACATTCAGGTTCCTAACAATCTAAATGAGACAGCATTTCTGATTTCTTTCAGCTTAACTTCTTTTAAAATGGAGGGTTTCCTTTAAGTATTTTTTGTATCACTGAGAGACATTTGTGTTTTTCAGCAGTCTTCAAAGTCCTGGTCAGGATCTGGCTCCATTGTGCTAACTGCTGTATGGCTTATACAAAGCATGGAGCAGAAGTCATCACGTGAGAGAAGCTGCAGACTTCAGTGGTGCAAAAAACTCTTGTGCAGGTTATTGGTTATGTGTGGCCATTGCTGTGTGACAGAGAAAGCTCTAATGATACACAGAGATCTTTGCAGAATGAAAGGCTTAAGCAAAATGAGCCTCCATAGGAAAGCAGAAGTATCACAAACAAATACTTATTTAATGTAAATAAAAATGAAAATAATAATTAATAACAACAGCAAAATCTCCTCTGAATCACAGTTTCTCTAATGTCAGTTATGTGACCTCAAAAGGTGGAAATGTGTAAGAATGTGGGGGTTTGTCTTAGAATTGTAGCAATCTGTGTTTTTATAGAAGCCTAAATGTCCTGAATCCTCTTAATATTTGTTTTTTAAGGCACATGGTGGAGGAACAAAAGGGCAGGTGATTTATATATCTCGGTGACTAATGTCTTGCAGGCCATAACTTAGAGTGTTAGGAGACCCAGGTGGAGAATTGACACAAAGAGCATATTTGAGCTCTGTGGTCAGAAAAGTTGCCTCAAACGATACGACAAGAGGAGAGTCCTCAGCCTGTCTGTCACCCATGCAGAAGTAAACGATCACATGGTACCGACTCCAAAGTAGAGGGAAAATCTGCTGCTACAGCCAACATTCCTCGCAACAATACAAATGTGTTCTTTGCTCACACAATAGCTATTCAGTTTGCCTACAGTCATTGTGCTCCCCCACTACAGTTCAAAGGAATTGAAAATACACAGGCCACAAAGCCAACTTTTGTTTTGGAGTGAATATGTATTTTAGTACAAGGTATTTTTTCAGTGAGATTTTCAGAAAATTAACTGCTCTGAGAAAAAGATCATGTGGTCATCCGCATTTCAGCTTAAAGATTTCTGGGTGAATAGTAGTGATTTTATTTTTATTTCATTTTTCAGTTTCTTTATAATTGACTTCATCTAATTGCCCTTTTCTTAAGGGTGGCCTGAGTTTTAAAAATTTGAGTGTATAAATGTTTATGTTTCCTAACTCAGATGTTATTAAAAACATACAAACAAACAAAACCTTCCTCAACCAACAAAAAACAAACCACCAAAAACTCCACAACAAACCCAAAACAACCTTCAGAAAAGTTCTTTTAACTGTTCAGGCTTTGCTGAAAAATTTAGTCTTTTCTTAGTTTTCAAGAATGAGAGAGGAAGTACACAATTAGAATTCAAAGCATTTAGTCAGTCGGAGTCCTGTCAATCTGATTACCATATCTGTGTGCAAGTATTTCAGTACCTTTTATTCTGCTGCACATAGGTGTGCAATTCTTTCTTTTCAGTAGGTGATACTAAAGTGCTCCTGCATGGAGAATGTATGGAAATGAGCTCTATTTCAGCTAATAACAAGCTGTTGCCTCCAAACATGTGCAAGCAGCAACAGTCAAGAAGCAAGACTCCGTCTTTAGGGATGTAATTTCATCTGTTTCTTGTGTGGATCTTTTTTTGGTACTTAGGAATCTTTGAAGGTACTGGCAAAACAATCTTCCCATGCAAATAGCAACAAGGAAGACAATTATAATAGTTAATCCATGGCCACTGAGGCCAGACTTTATTTAAGAAGCTGACCAGACTGGGTAGCTTCTACCTAAGAGCTTTAAAAATGCTTGATATGAGGCAAGTTGTGGGGTTGATTGTTTTTAAATACCCTTGGAACACAATAAAATTCCGGCAGACTTGTAAAACACTAGTTCTTTTTGAGCTGAAACTAATGTTGCCTTGATAGTAAATGAAATGACTCTATTATATCTCTATCTATCATTATTATTATATACTATAGTAACTGTAGTCAGCTCAAATTCATGAGGAATAGAAGAACTGGAAAATTTTACTGTCTTGGATTATTTTTATGAAGAGGAGTATCGTAAAAAAATGAGGGTAGCAAGAGAAGTGGGGAATGGCTGCAATAAGTTTCAGGCAGTACAGGTGGGTTTGAAGAATGGGCGAAGTGTAGTTAAAGCAGTGTGAAGGGACCTGCAGGCAAAAAGATACCCAGACTCCAAAAACAAACAAAAAAAACCCCAAACCCAGACAAAAAGAAACTTGTGTTAGGAGAGCAAAAGATTACAAACTGTAGCGGGTTAAACAGGAAGTCATCAGAAAACCAGAACAGAAATTTCCTTCAAAATGGCTTTCTACTTGTATGTACTTAATAAAAGCTTTCTAGGTTCTCTAGAAGCTTGCTGGAGAGTCTGTGGGATTGTCTTCAGAGAAGACTTTCAGAAAAGCATCATGCTTTACAAGGATGATGGAGAAGTGTTCACAGAAGAGGTTTTAGAAAAAATGGTAATAAACCTCCAGAAACAGGTACCAGCATCAGGCATGTCTCTGTGAAGCTGACAAGCCATTGCTAACCATGGTGTGGAATCTGATGCTTTATTTAACCTTGGTCTTGGGGGAGGAGGTGATGACATGTGCAATACACTGTAATGCACATTCTTAAAAAGGGTGTTGGTGATTAGCAGGTCCTGCAAAGGGGGAGCAATTACAAAAGCAACTGCATTTTTAGAGGTGTGACCAATATACTCTGGAGAAGAATTGACTTGGCTTTTAGAGGGAAGTAAGGCCTCAGGATAGAGGAATTTGAAGGTATTACAGAGGTAATCAAAGAAATAAAGTCATCTGTGGGAGAGGAGGCTGATCAGTGGGGTTTTTGAGCTTGGAAAGATGTTGGAATGAAGTACAACCTGCTCAAACTTCTTTTGTGTCACAGCACAATAACAGTGTAAAGCAAATGAGAAGGGTTTTTTTCATGCTGTGTAAACAGGCATCATACTTATTGTCACAGGATATTGTGGAGATAAAGGTGTACCTTTCAAAAAGTATTAGTGAAATTCAAGTATCAGCAGCTTCACTGAGCACAGTCTTTTCCACCTAAAATTTTTATTAATAACTTGGGAGGCATGAAAAAGATGGGTTTTTTTTCTAAATGTCCACTGTTGTCAGATGTTGGAAGCAGTATGTGGGCAAGGTGGACTTCTGGTCTGATTTAAGAAGGTGTAACTTCTGCAGTCCTCTCTTACATTCCACTGAAAGATTGGTTAGCTGGTGACAGCAACTCTTTCTGGCCTTAAAGTTAGTAACAAGACCCCACAGCATCATATGCTTAGCTGTCTGTAATAATAAATTAACAACCTACTGGTTTTCTTTTTGTACTGCCTGCTGTTACTGGTTGAAAAAGGGATTGACAAGTGGAAATACAGAAGTCAAAAGGAAATATTAATACTTTTCAGGTTGGAAAGTACTCAAGGTATTGTTGGGGTTGCTCATTAAAGCAGCAGAACGTAACTATGGTGGGGTACTGTGTTCTGTATGTGAGTAGAATCAGTATTGCGTGAAAAGCTTTCTTTCAAGAACTTCACTTCTAGTCATAAAAATGCTTTTTAAGCTAACAGCTTTCTTCTGCTCAGTAGGATGTGATTTGTTGGACGTGTATGTTGACCTGGAACCAACAAGGAGATGACTAAGTAGGAGGAAAATGGTTTTAACATGCCTCTGCTTTGCCAAGGAATATGGAAACAATAACAGATTTGTCAAGTCTGTGGGTCAGCTAGCCTTGTAGTGAGTGATATATGATATTTCTCTGTGCACGACATACTTGGTGTATTGAGCTGTTTTTTTCTGAACCACCCTTGTGCTTTAGAAATGTGACTCTTTCTTTGTCCCAGCTGCTGTTTGTCACCTCATGGTCATGATTTTTACTGACCAGATGTGTCTGAGTAGGTAGGAGATTTGACTTCTCTTCATCACAGTAGGCACAAAGGTGGTCTGTGGTCTTCCTTGTTTTATGGTGTAATTGGATAGCCAGGACTGTGCCATGTTTGGCACTTGCCAAACCCTTCTGGTCCATGCACTGGAGCTCTGCAGGAGGCCTTCTCCTGTTCTCCCGTTCCTGTTTCCCCAGCCACAACACCCCCCGTGCTGCCGTCCCTTGTCATGCTGGGGTGTGTTGTATCACTCATGTGCCAAGCAGCCTCTTCCCAAGGCTCCAGACAGTGCACAGAGGATTCCTGGTGTGCTTCCTTCTTTGGAAGAGAACCAGCAGCTTGAAAAACGAGTATTCAGTTTAACAAGAAATGAAAGCTCTTGATGCTGTTTTCTTTCCATTTAAGAGCAGAACTGTGCTCTTGGGGGGCTGGGGAGTAATAATCCCAAAGAAGAAGTCACAGGAACACCATTTCCTCAGTGCAGAAGAGATAGTACCCCAGTGGCTGGTTGCTCACTCTGAGATGTGCTGGTGGCTAGGTTCAAGTTCTCGATGTTTCAGGAGCGAGCCTGAACCACTCAGTGACCTCTGTCTCTCCCCTTTTTGGCACTTGTAGGAGTGACCTAATAAATATGTTATTGCAACAGATGTGATCTCATATCCTCTTACAGACCACATGGAGACCAGTCACTGAGGGATGGCCCTGTTCAATGGAGAGGCCAAAATGTGGGACAAGGCTTTAAAAAGGAAACAATGATTTTCAAGAGGAGAGATTTTTACTAATACATTATATTATTATAATATAAATAAGGTTTGCTAAAAAATAAAATGCAGCAAATTAATTAAATCATAGAATGGTTTTGGTTGGGAGGGACTTTTGAAGATCATGTAGTCCAACCACCCTGTCATGGGCAGAGACATCTTTCACTACCTTTCACTAGATGAGGTTGCTCAAAGCCCCATCCAACCTTACCTTGAACACTTTCAGGGATAGGGTGTCCAACTTCCCACCACCCTCATTGTAAAAATGTCTTCCTTATGTCCAATTTAAATTTCTTCTAGTTTAAAACTATTGTCCCTTGTCCTGTCACTTAAAGGCCCTTGTAAAAGTCTCTCTTTGTCTTTTTCACAAGCCCCTTTAAATATTGAAAGGCCATGATAAGGTCTCTCTGGAGGTTTCTGTTTTTCAGGCTGAACAACCCCAGCTCTGTGTCTTTCCTCACAGGAGAGGTGTTCCAGCCTTCTGACCATTTTTGTGTCCCTCCTGTGGCCTTGCTCCAGCAGATCCATGTCTGTCTTGTGCTGGGAACCCAGAGCTGGATGCACTGCTCCAGGTGGGGACTCACCTGAGCAGGGCAGAGGGGAATGTTAGTAAGAAATGTTAATATTTATAGTATGGTTAGTAAGTGGTTACAGTGAGCAGCAAAAAATGGTGGATTGACTTTCTGACAATGGGAGTTTCTGCCAGGCTGCATGGCCTTTTTTGGCTGGTGTTTACTGTACTTTTTCCTTTCTTGCAAGTTGGAAATAAGCAAAATTGTTCTCTGACATTGTCAGCATTACCTCCGAGATCTTTGGGGAAGCTAATTCCTTTGGTTTCTCCCTACTGCATCACCCAGAATAATACCATAGTCTGTCTTTAAGCAGCATATGATGTTTGTTTTTTATCCTTAGTCCAAACATTTGTACTGGATTGTATTTCCCCCTCTACCTTCTTATGAAGGAATTCCAGCTGAATAGGGAATGTCTCCTTTCACTCGAGCTTGTGTTTTTCTGGATAGGATATTAGAGGCTTAGGTTTATTAATATTTCTTTTAGCATTATGTAACCTGTACAAGGCTGTAAGTACCTGAGTTTAAGTAGCATATTCTTTATTAGCTCATTTTACAGTCCTTGGCCTGTTCCACTTCAAAATTCTCATAAGCAGCATAAGTTGGCCAAAGTACATACTTCATGTTAATTAAATCTCTTAAACAGTGTCTAATTTTCTTCTTCCTCTTGAAGTTGGTGAGAGATTAGTAATAAAAGAAAATTAGTTGGTTGATAGCATCATGTATTTGATCAGTGCAGAGACAGGATAAGTGCCTCAGGTGTATGGTGAACTCTTCATTCCTATGTGAACATTCAGCATATTAAAAGTTGACAACATTATTTGAACATTCATACTGACAAGATAATATTGTAAAAGATCACAATTCATGAACTGAGGGAGCACTAGAACATGAGACATAAACAATTTTAAAAAGTCTTATTTCCTTCAGTGGGTTTGTTCCTGTCACAGTTTTGTACTTTACGTGGAAGTAGATTTGAAAAATCTGCAACTGATATTGAGGAATCTAAGATTTTGTTTGAGATTATTCCCTCCAAAACCTAACAAATAATTTGACTGTTGCTAATAGAGGGTTTTGAGACTAAATGGTGAAGTGTTTGTTTCCTCTTCTGACCTAATGACTGAGGCAACACAATTGTAGTGGACAAATCAGGAAAACAAAATTATCTTTTTTTTAATCTCTTATGATGAGGTTTTATGTGGAGAGCAATTGAGAGCATCCTGGGAGAATAAGATGCTGAGTGTTGATGAAATGTAAACCTGCTTCTTCTTCATATTTGATGAAGTTACTGTCCTAGTTTTATTTTCATTTTGGTCTGCAAATGTTTTGAAAAAGGTTTAACTTGCTCATATTCATAAGCTGCTTCTGACTTGCATCTTGGTTTCTATCTTGTGCTTTGGCAAGAACTCGATGTCACCAGTTGTAGCTTCCAATAGGCATGGGGGCCATTCAAAATACTTTCCATTTCCCACTGAGGTACATTCTTAGAAGAGCTTTTCCAATCCAAATAACTGGCATTTATTACTTTTTAATTGCTTAGTGTGATACTTGCTTACATTTGCTGTTTTAATGTCTTTTCCTGTCTGTAAAATGAGAGTCCCTTAGGGCACATGCGTGCAGTCACTGAATTCAGTTTACATAGCTTGATGGATGTTTTGGGAAAAGCATACTGTGTGTATGTGCAGTTTGCCACAGACGGTGTCCCAACAAGAAAAAAGTTGTGCTAATGCTGAAGGAAAATGAAATTAAAGTAAGTAAATGAAATGGCAAAAAAAGGATGGCCTGAGAGCTCAGTGTCATTTTTTCCAGCTGCTGTGGGGAAGGCGGTCAGTGTGGCACACTCATGCTTGAGCTCAGCAAACATTCTCAAGTTGCACTATGTAGGCAACAAACAATGGGCAGGGGAAATTTCTCTGGGCAATTTTGCTCCTCTGAATATTACCAGTGTCCCACTTTTAAGTCCAATGTCTTTTTTTGTGTGAGCTTTTTGTGAAACGTGGTCATGCTTGTAGGTAGGAATCTTAATTTCATATTTAAGAAACAAAAAGAGGTATATTGCTAGTCTTTGAGAGTGTAAAGAAAAGCCTTAGAGGGTAAAAGAGTTCTGAAGCTTTAAAAAAGGCAAGGTAGACAAAATGCAGACATTTCACCCCTAATAATTTAACTTACGGTGGGCCACTTGTTTACTCAGGTTTATTTTGGGGGACCAATGAATTTTTAGAGCTCTGGTCTTGGCATTGTGAGTCTGGTGAAAATAGTATGAGTCCAGTGCCCTTCTGGGAATGCAGATCTCAGCTCCTTCCTCTTCTGGCATACATAGATGAGGAGAGGGCTCATTCTTCACAGTTTGGGATTGCTTGTGGAGGAGAAAAAACAGGACTTGCATATTGCTGAAGACCGAGGAGATGTGTGTTACGGACCTGCATTTAGTCTGTTTAGGTTCTGTCAGGGAGGGCCAAGCTCTGTGGCAAACTGTTCTATGCACTGCTATAAATTTGAAACATCCTTAAATGATTCTGAATTAGCTTTTCATCACCCCTCATAAATCTTGTCTGCTGGGTTTGTTCTGCTGTCTCTTGGATTGCAGCTGAGCTAATTGTATGAACAGTCAGACTAACTCCGGGCCTTCCTGTGCTTTGTAGGACTCCTCAGTGGGCAGACGTCTCCGACCAACGCCAAGCTGGAGAAGCTGGACCCGCAGCAGGTGCTGCAGCTGTGCCTGCGCTACCAGGACCACCTCCACCAGTGTGCAGAGGCCGTGGCCTTCGACCAGAACGCGCTGGTGAAGCGCATCAAGGAGGTGCGGGGCAGGGAAGGGCCGGAGCCGTGTACCGGGAGCGCGGGAGCTGGCTCGGCACGGCCCTGGGCCCCTTGCAGCAGCCTGCAGAGCAGCCTGTGCAGGGCAGAGGAGCCCTGGGGGTGTGCCCTGCAAGCGAAGCCCCCGGGCTCTCACTGCGGGTACTGTCACGCTGTGTGCTTGGTGGCTGTGCCTGAGGAGGCCTGGCCGTGAACGGCGGCCGCTCCTCTGGAATGGCAAGTGCTGCAAGCAGCTCTCGGAGAAGTAAAAGATTACTGAAGCTTTTAAGGTAGCATTCCTTGTTTCGGTCTGCATAGCATACATTTTATTATGCCCCATGGTTAGGCTCTAATTTAAGGAAGGAAACAGTTATCTTAACATCTTCTGTGGCTGGAGATGGCAGTACTTCAGTGGATTGTAGAGCTAGACTTGTTTTCAAAGCCCGTAACGTGCCATCTCATTTCTAACCTCTATGGCAAAAATATCACCTGTGCTGCTGCTTTTACCACTAAACCATCATTTGGAAACCACTGATCTGTTTAAATATTGAATGATACTGTTTGGGGTCGAATTAATTCCTGGGATGAGCATCCTACAATGGGTTTGTCTTTCTCATGTGTGACTACATGTTGGAAGCAGTAGAATGGCTGCCAGATTTTTTTTTTTTTTAAATAAAGACAGACTGGCATGAGAGGGAAATGTTGCTTGAGGTGTTTTCTCAGATACTCCCAGATGTGCAGAAGAGCTGGTGAGTGCTGCATATGTCAAAAATCCTTGAGACCAAATACCTTTTCAGTGTCAAAAAAATGTTTTTGAGCATGTGGTTAATTTTTATTCACACAGTATAAACACTGACCTTGATTTGTTGTTGCTCTATTGGCTTAGCGTTAAGAAAATCCCACATGACAAACTGGGTAATAAATTTGATTCATGGGCTGTTTTGAGAAGCTGCTGTCATCATGGAGTTTTAAGTCCAGAATAATGTGGGAAGCATTAAAAAGGCCTTTTTACTTTGGTGTATCAAGATCTGAGGCCAGCTATTACACAAGATGTAAAGATATTTGCAGATGTTGGTGACTCAGATCACACAATCTCAGAAAAGGGATTTAATTGCAAGCCTAATGACAGTGTACTGCATTAATCCAAGCAGATTGTAATTCTTTTGGCTGTTAAAGTGAGAGAGAGTATTGACATGATTTAAAGTCATGGTAGACACCACCAGTACTATCTTCATTAATTGGGTTTGCCTTCTATAGGGCAAGTGGCAGAGTCCCTTTCAAATTAACTACAGTGGTCTTCTTCCAGTTCATAAGGCTTGTGATTATCTTTCATCTAAAATAAATTAAATGATGATACTGATATTCTCACTAGCTTCTTTATAACAGACTCCTCTGACAAAGTGATGGAAAGGTGGGGAATTCTGTAAGTCAGGGAACTGACAAATCAGCTGTGGTTTGTTTTGGTTTTTTTTTTTTTGGTTACAACTTTTAAGTAACTTCAGATGCTTTCAGTCCCTCTGCCAGATCTGGTAGGTTTTTACTGTTCATTTTCCTAATAATTTTTAAATGTTTTTCTTGCTTTGGCTGTTCTGCACGTGTGTTCTGGAGGAGCTGGGTGGGACCCACTCAGCTTAAATAATTTTTTCCAAATTGTTTGGGCTCTCCTTGATGCACTAAATCGAAGCACTGCTGACAGTTGTTGACAACACAGGGTGCAGCTGAACCAGAGCAGGGGATGTCTCTCCTTACAAGCGTAGACAAAGGAAATCGCCTTTGGCTTCACCCATTTGTCAGCAGTGATTTAGTTTTGCCATGTACACAAAGCTTTGGCCCTTACTAAAGCATAAAAATGAAAGAGAAGATCAAGTGTATTGTGAAAAGCAGAATGTGTGCACGAGCTGAGACAGTATAAATTCTTTTATCCTCATTTTGGTAGCTAGTATTTCCCTTTCCCTTTCTTTAACACTGTAAGTACTGAAGTGTTTTTGTTCTGATAACGGACTTGTCAAGTGACTGATGTTTTTTAACTTTCCACAAAATGTTATTGAGCTTCAGTGTGACTTCCTACCATTGGTCTGAGGTATGTTCACTTCTCAGACTCTCACTAACTGTACTCAGTGAGTAGTAGTCCTGCTGTATAATATGCTATACTCACACTGCCTGCAGCCAGGATTTTTTTAGTCTTTCCTTGACAAAATGTCCCAGCGCAAATATCTTTTGTCCATTGTCTGTGTCGCCAGGAAAGAAGTTTCCTGGATTCTGTCAAAACTCAGAAGTACTGCTGTAAATTAATTGGTCCTCAATAACTCAGAATTGACTGTGGTGGTTTGTAAATCAGCACACATTGAATTACAATGGTTCTTCATAGGAAAGAGAATAAGCTAAGGAAAAAAAACCCTGCTTGCATGCCAGTAGTGACTGCAGATCTGAGCACACCCAGCTGTGCGTTTGTACCTTCAGGGAGCAGTGCAGTCTCGCTTTGCTCTCCACCCCATTTCCCAGTTTAGCCAGAATTGCTTTGCAGGGTTGGCTGGATGCATATCTGCTCCTCAGTGCAGAACCTGTGCAGCTTCCGGGTGGCTGTGACTGTTCTCTCTCAGGCAGAAATACATTTATGCAATGTATTCCTTGAAGGGGAAAGAATTGAAGACATGAATGAAGGTGGTTGACTCAGGTACCTTTTTTCAGCAGTTCTTCATACCAGAATGAGTTTTGGTTTTGGAAAGGAGTGATTTACTTATGACAAGAGTTTTTGTCTTCACTGTCAAGAAAAAAAAGGAGGATGTGCTTGCATCTTTTTAGGGAAAATACTATAGATTTACATGGTAACTTGTTTGAAGTTTTGAGGAAGTCCAGGTGCAGTGGGTTTGATAGAGCCACACGTGCTCTCTTCACCAGGAGTGTCTGCCCCAGTTTTGTCATCTGCAGAACAGAGGGTTTCTGACAAGATTAGCTTGAAGGCAAATGTTGACCAGCTCTAAAGGTATGACTGGAGGGAAAGCAGCAAATTAAGTGGAGAGAGGACTACTTTACATTAAGTCCTTACCAGTGAAGGACATCTGTTTTGGGTGCCAGGGAGACAATTTCAAGAGTCATGTGATAGGGGGTGGTGAATACCAGGGAATGGGAAACAAGTAGAATAGGTAAAAGCTGGGGAACAGTGCTGAATTTTCAGAAAGGGCCCATGACTTGGTGTGCCTTCAAAATAGTCTGGTTTCAGTGCCTTAAAAAAGGATTATTGTGTGCACAAGGTGCTAAGCTTCTCAAAAATCACATCTTACAAAATATCTGAGGGTAAGCATCCAAAAATTACTAGTCACACGTGAAAATTGAGGCTTGTCTTCTTTATATGAAAGCAAAAGGGAAACTGAAAGCCCTCTAAACTCCTTTCAAAGATGCTTTGAGTGAAAAGATCTGCAGCATTGTCTAAGGGGTTGTGCTTTTGAAGTAGCCGATGTACCCTTAAAGGCAAATGCAGTTCCTAGATACACTGTGCTCAAAATGTATTTGAAAATGGGTTACTGGGAGGGCTCTGGTCCTTTGCCTTGAAAACAAATGTTAATACAGTGTTATTTGTAGCTTTTATTACCATAGGAATTCCAGACTGCCAATAATTTTGAAAACAGAGCAGTTTTTACAATACTAGATGAAATTTTAAATGTCTCAGTCTAAGCTGGCACACATCTATGAAGGGGAATTGGGGGAAACCCCCCACATTTTCAAATATAATAAATATTACTTCTATATTCACAACAGTTAAATAAATTTTGTCCAGGCAGGCATTAATATCAGTAACTGGTTTGCCATGCAGCAAATTGCAGTGTATGGCTTGTTTCATGCCTATAAATTCTTCTATGGGAACAGCTCATTATTTTGAACAAATACTCCAGAATAGCATGTATATGCATTTGACTTGTTTCCTTTTTTTTTTGTTTTTGTTTTTGTTTTTTTTTTTCTTTACTTACCAGCTTGCTGCAAAAAAGTAGATGTAATGGGCTTCTCTAGTATTGAGTTAAATTGTCCAGAAATACATTCCTTAATATTTGGCAAATAAATAACTTTTGCAGCCACACAACCACAGTATCACATCTCCCAATATATTTCAGCTTTTTAAAAGTATGAGCAGAGGTTCAATCATTATTTCCTATAAGCAGCAAATCTAATGCATTTGACAAGAAAATCACTTTTATACACAAGCATTATATACAAGCGTGTTGGAGCTTATCTCGTGCATTTAAGACTCATAAATTGTGATTCAGCCATTCATGTCACTGCATGTGCCCAACAATTTGGGGATTCAGGGATTTCAGTTTATCTTTTTGTGAATGCTGTGTGGCCTTTTGACCTTTATTTGCAATTACATTGTTTCTGTGACATAAAGTGTTTTTTTTATCAGGGACACTCCATCATCTTGTGGCAATACCTGCTGGGGAATGTGGTGTGCAGAAGTCATGGACATGGTTTTGTTCACCCTAAGGGAAGGATGGGCTTGCTGTGGGCAGGGCCCATGGCTTTAAACCCCTCTCCTTAGGGGTGGGAGGGCTGCCTGGGTAGGGAGAGCTTGTGGAAGTCTGACGTTCCCTGCTGGAAATTTAAGGGCAAGGTCCCTTAAGGTGGTGGTAAAGGGAAAAGCTGTCCCAAGTGCAGGAAGCTGTTCCATCACCAGGAATGAATGAAAGTTTCTGGGCCAGAAACTTTGGAAGGACGTTGCCTGGCTGGGGACTACGTCAGGCAAAGCTGCAGTGAGACTCAAGGTGCACTTTTTCTGTAAGCACACAGAGCTTCTACTGTTTGAAGCACCACAGGCACTTCTCCTAATTCCATCCCTCCATGGGCAGAAAGATCTGAAGTGCCTGGGATTCATCCCATGCTCCAGTCACAGCTGAGCAATATCCTTTCAGGGAATGGACTCAAATGAAGGGGAAGATTTGGGGAGGTGTTTTTTGCCTGGTCTTTTGTTTGTTTTGTTTCAGGACTCTGCTGAGTGAGGTGTTTATTGCTATTTCTCTTAGTTATGGTTTCCCTGTAGGTGGTTTCAGACCTGAGTTTCCAAGACTGTTTGTGAAATCTGTTTTCAGCAGAAATGCGTGAGAGTGATGCATCTTCTGACTAAACTGAATTAGGCCAGCAAAAAATGAATGGCCTTACTGAGTCCAAAATGCATCTTCAGCTTCAGGCCTTTGCTTTAAGGCCCATGTGGATAAGCCCTTGAAGTTACCTTTCAGCCCATTAAAGGGGAGGGCTCAGGGAGTCAAAAGTAACCCTGTTAAAAGAAGCCTGGCAAAAGTGAAAATGGAGATGTATTTAGTTTTGACACAACATAAAAAGATGTTCTAGATGAGGCTGTGTTAACTTGCAAGCAAAATTGAGTCTTTTGGTTCACAGACTTAAATTACCAATGCCCCAAATCCAGGGAAAGAGAATTCCTTGTGATATTTCTGAAAAGGGGAAGAACCTCAGTTAAAATGCCACTTGTGTTTTCAAGGGGTTTAATGCCACACTGCCTTTTAGAAAAAAACTAGGGAGCGTTGTGTTCTGTAAGAAATCAATACCTGAAATTTAGTCCTTGGCATCTTGGAAGTTGATGGATGAGGACTAGGACAATCTATCCAGCTCTTTATTTCTCCTCTCATCAGCAATGAAGTGTTGTTTATAAAGACTGGAATCTCAACTGGCACCATCATGCAGTGTCTCAGAGGGTTTGATGCTGGTGAAGCACCAGTTCACCATAACCTCCCTAGAGAGAGTGTCCTGCAGAGAACAGCTCTTCTAGGGGCAGGGCAAGTCTCCCTGGACAGCGAGTGATCTCAGCAAGGTGTAGCGATTGCTCAGCTACAAGTGATTTCAGCTCTTGTGGTTCAGCTCTTTGTGAGATCACCCGAGGCAAACTCAGGGACAGAGAGACAGGAGCTCTGTATGGCAGTTCCACAGAGGGAGCTTTTATTGTCCAGCAGTCCCTGTGAAAGGGAGGTCAGCAACAAACACCCCCTAATTTTGGGGCAGACTCAGGGCCTTTTTATGGGAAAGGCAGGGGGTGGGGTAGAAACCATTTAGCCAACTGGGTACAAGGTATTACCATAAGGGAGCGAGGCACGCTGGGGGTGGTTCACTTGGTCACCGTAACCTGGAAGTAAGTTGCTTATCTCTGAGTCCTTTTGCCCTCAGGCTTCTCTCCCCTAAGGGAGCACAGAGGGCTTCTGTGCCAAGAGTTCACAGCCCTCCACAATGTAGAAATAAATGCTCAGGATTATTAAGCTGGAAACATGTTAAGCTTCATGTCCTTTAGTTGATCTCGCTCATTTTTCTCCAGTCTGATTTGCAAGTAGCTTGAATACCTAAGTGGCAGGGTGGTATCTTAACCAGCCAGCAGCAAAATGTGAAAATGTTCTTGAAAAGGCTTCACAATTGTCACTGTAATATAGAGAATTAATGTCTTGCAGTGTATGCCTGAGGCAGCTGGCCAGTGCTCTGTTGTACATGAACTTTATGAAGGGATCTAGCAGTTATAAAGGAAGAGGAAAGATTGTTTGCACTGGTGACAGTCTGAAGTCTGTTTTGATGACATGCACTGCTTCATCTGGTGTCATAAAAAAGACCAGTCCCTTGCCCCTAGAATGTATGTGTGTAATCAGTTCCAGCATGTTCCTTTCTCTTCTGCTTTATGGCCTTTTGAGGAAAGATCCAAACTGGAATCTTTTCCACAACTGAATTTCCAAGGAAGAAAATTAAGTTTAAACAAGCATCTAGCAGTCAGAAAGGCTTGTATTGTTACAGAACTTAGATGCTTAAGAAACTGTCACTGAAGATCCCAAGTCTGGCATGCAAAGCCTTTTAGTAACACTTTCATTGAGATTAGTGCACGGAGCTTATGATCATCAGGTACCAGAAGGAATATAATTCAGTTCCTTCTCACAGCTTGCTTAAACTAGGAAATTGGATTTCTTATTCTAGCCTTGTTTTCCCATTGGAAAAAAACCTCCAACAACCCCCTGCCCCAGCACCGTGGAACTTCTGACAGGAATAAGAAGTGCTAGATTTCATTACAGAGTTAGCAGAATTGATGTTGGATTTGGGCATGAAATGGATTTGAGACAGGAAGAAAGCAAGTATCAGCCTGGGGTGTATCACAGCTTGTACTTCCGGGAGAAATGAGAGTATGCTGATTGTCTTGCACAAAGCTGAGGGATCTCATCTGACACATTGTGTGCAGCTCTCTCAATGCTCAAGGAAGGAGAGTTCGTAAGACAAGACAAGGGCTGTAAAGTTGTGTGGGGAGTGGAGAACCTTGGGGAGGAAACTGGAAAAGCTTTACTTGTTTGGCTTACTCAAATGAAGATAGAAAATGATGTGATTTCTCTTTCTAAATAAGTTTGGCATTAATGTAGATTAAAAATGGCCTTCTCCCTCCCTGAAGGATTGCATTGGTATAGGAGAAGTCAGTTTACAAGCTTTAATTCTTAACTATTACCTCCTGTTCCAGTGTTGAATTGAAATTTTCAAGGTGTCAGCTCTGCCCTTAAGTGAGAATTGGGGTGGGGTGTGGAGGTGCCAGGAATGTTGGCTAGAAGCTTTTCAGCAGTTTAATGTTCATTTTAGACAGGTTAGCCAGCCTTACTTGCAAACCTTTGGAGTTGCACCGGTGACTTAAAGATGGTGGTTGGTCGACTTGAGGGAGCAGGGTGGACCTTGTGTTAGCAGCCCCATAATTAGCACTCTGATAACAATCAGATGTGATCTGCAGAGATGACTTCATGTTGAAAGCATTATGCAGCCTTAGTGCCAGTAATCTGCCCATCTTGCTTTTTACGAAGGGTAGGGTTTCCTAAATGTTTCTGTGCCATTGGGGCATGAATACTTCTACATGAGAACATTTATTAGCCGTTACTGCAACGCTGCTCCGGAGGTATGAAACATATGATTTACTATTAATTAATTGATGTGGGCATTGCTCCTGACTTGGATGCGTCATCTACCTCTAGAAGCCTGGATAAAATGCTGAACTGTAGTATAGTAGAATTCCCTGTAATCATGTGTATGAACTGTGCCAAAACTGTGGTGAACTGGATAAAAAATAAGACTTTTAAACTTATTTTTTTAACTGAAACAGCAAGCGATGCATTTGAAGAGTGGCTGCTGGAACTTGCTGCAAATTTTTGTCTAAAAGACAAAATCCCAAATCAGATGAGTTCCAGCTGAAAAAGAGGCTCAGGTAGTAGTTGTAAAAGAAATCAACATAACAGCAGTATATGGTAAAGAATTTATAAGAGTTTTTAAGGTCAGAAAGGATTCTTCGGTCATAGCTTTCTTTTCCTTTTGCTTAATCCAGTCCGTAGAATTTAATTCTTCCTTACACCTGACCTGAGGCTACACAGAAACTGAAGATGAACTAGTTGAACTTTTCAATTACAAGTTCTCCTGCCAGATCATAGGATAAATTTTCAAATGCCTTCTTGCATTTGATCAATTCATTCTAGAGATCCACTGGTAGACATAAAAAAGAAGAAAGAAATACTCAGCTTTCTGTGAATCTTGAGGCCACTGCAGCTGAATACAATAAAAATGAATGCTCAGAGTGGATCAGAGCTGGCACTACTGATGCACTGAACTTTTGTGTGTATCATTGATTTCTGATGGTTTGTACTCTTGTTACCGTCTTTTGAACAATGGTGTATAGCCTCAAAAGAGCTTGGTCTGTAAACAATCTACAGTGCTCAAGATTTCCTTGAGGCTTTCCTGAAGCCAAAGATTTACTATCCAGATGTTGTGACCTCCAGAAGATTGCTGGGACATCTGAGCTTCAGCGCTGTGGAAGTATGGTGGAGTCAGCCTTGAAAGTCTCTCTTGTGGGAATGAAGGAGTAGATCCTCCCCTTAACATCACTGGGGTGTACTTGGCTCATTTCATGTGCTTATCAAACATGGAAGCGCTGATGTAAAGCTACAAATAGATATTTCAGGAGTTTTTCAGGTTATCACTGACTGCCTTTGTTAGAACTGACATACCTTTGAGTTTCCCTGGTGAGGGGAAGTTGATTTTTCATATGAGAAATGTGACTGCAGAAAAAGAGCAAAAGCTTCATCAGGGCTCTCAGGTGTGCAGAAATCCCCAGTTCCTGACTGCTGGGCTCATGTCCATGCACATCTAACACTTCAGCCTCTTTGCATGTGTCCAAGGCATGTGCAGAGCACATGGAGGGAGGTTTGATGCACCCAGATGTGTTGGACTGGCAGTGGGAGTGTGTCAGGGTGTGTGAACTCAGCTTTGTCTGCAGTTCCTCAGAGAAAAAGAGGGAGTCTTAGATAATCCTTTTAGCACTTCACACACAGTAGGAAATAGTTAAAACTCAGCTCCTTTGCATTCTGTGAGAACAGATTTAAGAGCATTTTCTACTTAAATATAATTTCTTTCTAGTGTGTCTAACCCTGACTAAGCACAGCAATATCATTCCCTTTTGAAAGACTTCTGTAGGACATGTAGAAAAGAAGACCTGCAGCTATCAGGTCCCATGTGTGAAGCTGAGAATAAACAGCAGATGGCTTGCAAATGTAATGATGCTATTTTCACTCTGAAATGAGAATGGTGGTGGTGTGGTGTTTTCTGAGAAACATCTCATTAATGATAGTGGGCAACTCTTTTCAAATCAAAGCTTATTTGTGATGGGAAAACCAACTTGCTTAAAGCTAGTCATTCTGACATGCTGAAAGTACAGAACTGAAATTTATTATAAAATAACCCCCTAAGGGTACACAGCATTTGTAAGTGCTGTTGTCCTGTAACATTCAAGCTCTGGCTGGAGATAGGAGTGTTGTGGGCAAGTAATGTGTCAGCAGTATAAAATCAGGAAATGAGAAATTGAAGGTTGTGTTTTCTAGCAGAATGATTAGGTAGCCTGAAATAAGAGTTGTGCAAGCTATCATTTAGGCAATAGATCTGTAACAGATACATATTTTTTCTTTTCCAGGAACAGCTAATTGGAGACAGATTAGGAATGTGTTATTAATTCCTGTGGAATTGTATTCCACAAAAGAGAGGTTTTCTGAGAACATTGCACACACAGGTGCAATAATCTTGTTTGAGTGGAGTATTTGTATTTATTTTTCTTAAACTTGGTTATTTAGAATAGGTATGGAAGCATTTCTGATGCTCAGGATGTAACTTAACGTTTTTAGCCATGATAAATTTTAGGGATGACTTCTTAGATGGATGTAGATTGTTCTACAAAAACAGCAAATGAAAACTCTAAAATAAAGTGTTCTTATTAATCAAAGACAATGAGCTAGAAATTACTATGACCTTTTCTTGGTGACAGTTCAGAAAACTTACTGGTGAAATTAGATTTTTTTTCCTTTCTGCTTTTTCAAGAATCTTGTGCATTTAAGTATGATGCAGCCACAGCAAACACTGAGTTAGAACCCAGGATCACGTGCAGGGGGAGAGATGGTGCTTTTCATCATGTGATCCTGCTGATGTGTGACTGTCAGGCCAGCTGATGGGCCAGAAGACCAAACCACTGAAGAAGAGAGAGGCTGGGAAGACTCAGTTTGTTTTGAGGACTTAGGTGCAGAACTAAGCTTGGGATTATTCCACTCATTTGAAGGAGGAGAGTGTGACTGCTGCTTTGCAGTGCCCTGAGTTTCACTTGCTTTTGTGAATCGTTTAGCTGTTTTGGAAGACAAAAATGATGGATATCTGTGGTGTTGAGGGAAATAGAAATAAAGACAGACCAGTAGAATGGGACTGTGATAGGAGATGTGTCCAAACTGGAGAGCTGGCTGTAGCACCTGCAGCATCAGATACTCCCCTGGCTGTCAGGTTTTGCTGCCCATCTTCTCCCACCTCTGTGAAGTGGGGCCCTGCTTTTTTTAAACGCCTGGAAGTCCGTGGGTTCATTAGGTCTGGGCAAGAGGTAGGTATTGTTTCAGTCATAGCTTTGGGACTCTTTTTTTAGCACCAGTCAGTGATAGCAGCCATAACTCAATCTTGGGGGCCTGCCAGCTGGCAGAAGGGTGCTGGTGGCTCTCGGGCTCCAGCTGGAGCTGGGAGGGAGGTGCGGGCTGAGGAGGCCACACTCTGTGGGAGTGACAAACACATCCTGTTCAATAACAAAATAGGCAGGGAAACACTGACATAAAGGTGGAAAAGCTTATTTCAAGAATAAACCTTCTTATTCTTTGGAATTCTGAATGCTTTTGTGGGTCCCAAGACCTCCCAAAATAATTAAATCTTGATCCTACAGGTGCAGCAGCTTATCTTATGTTGATACCTGTTATCATGTATCTACTATAGTACAAAGGGACCAAGCATGGGTTGAATTTAGATCTTTAGGAGTAAGGGCCTTGATGTACCTATTAATATTGCTACAACTCAATTCCAGAGCCAGTTAAAATGATTACTCTTCGTTCTCTAACCCAACTGTGATCTGTGCAATGCTTAGACAGAATAACCCTTAGCAATTGTTTACAGCAATGACAGATCACAGAGGGAACAAAAGGAATATTTTTGCATGGGATTCGATCTTAGATGTGATAAGGAAAACCTAAACACAAACTATAGTTGTTTACCTGGCAGTGGAGCAGAGGAAGGGTACAGCTCCATGAGAGCTGTACTCATGGCTGAAGCTGAAGAGAAGGGTGTGGGATCCTTGGCTGGGCATCTCTGTTTTGTACCCTGGCACAGAAGCTGCCCACTCAGTTTATCACTTACCAGTGTGTGCTGAGTGGGAGGAACAGAGGATGTTCCCATCATCAGGAAGCCATCACGATCTATTGTGCTGACTTTGCGTGACATTATCAAAGAGAGAGGGGAAGAGAAAAAAAAGCCATTCATTGAGCACATTTGTTTTCAGGCAGTACAGAAAGAGGAGCTGTCTTCAGTTTTAAGTGTGTTGATTGAAAAGTATTTTCACACCAGCACATCGTGACTAATATTCCATGCAGTCATGCTCCCGCCTGCCGCTTTCTGATGTGGTTTGTGTGCAGCTGCAGGAAGATGTTCATTTAACCCCAGTCAAGCACCTGACAATGTGAAGGAAAGGCTGCTTGTGCTCGGAGTGCTGCTCTAGCAAAAGAATTTTCTGGAATAAGGATTGCACCTTAATAGCTGTGTATTTTGGAGGGGCAACCATAGGGGGTGGGAGCTGACAGGAAATTGTTGGGACAGAAGGACACAGGACAAATGCATGCCTGGCTGAGCTCATGAAGACTGTTACTAAATGTGGGGGGAAGCAAAAACATCTTCTTGCCTTATTGGCATTTTAGGATGGCCTGGAGAAGCCGGGAATGTCTGAACATCTGCTTATGAGATGTATTTGTTTTGTTATGAATGTCAGCAGTGCCTCTCTAGAAACTTGATTCCAAGTTTAATGAACTTCTGATTGCATTTGCATGTTCTGCAAGTGGGGAAAATGTGTCTAGCTGCAGTTTTCAGTCTCTCAGTCATTGAACTAACAAGATGTGACCTCTGTTTCTGAGAGCTTAGGACACTCGTGCCCATGACAGGGGTGTTCTAAAACCATGCCAGGTAAGAAGTGAATATATACAGAAGTGTGTGTGTGTGTGTGTGTGTATATATATATATATATATATAGTCACAGGTTTGTTTTCAGTGAGGTCTCTTGAAAAGAATTGGGCAGTGGCCAGTGCTGACCTCAGTCTTTTTGTGGGCTAAATTGATGTCTTTATTGTGCTTGGCAGTGTGGGCCAAGAAGAATTTTGAAATGAATGCAAGAATTTATGGTGTGCAAGATGTCTGACAGTATCGTCAGTTGTTTTTGTGTTTCATCAGTGTGGTGTTACAAATGGGCCTGTGTAATGCAGAGGAGACTCTTAGGGTTGACAATGTGAATGGTGTAGTAGGAGGGGCTGTGCTGGGGCCCTTTTAAGTGAGGAAATATCCATCTTGCACTGTTGTTGGAAGTAATTATTAATCTGTTTTCATTTGACAAAAGAAAAGCCCAGTAGATGTCATTTCATGTTTAAATGTGAAGCTGAGGCATAAATTAGTGTCTTGCTGATGATAATCCACAGAGGAGGCATGAGCTTTGAAACAGAAACAGACACAAATTCCAAATGTCACTGGCTGTACAAAAAAAGTGTGTCATGCCTGGAGGGTGAGTGTTAGGCTTGTCCATTTTTATGATTCTGTGCTTCTGAAAGAAAAACTGAAGAAACTCTTCCATCTTTTTTGTTGTAGGAAGGGGAGAAAGATTCTGTCTTCTACACTGGGCATGTCCAGCCTCAGGTTTGCTGCTTTGACAAGAGGAATCATTTCTGGAAAGAAATAACATATGCGTTGGGAGCTCTCACTCCTTCATTGAGAACACATCTTTTTTTCTCAACTGCAGATGGGGCAGAACCTCTTGCTTTGATGAGAATTTGGACTCTGACCTCACATGCTGGGCTCTGCCCTCTGCTTTGTTCTGTTGCTTCTTAACAGGCTTCAAGTCCAGTCTTCTGACTCTCCAGAAGCTCTTCTGTACCACTAGGCTGGGGATGGTCTTAGCATACTGAGCGGTGATGTTTGAAGGACAAATTGGTGATGGTGAGGTTGTCAGGGGGCTGGTGACAACGCTGCTTCACATCTGTCATATCTGATGGGCTCAGGGTGGTGGGGAGTTGTCTGCAGCTCTGGTGGCCTGGCGCCGTAGGAAGCTTGAAGCAACCAGAGCAGAAACAATGGCTCAAATAAACACCCTCAGATGGTTGTAGGACAGTGAAGAACTACTGGCGCTGGGGTGTCTTGCTGGGCTTCCCAGAGAGCTTCACAGGCTGGGATGGGCAAGAAGGCTGAGACTTGAATGTTTTCCAGACGAGAATGTGGCGGGGCTTTGTGTCAGGGATGTGGGAGTCAATGGAAGCTGTTCAGAGAAGGCAAATTCACTCATTGACCCTCGAGGGTGTCTTGGACTGCCTTGGCTGTAGGCAAGGGAGCAGACTCTACCTCAGCTCCCCTTCCCCAGATGCTTTTTATTGCTACTGTATGAAGTTAAATAGATAGGAATGAAGTGGATTCTTATGCGTGTTCCCTGCTCATTATGGATTCCTGCAGGCTGGTTGTAGTCTCTGTGGTGGGTAAATGGGGCTGATCCTCAGAGTCTGAAGGCCCCATCCGAGTGCCAGAGGAATGGGACTGCATGCCAGGAGAGGTAAAAGCACAAGGTCTGGCTCTGGAGGAGCTCACTTGGAGGGGGAGGAGGCAGGAAGGATGTAAGTATGTACTTAGGCCTGCTTCAAGGAAAGCTGCAGAGAGACACTGGCATTTATCTACAGGAATTAATTAGTTGCCTTTTTTTCAATAGTTAAAAAGACCAGGTTCAGATTGAGTAAAAATTGACCTTTCCTCACAATTGCTCCACTTCAGTCCTCCCTGTTGTGTCTCTGGCTGTGTAGCTGCTGTGGCCTTCCTCAGCAGGCAAACTTGGATTGTAGGTGTAGGAAACACTCACTTCCACCCTTTCTCTTTCTTGTGAGGCGGCTATTTTATGGCCATTGTGAATGTGTCCAAAGGTAGCAAAGAGCTTGGAAGGCCCCTCTGCATTTCTTCTTCCTATTGCAGGTCAGCATCAGCTTCTCCCCTCATTCCCCGCCAGTAAGTGGATGTTACTCATACTTACACAAGGAGCCTAAAAGTCAGCAGATGGAAATTATTGGAATGGAGAGAAAGTGGGGGACCTTGGGTGTTTTTTGCTTGAAAGCTTGGTTAGGTGCGAGCTTTACTTCTTGCACAGTGCTGTGAGGCCATGTGGAGAACCTGCCAGTGGAGGAGAACTTCAAAACCAGAGGAGGTTTCTGCCGGGGTCCCCGCGCTGCTCCATTTAATGAGGCGTGCTGGCTTTTGGCAGGTTTCCCACTGGCTGCCCCTCCAGGCCACTGTCTCTCATTAGGTAGGATGTTTTTAGGCACTGGATTGAACTTGCTGGTTGGTGGTGGTCTGCTTTTTACACACTCCTCTTTACAGAGCTAGGGCCAAGCTACTAAATTATTCAGCTGAGGTTTTAATAGAAACCCCTGTGTAGGCTTAAATTGTTTCCACTCTATTTGGAGTTTCCTGCTCTGCTGGTTTTTATTTTGTCCCGTGCATGAAGGCATGGAGGACAGAATTCACAGGAGAGCACAGAGGCAAAGAGGAAGAATTCAGCCTGAGAGCAGTAGAAAGTACAGGCGAAATAAAAGGTCAATTGGTACTGTATCCAGCTCTGAGGGAGGTGATGGGGGGGGGGAATGCCCCCTAATCCCCGTGACAGTTCAGCAGAAACTGTATGTTTGTTTTCAATGCTGTTTGTAACTTAGGTTTCTCAATAAAATATTTTCTTGCCCGACTATTTTTGACTTGACCTCTTCCCCAGGGCTTGACAGGGACATTTGTGAGCACATACAGCTGCAGCAGTTTATCCGCAGTGTCAAACCCTGCTGCCACCAGTGGGATGGCAGAGTGCTCTCTGCTGGGACCTTCCTTCTCAGCGGGGCCTTCCAGTGTTGCACCATTTCCACCCAGTCCTCCCTTGCTGCAGGCTCCCCCCTACAGACCCACAGCACTGGACACGGGGGCAGGACTGCACCTGCCCGTTCAGTGCTGTGTAAGTCAGGTTAGGTCAGCACCACGTGTTTTCTTAGCACTGCACTGATAAATGTGTTGTCCCTGATGACAGGTACGGTCACTGTCCTCCACCAGATGGGTTGACTCTGTCACACAGTTCAGGAGAGGGATGTTGTTTGAACCTGTGCTTCTTGATAGACCAGGAGTTCTCAGCATCAATTCCCTGAGGCTGTTTCATGGTGAGCAGTGACCTCCTTCCTCTGGGAGTAATTAGATGGGGAAGGTTTGGGAAAACAGTAGTAAGAGGTGGCAATGGGCTAAAACTGCTCAGTGTGTGTCCTCTCCTGCCCTTCACTCACAGGCACTGTGGGCTTGTGCTGAGTCCCAGGAGAGGGGACTGCTTTCCACAAAGACATCCCAGTTGGGAGAGCCAGTGCGCTGGAGTCACTGGGGTTGTTGACTACAGCTACAGTGAGCCAAAGCAACCGAGCTTCGAGTGTGCACTTGAGGGCTTGGAGCAGCCCTGTTACCGAGCTCTCAGAACATATGGTACATCTTAGGATATGTAAAACTGCTTAAACCATCTGACTGGGCTTGTGTGTAAGGTACTGGCAGCTACTGGCTGAATCCTGCCTGGAGATTGCAGGTCTGGCTGAACAGAAAAATGGGCTGTGAATTATAAAGGCTGCCTTCATCACTCAATGGCAGGAACAGCACTGCAGTTCCTGTCATTGTCATCATGCTCAAGCCATGTTTGGGTACTGACTGTGTTTAATTGCATGGCTAATTTACTTAATGTCTCTCCTGGGGTCACTTATCACACTCTTATTTTTGGGTTTCAGGGAAATTAGGGACACTAGCAACCCATTGTGGTTCTCTCAAGGCAGGAGTTTTCCAGATGACGATGGTAATAACAGCTGTGGGTTAGTTGCAGAGTAACCTGGCTAAACAGAGAAAAATGAGCACTGGCAACTGTGGTAGAGCTTAACGCTTGTAAATGAACGATCTCCAGTGGAAATATAGTTCAGGTGTAGGCAGAGGGCACGGGCTCCCTGGGTTTGGATAACTTGGAGGATGTGTGTATTGGTTTATTGGGAGATCCTGGCAGCGCCTGTTGGCTTTCAGTCCTGCAAATGAAGAATTTTCTGATCAGATATTTAGGTATTTGGATGGAGAACTGAGGTCATCTTATGTCCTTCCTGGTATACAACTGCGAATCATCCCGTTCCACGACAGACTGGTTATGAGGAGCTCCTCTGTATCTGTCTGTTATCTCCGGTTAGTGGAGCATCTAAGGTGGTTGCTTTTGGGAAGGACAGTGTGCTGAAAGGTCTGCGGCAGCAGTTGTCCTAATGAGCCTTGCTCTGTTTGTTGTTTTTACACAGATGGACCTCTCTGTGGAAACTCTTTACAGCCTCATGCAGGAGCGCCAGAAGAAGTACGCCAAGTACGCGGAGCAGATCCAGAAGGTCAACGAGATGTCTGCCATCCTGCGCCGGATCCAGATGGGCATCGACCAGACAGTGCCGCTGATGGAGCGGCTGAACAGCCTCCTGCCAGAGGGGGAGCGGCTGGAGCCCTTCTCCATGAAACCCGACCGGGAGCTGAGGTCGTAGCACTCCGGCAGCTCCCCCTCCTCACCTTCCACACTCCACGTTCCGCACGGCCGCGCTTCCAACAGGCTGCACCGGCAGCTGTTTGGAGCGGGCGGCGCTGCTGCCGGACTCTCTGCCAGGGCACCGGAGGGAGAGCAGCGTCAGCTGCCAGAGCCGCGCAGCCAGGAATCCAGGAGCTCCCCGGAGGAGATGATTTACCGTTCTTTCATCTCCCTCCTCTTGCCCTCCTGTCTCCTTTGCCACTACACCGCCTGTGCAGACACATTTGTTTCATTGCTGTGACTAGTTGGGGTTTACAGAGGAGGAATTTCCTTTCATCTGATTTTTTTTATTTTTTTTACTAAAAAAATTCAAAGGGATATGGGCTGTGACGAACCCTCTAACATAGTTTTTGTGCCACTGGTGTTTAGCCAATTAGATGGCTGGAAGGTATTTCTGAGATCCTCCGGCCTTGGAAATATGTGTTTTATAGGTGAAAGTGTGGGAGCCAGGAACTGGCTTATTAAAATCTGCCTATTATCATAATGAACATGGTTTGCACGGCAGGGTTTTGGCATGTCCTTGAGGCTCCTTTTTCTATGGGCTTCCTAATTTATGAGGCTGTAAAGGAGTAACTGTTCTAGATATGTATGTCTGTTAATGTAAAGCAAACCTTAGTGTTCCTCTCCCCCTTGCCCTGGCAATGTCCCCATGCCTCAGCTGGTGGCATTTCGTGTCCCTCTGACAGGCACTGGTACCAACCTGCTCACTTTGCATCCCAAAGCTGGACACAAGGTGGTTTTTTTTATTGGGACACTCAAGTTACCTTGGTGCTGTCTTTTTTACCAGTGGAGTGCAGCTGCTTCTTTACCCTCAAGTGTACGAGGGTGGAGGGGAGAGACACGAGAAGTCCTTTGGCTCTTTGTGTTGGTTTAGCTGCCCTTGTGCCGGGAGCTGGCGTTGGCACACTGCTGAGCGCCTGAAACCATGGGGCCCTTCTCAGCAACCTGCTTCAAAGGCAGCGGGATGTTCCTGCCTCCTCCCAGGTGAGCCAGGGCTGAAGAGCCCATGAACCCCAAGGGTTGTTGTATGTCAGGAGTGCAGTTCCAGTGGTGAGGACAGTCAGGGACAACCCAGCTTCCAGTACAGCACAAGGTAGGGTTACTTGCCAAAGGCAACCTGCTTCGGTACGTCTGTGTGCTTAAGAGCATTTATTCAGCAAAAGGTTGTCTCTGAGCATTTGGAAGCAGTAGGTTTTTGTAATAATTATTGCCTGGTGGCAAGAAGTAACAGGCTGTGCTCTTGTTGCATTCCCAAAGGCCACGTATTGTGAATTTTTGTCATGCAGACTGCAGCCAACTTAGATGTGCATCTGAACCATGGTGGTGGTTGGATCCCAGGGCCAGCTGAACACTCTCTGAAAGCTGAGTCCTGTAGAAATGAAGCCCTCTGGAACAATGCCCTGGGAAGAGGGACAGACTGCTTCAGGGAGGGCAGGGAACTCAGCAGGAGGTTTTTTAGCAAAGGCAGCAGTGGGTCTCCTTGCCTCCTGCACCAACCCTAGAGGTTTTACACAGTTGAACATAAAAAGGCATATTCTGTGTATTGCCCAGGATAAAACATCAGAATTCCATCCTTGTTCAAGCTTCCTGCCGTGTTTTACACTTGGTTTGTTGAAAGCTTACATGAGACTTAACCCATGAAAAGCTGCTTGTCATGGCCATGCCCTTGTGGGTCCTCATTGTCCAGCTTGGAATATGTCTCTGCCTCCCACCATCAGACACACAAGAATATTGAGCTGCCTTAAATAGAGGCTGCAGCCATTTTTGTCCTCTTTGTCCAGATGATGCTGTCTGGATGTTTAAAATGTGCGGCATTCAGCTGTCTGCCAGATGGGATCATGAGTGTCCCACACCCTGGTGTGCTGGAAGCCTGAGCCAGTGGGAAGATCCTGATACTGGATCTCAAGGCAGATTCTCTCTCCTGTAAGACACTTCTCTGAGGCTTGTAGACATTTGGCCTCAGGCCATTAAGTATCAGATCAAAGCAGGGCTCCCTGCAGTGCTAATGAGGGCAAAGGAAGAGTATTCTAACTGAAGGCTGCAGGAGCAGGACTGCAAATCAGTTCCTTCCTCATTTGCCAGAAAACACCAAGGCATTGGGCTGAGAATGGGAAAAAACGTTTGTTCATAGGAACACTGGTCTTTAAGCTTGTGGCTGTGCTGCTGGCCCTCACAGACAGAGCTTCTCGAACAGCAAGGGCAGGTTGTGGAGGGCGTAACAATTGAGCCAGAAAGAAATTAGAGCTGAAATGTGAAGGCCAACCTTTTCCAATGCTCACATGTCATCACCTTCATTCCACAGGTGATAGTCTCTTGTGTGGGTACTGTAAGAAGCATGCACCCTCTAACTGTCCTTCAACAATGGTTTACAGTTTTATTTGAAACCTTGTCACTCTCTTTGGGAACTGTAAGTCTGGCCCTCTTGCTGAGGGGGAGACATGTCCTGCCACATCTTCTTGAGCTGCTGTTTGTTGCTTGGCTGCTCCTTGTTGGCTTTGCTTTCACGCTGCTTTCAGCTTCAGCTCAGATGCAGGTGATGCTCAGGGTGAGACTGACGCTTCCCTCCCACGCTGTTCAGCAGGAGCTTGGAGATGTGACTGGAATTACCTTTCTGCTTATGAATTTCCTCTTCCAAGCCAAACGCTCTTGGAGGAGGCCTCAGGTATCTTTCTCGAATGTACCAGCTGTTACTTCTATGACAAATGTAGTGCTATGAACAGGGAATAAGCTGGTGTGCTCCCTTGAAACCAGACATTGCTGCCCTTTTCTGCTTTCTGGGGTGGTGTGTGGTCTGGGGTACAGGCTAAGCTTCTTGATACATGATCTTGTGAAAAGCTGGGGAGCAGGACGAGTCACTGGAGCTGTGGTTTCTCTCTGGCCTGAGCTGCTCTGGCCCTTCCCCTGACTCTGCTGTTCCAAGTCCCCTGTTGTGCTGCCACTGGTGCTCCTTGCGTCCCTGTGCTGCCCACGCAGAGCAGGTTTGCTTTGTTGTTTCCGTTGTTTTTGTCATTGAATGCATTGACAGGGTGCTAAAGTGCCAACCTACCTGCAGGATAATTCCTGTGAAGATGTGCTGAAGGGGAGAGAAAAGAGTTTTTGTTTGTTTCTTTTTAAATATATATATTTTAAATTAAATATATTTAAATATACTTGAATATTTAAAGTGTGTTTTCCCCTCCTCTAAGGTTTTACACAGAAAGAGCAGAAATACACGTTTCACAGGCCCGTTGGTTGCATGAGCCAGCCCCTCTCCCAGACTGTGTGCCAGTAGTTTCCCGAGGTACTGCTGTAACATCCCTCCCGTTCCCAAGCTGCCAGACGGTATTTTGTTTGCCAGCCTTGTGGCTGAGCACTCCATGGTTTATGGGTGGTTACCCTGTTCAGCTTCCTACTTGCTCCGTGTTCCGCAGCTCCAGAATTAAAACCTTTGGTGTGGCTCTTTTCCAAGTGTGTTGTTTCTCCAATTGCCTTCTTGCTCATTCTTCATTCCCACTTTTCACCATGGTGTCTGGGCAGTGCAGGCGTATCTCAGCTTTACTTTGCACCCACTCTGTGCCACGGAGGTGGCTGAGTTCAGCTGCCCAGGCCTGCCTCTGCCCTGGGATTGTGAGGAAATGTCCCCGGAATGAAAATAAATCCTGGTTGGTTTTTTTTCCCTAGTGCTGTCCCAGTTCTGGTTGGCACTGATGCCCAGTTTGAATACAAAATGTGAGCAGTGATGCTTGGGACTCACCAGAAGTGGGGTGGCAGCTAGAGCCTCACAAAATAATCTTCTTGGGGCCTGGGGGAGGAGGGGAGCATTCAAAGGGCAATTGTCAGTGTGAGCTGCCTAAAGTAATCCTTTTTGTCTTTTTAAAAGCTTTGTATTTTTACAGCCGTAGGGTGAGCGCTGACCCCAGAGGGATGGTCTGGTTGACAAGGTGGTGTTAGGTTGTAGGCTGGACTCAGTGATCTCAAAGGGCTTTTCCAATTTTCGTTAATTACATGATCCTGTGAAATACAGTGGTGTGCTGTGGGACAGTGACACAACCAGAAATAAATGAGCAGGGCTGCCTGCACATTTTGTCAAAACATTGTGTATGTGAACAGTCTCTCTGTATGGAGAGGGATTTGAGAGAACTTCCCAGTGCAGTTTATGTGTATATTCCAGAAAAAGGGCTTCCCTGCCCCAGGGCTGGGCAGCTGACTGGGGATGGGCATTCCAGCCCTGGAATCTCTAGAGCACCACTGCACTTCCCTCCACAGGAAGAGGCAGGAGCCTGCTCTACTTCCAGGAGCATCTCTTGGGAACCTGGTGAGTTTAGGGACTCCCAGGATGGAGCTGTTTCCTGCAGGGAACAGGTTACTCTAACACACTTCATCAGTGGTTTAGAGGCAGATAAGCACCTGTAGCACTGTTCTCATGGCACTGGGAAAGCAGAGTGGCAATGGACTCTCACCTGCACAGGGGATACTGAACAAAGAAAGAGTGGCAGATTTACAGGGTTTCTTTTTGTTTTGCTGCCATTTTGGTTTTTTCTAAATGGCCTGATGCCCCAGCCTCATTGTTGCGTCTAGTGTCCCACTTCGGCTTTGTACAGCAGTGAAGCATGGTGAGGGTCCCTGGAAACGACAGCTGAAATCCCCTCCTCAAACTGAGCAATCCCTTCCAGCAGGACAATGCTCCAGAAGTGTTTGGCAGGGTTTTACATGCCAGGAAAGCAGCCCCTTCCCAGAGGGGTGGGTGTTGCAGAAGGCAAGAAATAGCTCCCTTTCCTTTTCTATTTATGGACTCTTATTAATATTCTTGGAAGTGCAGAATTAGGTGAAAACTTTACTGCAGAAACACTTCAGTTTGCCTCAGAGCAACCATTTGAACCTGAGGGCCAAGAAGTTCTTTGCAGGCAGGGTTCAAAGGGAAAGCGCTGTTGCCTGGCAAAGCTGATGTATTAGGAACACTGTTCTACCTGAATTCTCAGTTGTGGGTTTGTGTGTATAATAGAGTCGTGGTGTTGTGTATGTTACACCGTCTGAAAGTGCTAGAATAACTACTTTTATCACAGATTAATAACAAATACATACTAGCTAGGTGCATGGCTAGCTACAGCAAATGTCTGGCTGGGTAAGTTTGGTTGAATCGCAGTAATTTTGGATTAAAAAGTACGAGTGTTGTTAGGACCCCAGTGCTGTCCCCCTTGTTCTGGGCTTTTCATGCCCCCACTTCCTGGTAGAAGTCAGTTTATAACTTGTGCTGAGTCACAGCATACCGAGCATCTAGCTGATGAATAGAGTTAATAAAGACAGTAGTTCACTTAATCACAACATTTCTACTCTCTTATCCTCCTCAGCCCCCTCAAAAGCAGGGCTACCTGATCCCTGCTGAGGGGAGGTTTGCTCTGTGTTCAGTTCACTTCATTCTAGGAATGTCACTGTGATGGTTACATCAAGAGCCCAGTGACCTCGGGGACCTCTTCCCAGTAATGCCAGGCAGTGAGATGAAAATTAAGTGTTGATGACATGCATGAGGCACATTTCAGTTGCCCCTTGGGTTTTGACTGGAAGTGGAGTTAGACTGTCTCTTCCCAGAGCTGTCTGGTGGCAGGGCCAGAAGTGGAAGAATGGAGGGAACAGGAGCAGAGCAAGTCCTGCAAAGCAGGCAGAAGGAGTGGTGAAAGCTGAAGTGAATGCTTCAAAAAACAGAACTTGAGGGAACAAACAGAGCTACTGCAGTCAGAAGTGGACTTTGGAGTGGGGTGAGCAGCTAAATCTTAGAAGATTGTCGTGTCAACCTGTTCTGGAGGCTAAGCAGCTGATGATGCCATTGAATTTGCATAGTTCTTGTTTTCTTCTCTAAAAGCTGCTACATCTTGTTTGTAGAAAGTAAGCACAGAAACTCACACAGGTTGTTACCTGTGCTCTGACTGATGGTTCAGTTTCTTTTAGAGAGGCTGAAGATCTTGCATTTCCCTTTCTGGGATTGTGCTTCGTGATTCTCAAAAGAGAAAGCTTCTGTTACTGCACCTGAGTTTGAAGATGCTGTTACCTAAACTCGCAGCTTTGCCCTCTAAGGATACAACTGTGGCAGCCCTCTTTAATTCTAATCTATGCTATATTTGTGTGAGCCATTCTCTGAAGCAGCAATGGGGGGTGTGCTCCAATCTCAGCACGCAGAACTTGCTCTGAATGCTTCAAGGCTGACAGCATCAGTCAAAACAAGTATTTAAACGAGTAATTAAATTATTCTTCAAGTAAGCAGTATGGGAGGCAAGAACAAAGCATGGGGTTCGTTCTGGGTAACTTCATCCATTTGAAATACTTGCTTCAACAAGACTGCCCCAGCTGCCTGAGGAACAGGTTACTCGCACCTGCATTAGACAGTGGAAGGTGTTCATGCAGACAAGTGCCACTGCTGCTCATCAGTGGAGCAGAAGAAGGGGATAGTCAGGGACAGGTAAGAGGCTTAAATGGTTACTGGTGCTGTAAAATCACCACTGCTTGTGACAAGTGGTCTAAAGCTGCTCCAGCCCTGTCATTCATGAACACACCTGCAGGGGAAGGGCGTGTTCTCTAAGGGACAAGGCCCCTCCTCTCCTGGGTGCTGGGGGGAGCAGGTCCTGCTGCAGGTAAAACACTCCACAACTCCTTCCTCAGCCTTCTGTATAAACAGGTACCATTTCTGATTTTATTTCATCATAACATACAGGTAATGCTCATGACACAACAAGATGAGAAACTCACATCTCTCTGAACCATTTCACCAGCTTGCCATACACCAAACATGCCAAGTATGCCACACACCAAATGCCATACGTTCTATTCATATTGACCATGTACACATTTTTCCCTCTCACATCCTCCACTTTGCTTTCCAGACTTCTGCAAACCATTTCCAGTATTGTTCAGGGACAGGACTCTAGTTCAGGTATGAGCCAGGGCACCACCCGGTGCAGGACATGGGTTTAAGGCTTCCTCCTATGGGAACCTGCCCCCTCTAAGTACTGAGCCTACAACTTGGATTCATCCAGAACACACTGGGAATCACGAGGAGCCACAAGACCAGGTTTCAGTTCCTCAGAAGGCGATCAACCAAACCAACCCCAAACATACAAAGAAGGGGAGAACACACACGTCTGAAGGAGCACAAAAGAGGAAGAATCTGTTTCCGCCTCTAGGGATTGATACGTTAACTGCTTTAAATCAAAGCCATGGGCTTTTCCTGAAATGTGGCTGAGAGGAGCCCTGTTCGGCTGTTTACATAGGTAAATACACACACAGCTGAAAATAGCCACGATGTAATCACTTCCACTGGAGATGTAAACAGTGACAAGTGGCAGCATGTTCCATGAACAGCCAACACCTGACACAGTGTCCAGGGTGATGTCAACCATCGTCCAGCACAAAGAGCCTCTGGGCTCAGTGACTCCTGGTGCTTCCTCTCTCTGTGCCTTTTGCGCTTTTTAGGATCAAGTTAATCATTGCTGTAGCTTTCAGTGCTATTTTCAACGGGTCCACTGTAGGAAATTAAAGTCCCATCCTAGCCACAAAACAAAACAATGACAAAAATCTTCTCCACTTTTCAGTATAGTAAAACCTGAGATTTGAGTCACAAACTAGCTAAACTTAAAGTAAAAAAACCCCAAACATAACCCAAGCTGCTGACTTAAATTAGGGCTTCAGTTTGCTGCTGACAAGTTTTTTTTTTTAAAGCTGTTGGCCAGGGTTAATTATTTGTTACTACAATTTTCAGCTGCCTGCACTGAAATAGGACAAAACAATATAGTTTCCCCTCAGCACGTCTTCTGAGGGGTGCTGGGGTAGGCCCTGGGAGCAGGAAGGATGCAGCTTTACACAGTGGCTCTGGTACTCCCCCTCGCTGACCATAAACCTCTCATGGCAATGTGCACATGTAGCCCAAGGTGAGCAGCAGCCAAGGTGGGAGGGGAAGCAGCTGGGTCACTGTCAAAAACATGAGAAGGGCTGTGCCTCATCTCCTGGGAAACCAGGGACGAGCTGGAGGAGTCTGCCCTGGGGTGCCGAGGGTGAGGACACAGTACAGCCTTGAGCATCTGCAGTTCCACACTGCAACTGCTCGGTTAAGGACAAAAGCCCATCCCAACTCATTTTTACCTTAAAAAAAACCCCAAAGCTTTTGAATTGTTTTTGAGAAGTTGAATTGTAAATGGGCAAGGAAAAGCATGTTGTGGCCACTTGTACCAGACACTTCTTTCGCATGTAGCCCTACCTATCAACCACTCCCTTACAGCTTAGAAGCCAAAGCGGCTACCCATCTCCCAGAAGCCAGCTTAGTATTAAAAATACAAATACTGTATCAAAAGACTGGGGGAAACAGTCCTAAGTATGGTTCATTCATCTTCTTGTAAGAATTGCTGCTGAGCCAACTGAAACACTTGTGCGTAGACAGCTTTAAAAAAAAAAATAATCAAACGTGGCCAGTCATTACTTGTTCACATTGCTTATGAACTGACTACCAGCATGTGGCAGCCATAAAGCCCTAGTTTACTTTGTGTATTTTTGAGGTACTGGGTTTTTTTTTTCTCTGAAGCAGCTCTCTAGCGAATCACCTAAAGCCTATCCATTAGAACAATAGTTACACCAGTATTTACATTTGTCTGAACGGTGTGTTCAGACCAGCCTTGCTGTAACCGGTCCCTATGGCCTTTGGAATCGCTCCCAGTCTCCTTTTCTTACAGGAAAAAGGTCTCCCTCCAGAGGTTGGCTCAGTGTCAGGGCTAAGGTGCACTGGTGAAGACTAGGGTGTGGGGAGGGGAGAACAAAACTAGTTCTGACAGGTAGGAGTGTGGTTCAGCAGAACCAGAGAAAGGGTCTGACACCAAGAGAGCTTCCTTGTTAAAAGCCATTGAAAGGATGTGCAATCCACTGCATAGAATTGCTTCCTCTGACAGGGAAAGGTCTGTGAAATGTTCTGCCCTTCTCCCGGGGAGGAGAAAAGCCCAGCAGCACACTCGGGTCTCCTTGGGCAGAGGCCATTGCCACTTCTCTGCAGTACCAACCTTTCCCCGGCTCACACCGAAGCCTCCGTTTTTTCCCTCCCCCCACCTTTTTACCCAAAGTTTCAGATTTACAGGGACCTCTCACACGCTGGGGGAGCGGCCTGGAGGGGGAAGCGACTCTGCCACAGTCACACGAGCCGCTGCTCCTCAGGACACTTCAATGATTTCCATGCTGCCTGAAAAACTTGACTGACTGCCTACTTTGCCCAGTTCCTCTCTGGATCTGTTGTCCGCCAGGATGCTCTCCCCGAACTCCATCTGGCAGCTCCTGCGCTTGAACTGCTTCTCGAAGGAGCTCTCCTCGTGCCAGCTGCGCCGGGAGTCGCCGCGGTCGGCCTGGCGGGGCCGCCGGCGCACGGCGCCGGGCTGCTCGCAGCCCGAGGGCAGCTGGCTGCAGCTGTAGGCGGGGAAGGCGGCGCCGCCCCCGAACACCGCCGAGGCCGAGTAGAAATGCGAGGACTCGGCGGCGAAATACCAGCTGTTGGTGAGGGACGAGGGCTGCGGGGCCAGGATGTCCGAGTGCCAGCCCTTGAGGCCCAGCCCCGCGGCGGACTTGGCCAGCTGCTGCTGGCCGGTGGAGAGCCCGAACACGAAGCTGGTTCTGTAGGTGTCCTCCACGCTGCCGCTGCGGTGCAGGGGGTACAGGAGCGGCCGAGGCGCGGCCGCGCTGCCGCCGGCCCGGCCCGCGTGTGGCCGGGAGGCCGGGCTGTCCAGCGGCCACGGGCCCGGGGCCTCCTGCGGCGGGGCCGCCTCCTCCTTGTCAGGGCTGCTCTCCGGGCTCTGCTCCGACACCTCCTGCACGGGGGAGAACTGGCACAGCTTGCTGCCGCCCTCCAGGGCGGCCGCGTGTTTGTAGTACTCCAGCGTGTCTTCGGAGGAGGCGAAGCCCTGCACCGATGCGGTCACGCAGCTGCTGCTCGCGGAGTAGGACACGGATTTGATATCCAAGGAAAAGGAGCGCTTCAGCCGGTTGCTGTCTTCCACCTTGTCCAGGGAGACGTGCAGCCCGTTGATGCCCTGTACCAGCGGGCCGTCCTCCAGCGGGGCCGGGTGCCCGCGGGGCGCGGTGCCACCGTCCGTGGGCTTGGGCTCCAGCAGCTCCGAGGCAGCGGAGAGGCAGAGCTGGCTCGTGGAGAGGCTGCTCTGCCCCCCTTCCAGCACCTGCACCTGCTCGCTGCTCTTCTCCAAGTGCAGGAGTTTCAGCTTGCTGATGTGGCCAGGCTGGCTGCTCTGGTTCTTGATCTTCTTCTCAAAGTCCAAAAGCTGGCCCAGAAAGTTGAAGTTGGGAGAAATGGTTGGCCTCTTTTCTTTCACAAATCTGGTAAGAGGGGACAAACAAACCAAGAATTATTTCAAGAACCTGCTGCCCAGGTATAAGATGGCCGTAAAGTGAGTGTTGTGAATGTCTACAGCCTATTCTTAACTTGGACTAAGGTTCAATCAAGCATAAGTAACTTGAGGATGGAGTTTAAAAAAGGTAGTTTAAAGCAAAATAATGCTGCGCGCTCTCAGTTGTCTCTATAGCTTAAAGGTGGCTAAAAAGTGGGGGGGGGGAGTGGGGGGGAGGAAACATTTTAACTCTTCATGATGTCCACAAGTGATTCAAGTGAATAATTTTCCTTACTTACTTCACCAGTGGGATCTTTGCTGCCTTGGTTTCTAACCAGAGTTAAGAACCCTGGGAGTTTTGCATGAACAGCAACTTGAGCTTTAGCCAAGAAACCACTTCCCAAGGCATACAGGGAATGGACACCTTCCCCACCATTCCAGTGGCACTGCATGTTCCTGTCACCTCTCTCATGTCACCACTGCACTGCCTACCCTGTTTGTCATTGTCAGGCAAGACAGAGAGCCCTGGTACATTCTGACCTTGTCCAGCAAGTGCCAGTGATTTCTGCCCCATACTATTACTGACCACTGATGTGATGGTCAAAACCAGAAAGGTGCAAACGCAGCATTAAAAAAAAAACACTCTCTCAAGCCCTGCAGGTGTTCAGCAGTAAAGGGCAACAGGATTGCCAAATCCCTGCAAGAGCTCACCTATTTTGGGGTGCTGTAGGAAGCAGGCTGGCTGGCACAGGTGTGCCAATCCACTCATGCACTGGAAGTGCAATGGTACTGAAAATGTTTTGCTGAACCAGGATTCTAAATGTATGAAAGGCTTGTATCACGTGATTTCTACTATTTATTTCAAAGTTAAATATAAAAGCATATTTCCTACCTGTCTGATTTGCAATACAGATAAATAAGTACTTTGCTTTTAACAGGCTGCAAAACAGAGTTGCCCAAATCCCTCCTCCTCCAGTTTTGGTTTTTCTATTTATTTTTTTTTAAACATTCCTGGAACTATGATTAACCATATAACAAAAGAATTAACAAGGGAAGAAATCTTGAGGAGCTAAATCTAGTACAAACACACATACAATGTGTCACTGGGAAAATTAAATACTATTAAAAATAAAACCTGTCTGGGGAAGTGTACAGAACATGAGTGTGCAGTCATTAAAAGCAGTGTGAGAAAAATGGAAAGGTGTACCTGTGTATGTGTGTACATGCTAGCACATGAAAAATGTCAAAACTTGCATTTTTTATTACTATTTTTTTTTAATTTGCCGAAGAACAAACAATACTAGGAGTAGTCAAGCTGACACTATGACCTGGAATATCAGGTTGCACAAGCTGATAGTGGAAACTTCCACCATGAAGTGTAACACTGGCAAATGGAGAAATCTAGTGAGTCTCCTCAGGAGAAATTCTGTAGTTTGCCCTCTTAGCATCTGATGTGAAGGTTTTTAGGAATTTGCTCCCAGGAGTTCATAGTCTTTGTTCATTTTTTTCTAGTCAAAGTTAGCTGTACTTGGGTTAGTTATTTAAAGCGAGGTCCTTCTTGCCTTGTGTTCTGGTAGCCTCCCCAACACTCTGTTCTCTGCCCTTTCTCCTCATCTCCACTTTCTCCTCTCTCTCCAAAATACTGGGCAGTTCCAAATTTAAAACTAGAATTTTTAAAAATGAAAAGAGTAGGGAAAGCATGCTGGATCCCCTGACAAGTTTTAAAGCTTTGCAAGCTTTTTCATCTCAAAATACAGACTACTTTTTCCAACTGGAAAACATGCATAATGTTTAATTCTTATGTTTGTTTCTGTTAAATAGTCCATTATACAAAAGATTTTAAAAGTTTATTTCTTTGACTTTCACTTCAAGTAACAGTATCACTTTTTTATTTTTGTAACAGTGTCGGACAAACATTTTATCTAATCTCTTCCACTAATTCAAAGAAAAGCATTTTTCTTTTAAGCTTGGCCAACAAGAGATCCCAAACCAATGAGTGAAATGTTCTGCACATGATTCTTACTGAGCCATATCAAAGGAAATATGACAAAATATAATCTAAATTTCACAGCAGTTGCTCAGCATCTACAGTGCAGAGAGAAAAAGACTGAGTGGGATTAATCCTTCACACTCTGTTCATGCTTTTGGTTAAGATACAAACGAGAATGTAATGCAGAGATGTCATGGAGGAATTTAGAAGCTCCCTGAAGAAGTTCCCTGAAGTGTGTGCATTTTACAAGTGGTTAGTTCTCTACAGCTCTGCCCTCAGCCACTACAGCCTGAGAGCAGGCAGGTTTTTTCACTGAGCTCACACCTTGCACACTCTCTGTCCACATCCACTGTAATTCATGCCTGGAAAACTGAGCTTCTTAACCAAACCTGTTTCATGTTGAAATTACTGCACACCACCAAGCTGCCAGCAGGCTCTAGTAGGGAAATGTGGAAGTGTCTAAGCACAGCAGGAGAGAGCTGCAGCTCAGGCACTTCTTACGTGCAGTTTTTTCACTGCACACATAACGACATTCAACAGCTTAAAAGAAAAGTTTCTGTGGAAATCACGCTCCACATGGCAATATCCAGTGTTCATCTCTCTGTCCTCATCTCTGTTTTAGGGATGGTGGTAGCAAACACACAGGTGATTCCAAAGGGGCTCCTTTCCCCCTGCTCCAGGGCAATTACTCAGATTGGCTCTGCATAACTCCTTACAGTGATGCACCAGCTGTGCCAGGGAGCCCATCAAAAAGAAAATCATCGTTTTCTGTGCAACACAACAAAGCAGTTGGTTAAATTAAATACAGAAGGCATAGTAAATGGCAACCAAGCCACCTGGAGGGTAGGAAAGTGTTCACAGTCCAAGTAGAGAAAAAATGCGATCTTTAAAGGAGGAGAGGGGGTCTCTGCAGATATTACCAAATGCCACAGAGACACGGTACTTCAAAATACTTTCTCCCAGTTTTCAGTTGAATTCAATAGCAACAAAGAAGCTTTCTCCATTCCTGGGCATTACACTTGCAGGCAGTTCTTTGTGAGCACTACCAAACACCAAACTGTAGGAGAGATCCAGCCCAGCATTTGTCCTAAGTGTGGTTCTAAATACCCTCAGTTCTCTCTTCAACCCTGACCATTCTGCTCTCCCTGTGGCTCACAAGATGCTGTTACAGTGTGCCGTAGCTCTGTGTGTTTGTCTGTACACACAGCTGTGGTTCAGGAATGGTGCTCCCACCAAAACACTCCCAAACCATGCACTGCTCCCCTGCAGCAGGATGGAGAGGGGAATTGGAGGCACAAAAGGCAAAGATCATGGGTTGGGATAAGAACAATTTACTGGAAACAATGATGAGATAAGAAAACAAATAGTTACAGCACAATAGTAATGACAGAGGGTACCAGAAAGAGGTGAATGATTCACACCACGTGGAAACCCCACAGTACCCAGCCCTGCCCCAGAAGGGACCCTTCCCCTGCTCCCAGCAGTGACAGGAGGAGGCACAGAATAACCTCCAGGTCCTGGCCATGCCCCTCCTGGCTACTGCAAAAATTAACCCTGTCCTGGCCAGAACCAGGACAGGACACGTACATTGAATAGGCACTTTACATTCCATGTTGGATCAAAGACCATTTTGCAGTGGGCAGTTAACATTAGCTGTGTGATATCTATTCAATACCATTACTTTATTTCTGGAGGAAACCTATGCTTAATGCAGAAGTGTGGCCAGTGAACTACCAGATAAAATGTCTGCTTCTACCCTTGGTCATAGAACCTTCTATCATCCACCCTAAAAGCAGGCCAACAGGCACAAGAGTTAGTAGGAAGGGAAGATTTGCCCCTACCTGTAAGCTTCATCCAAGGACATATCCATTCTTTTCATGATGTATGCAATGGCAATTGTGGCAGAGCGAGATATCCCAGCTAAACAGTGCACCAACACATGGCCATTGGATGCTTTTGCTTTTTCTGCATGGCAACGAAATTGGCAAGTGTCAAACTCAGCAGCATCATACCAGGATGAAAAGTTTGCAAAGAAAGCAGTGTTATTGAAAATTATTCAAAGCTTCCAAGTGAACTGCTAATTGCAAATCTCATGGACGCTTGAAACAAAACTCACTTATTTTCTCTAGCACTGTGGAGTAGCATTGAGTATAGAAAAAGCATGACTATACACAGGAGACATCCTGCAGTCACAGCATACCTCATTTTAATGTGCACATAAACAGCCCTATTTATAGATGTCTGAGAAAGGTGATTGTTTCTAATTTTATATACAAGTAAAAAGCAAGCATTCATGATGGAACAATTTGGCCAGTTCAAATCTGGCTAGTTCACCTCTCAAAGGTAAAGACAGAAGGTGTATGTCCAAATTTCTAATCCAGCCTGCAGACATATATCAGGCTCCTACCAGGCTGCCTGAAAGCAGCTCTGAAGTGTCTTTGTTCTGTAATGCTGGAACATGCAGTGGCAAAACCTCCCCACTTTTTGTTCCTGTGCTTATGAAGTGAGGGTGACCATGTCCACAGATCCTGAGGGTATTTTCACACCACCCAGAAAGCACTCATGGCTTCCTCAGCCAAAACAGCATGGCAGACACACAGAGCAACCCAAAAACTGTTTGAGAGAGAGAATTAAAATTTTCTACTCACCTATAAAATCGACTGATTTATCCAACCAAGGCAAAATTTTCTCACAAAAGCTGTCATTCACAGGCACTCTGAGGAAATGGGATTCTGGAATAAAATCAGGCTTTGGACAGGTATTGCTGGCGTTCAGGACATAGCCAATGTCGTTCTGCTGCATCAGCTCCTAGGAAAGAGAGGAAGATTAAGCCTCGAGAAGTCAAATGGTACCTTTGGCACATTACAAAGCTAAAAACCAAACTGAAATTTGTGTTGGAATTGCTCTAGCTGTGTAAGGGACATTCTTCTAAGAAAAAGACAACTCCTCAGCTTTGAATTCTTTCAACAACTTCGAATGAGACATCCAGTGTTTCCAAATAACATATGGACTGCAAATCCCATAAAAACAAAGTTAACAAAGAACAGAAGTAATGGTAGAATACCTTCTGCTACTCTGAAGCATCACTTCCAAGAGAATGAACTTTTTGCTTCTTTGGTTTAAATTCTCAGCATGCAAGCTGACAACAAACACTTCCCACATGCAGTTTGCTGACCTGAATATGTGTTTTCCAGGTCACATATCTAGGACTGAAATTGCCCCATCACACATATTGGTGGGAAATAGGAAATGAAATGGATGCCTCCTGCAGTCACCTCTCAAGTCCAGGAGTTTCTGGTTTCTACGGGAATGTGCAAAACTCTCTCAAAACCTCAAGAAAAGAGATGAAGATCTTGAATTAAACCATCTTCACACAGCACTGAGTGGCATTTTACAGGAGTCCTGCTCTGCAATTTACAATATCAGCTTTCAGTCTCTAGGCGTCTTGCCTCTCAGAGAAATGTCACAGGAACAAGCAAAGACACTATATATATATTTAAGAGTCAATTGGGCTTTTAAGTAAGTCAGTTTTCATGGCTGACATAAAAGAGAGGCTCCTCTTTTCTGCATCTCGCCATACTTACGGTATTTAGAGTTGTGGAAAGTAGTTTGTGATGCAGTGGGCACCTTAGTGAAAAAACATGTGGAAGAAGTACTGGAAAAGTAGAGATGGCTCTGCCACAAACCATCCAGTCTCCTCCAAGGATTCATCTTGACACAGAAAAGCAATTCAGCATGTTAGAGTAATGCTTATCAAACTGCCATGGTTCAGAGAGGATCTGGCAGTAAGTGACATGCAATACTAGGCTTGGACACTACTCACACTGAACGTAAACACTGGGGAACTTTTGGCCAGATTTCTATGGAAACTCTTCTCTCAAAATAAACATTAAAAAAAAGTGCCCCCCCAATCTGATTTTAGTCCTTTTGCTTTCATAGCAGATCTATAATAAAGTTTGTCAATCCATAGGAGTAGCAGCATGAATGAATTCTTACACCGCAGATTTCAACTGGTGATCTACGAGTAGGAAAATACAGTCACAAAGCCAAATGGTTGATTCTTCCCCATATTTTTTCTGCAAGAACAGAGATCTTTTGGTGAGGAGAAACAGGGAGATGCTTATTTAGCAGAAGAGCCAGGACTCTATCTTGTTCAGTCAGAGCAGTCTCAATAACATGTGATGTTGAGCACAGGCACCCGACACGCGTGGCTCAGTGTGTGTAGAAGGGATGAACACACACACAGGGATATCCGTGCAGAAATTAAATGCTGAGTGAGAACAAAGGGCTGCAGGGGAGAAGGGAATCTACATCAGTCACTTGCAGAGGAAGGTGCACAAAGTCCAGCCAATGGTGGTTGTAAACAGGGAATTTGCATGAACTTCTGCTAGTGAGCTGATTTTTGTTGCCTGGAGCAAAATGAGCAGTGCTCCAACCTTTCATCCAAAGTCCCTCACATCAGCACATTCAGAGGCTGGAGGTGTGAGCACCTTAAACTAATGGACATGCATTACGTCATGAACACACCCATCCGAGGGGAACAGGAGGTGGACAATTCCTTGCAAAGCAAATCAGCAGAAATACTATTGCAGCAATGGTCAAAATAAAAAAAAAAAAAAGAAAGGAAAAGGGTTGTATGTGTCAAGGTAAGTTCTCAGCCTTAGTGCTTCTTGCCCTGCTAATTTCCTGGGTCACACTCTCAGTATAGCTCAGCTTCTCATCAACAAATTCCAGTATGTCCCTGTTTACCCCTCTCCCTTCCTTCACATCCTCCAGCTGTGAGCTCCCTCCAGCCCTGCATGCCTTCCGCAGCTGCTGCTGTCACACCTTCCTTGCCTCAATTTCACACTCACACACCGACATGCTTAAAAGCAGAAGTGCTGTAAGGAAATAAGGGAATATTGGGAATTATCCAATTGGAGAGGTACTGGGAATGGGATTCCTGGCACAGGGGATTAACTGGACTCCTGGTATCTTACATGTGCCAGGGAGACCCCCGATCCCAAACATCCCCAGCTCGCTGTCCTGGACTGCACAGCTTTTCCCTTCCAGTTTCCCAAAGCTCTTCAGCAGCTCCTGGGAAACAATTACTGGCTTTAGGTCACTGAGCTGAAATACTGACCCCAAACCAGCTCACTCCCTGTCACTGCTTGAAGGTGAGCGAGGAGCAACTGGAATATCCGAGACAAAAGCAAACGCAGGGTCCTGAATTCCCAGGTACAAAGAGGGAGGTGGTGGAGGTCTCACTGACAAATGGACTGCCACAGTCAGGTTTGTTAAGAGCATAGCTAAGGGGGGGTGATGAATTTGGAAGAATAGAAAACCTTATTATTTCTTTTAAAACATAAACACTGATGGGCTGCACAGTACAACCATCACCACTGCACAGTCATGCCAGGTTTTTGATGTGGGATTGATTATTCAAATGGAACAAGAAGGCTGCAGACGCCAAGTCCGAAATCTACAAGCCAAAAAAACCACCCCAAAATATTAGTGCTTGTCTTTCAGACTGAGGCTAAAGAAAGAAGTTTTGCTTCCTTCTGTTCTGAAGAATCAATCATTCCCACTGTGACATGCTCCAGTGTAATAACCATAACAGTGCCTTCATTGTGAGGCACCCAAGAGGAAGAAGTGAATTACGATGGGAGGAAGATCCAGAAATCCTAATACTAACAACTCTGTGAAAAGAAGGTAAATGCTCTTTTGTAAGCTTATTTACACTTTATGACTTGTTTAATCTGAAAATTAATAGCACCCTAAAATGTTATTTTGTTCCAGGAAATAAAATCCAGGTCTGGAAGAAAAGAAAGAGAATAGTTATGCAAGTGGGAAGGCAGAAAGTTTTACATTTGAAATGCTGGTACAAACCATGAGGTGTAAGTAGGAGGCTCGTTCAGGCCCATAACCACACTACAGATTGCTTTCTGTCACACTGATTTCAGAATGGACACTGTCACTCCTGTGTAGGTTACAATGCAGCTTTCCTGTCTTTCACAAAGAGCAATGAAGATCTTCTGGAAAAGTAAATACTGTCTTGCAATGCCACCAGCCTATCACAGAAAAATAACCGCAGTGTATCACACTGAGACCCAAAACAAGCAAACTTTTCTCTTAGAACTCTTAGGAGGTTTTTAGCATTTCAACACTGCAAAAAATATGAATGTTTTCAAAATTAAGCATGTAGAAAGAAATCTGCAAAAAATATTACAATTCTCCTAAGACTTTCCTGAATGAATCATTAATTTTGCTGAAGGACACAAACCAAGCATTTGTGGCTGCATATCTTTCCTAAATAAAGCATTATCAGCAGAGGTATTAATGGTAAATAGCATTAGTATTCTGAAAAGGTCATGAATACAGATTGTTCTGCAACAACAGAAGCATTTCCCTACTCAGGCACTCAGAGATAAGCTTATAAAGATTCTGAAAAGATAAGCTCATCTTGATAAAACCTGATGAAAATTCACATCTTTAATTCATCAGGTCGAACAGCAGTGCTGCTTAGGAGTTTCTTGCAGATATTTTTGAGATGATTCAATTTCAGAGAAATTGGTATGTCTAGTGAATGGAAGGAATCAGGAGAACTCACAGCTTTTGAAGGCAAAAATAAGGTCAGTGTATGCAACTGCATCTTAATGGTCTGGGGAATCTTACTAGAATTTTTCAGCATTTTTTAAAAACAAAATCTGGATTTTAATCTTTTAATCTTAGCAGAAAGCTGACTTCTTGTCCCAAGTAGCCCCATCAGGGCCATTAAACCAGAGCATGCAAAGGTAACCACTTACCAGCTCCTGGGCTGTCCTAACAGAGACAGCACTTTGCTACTTGTCCCCTTTTTTTTTTGTTTCTGGCCCTCTGCTTTCGAATGTTCTTTACTTCACAGATTTCTTGCAATGTGTTTCTGGGCAAAGAGTGTGGTAAGTCATCCTCCTTGCTCTCCCCAATGCCCCTGTGCAGGATCCAGACTTCCCAGCAGCCAAGCACGTTGCAGGAAGAGCAGCAGAGATCCATTATTCCTGTTTCTGATGTGCCAGCGTGTGGCTACCACTAACTTTTAGTTAAATCAGAAACTGATTGAACCCAGGAATCTGGGAGCTGCTGGTATTGGGGAAAACATCAAGTGCATTCTAAGAGGTAGAAATTGTAATTTGCTCCCACAGCTTCTTAGTATTTTCCAGTATTAAAGATGGAAGCCATTTTGCATTTTCCAGAGGCAAACGTGGAAACTGAAGATGTAGATAAGAGGTAGATAAGCCACTGGCACTCAGGTCTAGTTTGTGCAGCCAACAAGTGACGTGCCCAAGTAAGAGGAAAAGGTACAAAAAATTAGTAGATCTGAAATCAAAATATTTGTATTTGTCCTAAAAATGGATAGGAAATCTAAGATGTGACCAATGGAAGAACTTCCAAAAGCCTGACTGTCAGGGATGACACCAGGTGGTAAGAACTTCCTGAACACCTGAACAGGTGGTGTGCTGTCATTTGTGTGCTTCTCCATACAGCATGGGAAACACAGTAACCCTTGATTTTCAGTCCCAAGATCATGTGAAAAAGTACAAATCTGAACAACTCCTGGGGCTCTTGCACTAATTCTGAAGTATCTGCAGCTGCAGGGCTTCCTTTGACACACACTGAAGTGACACCAACACTGCAGACACACTGAAAGCAAGCAGCATAAAAACATCTAATACCTTATCAACTGAAAGAATGGTTATTTTTTTAATTACTTAGTTCCTGCTGTCTTTTGTCTGGGGACCATAAATGACTTTTGTGGTAGGAAGAGTAATAAGCTGCTTTGACATCCGTCATAAGTGAATCATGTTTGAATGGCTCACTTGCTACCTTGGCAGTAAAGACAAGGAAGATTTTAAAGGACCAAGCAGATGCAATGACTGCTGACTATCCTCCATTTCTGTGCTCTCTGCTAAAGCACAGTTACCTTCTACATGATTGCTTGTGTGTCAAAAATCCCCTTAAAATAATTGTGAAAAATCTAAAAATAGCCTATTAATGGCCAGACTGGAATGGAGTAAAAGTAGAAGAAAGCAGTGAAAATTAAAATGGTCAAAGTATATAAATTTTATCCATTTACAGGACTCCTTATTATAGCTCCTGGCTTAAGCTTTGTACGTGGATAAAAACCATACACATCAGCCTGGCACATAATTAGGGCAATATTTTAGGGTGAAGCACTCCTTCCCTCTCCCCCATCCATGTATTTAATGCCAGCTTATGAAGGCTGTTGGGGATTCAACTAATGAATAGGACTGTCAGAGAACAAGGGAGGCAAGAGGGCACATGCAGCACAAGGAATAAAAATTCCCTTTGAAGGGACCCAAGATGCAGGCTGGAAGCAGTGTGAGCTGGCTCCTCGTAGGGGCAAACATCTGTGGATATACTTAGGAATAGAGACCTATGGCAATTTGAGACAAGCTCTCTTAGACATCTGATAGTCCAGCATCCTACAAGTGCTATATTTGATAATTTTTCTGACCATTTTAAATATATAAAAAGTTTTTGGGCTGTTTTTTAGGAGCAGAAATTACTACATGCATATGTACATAGAAAGAGTAAAAGTTTCTTAATGCAGTGCTACTGTAAAAGCTCATTTTAAACAACCCCACTGATTGTCTAGGTCTGAACATTTCAGTAGGTGCATGAAGATTTGTTTGCAGTAATCCCTTATTATACAATTCATGGTGTTTAAATGCTATTTTTTCCTAGCACTTGAAGGAAATACTAAAACCAGACAATCTTTCTTTGTCCTACTGTAACCATGAATATAATTGTGTCAACCTCCAAGACCTGCCAAAACAAACCAGTCAGAGCTGTGACAGGAAAGCCCTTGACCTGCTGTCATGGCAGATGTGACAGTTTGCTGTTGGTTGATCGGTTCCTGAGGAATGTACCATATCATCTGCCCCAAGATGGAGAAAGAAGCCCCAGTTTTGTATTTCATGACCCACAGATTAATTACGTGGTGTGTGGATCACTGGTTCTCCCACAGCTTTCCGTGGCTTGTGCAGGCAGCTTTTGCCTACATTCACTTCTGCTGTTTCACGGCTGTAACAACGCACCATGGTGGAAGCTTGGAGAAAGATCCCTGGAGATCAGATACTCAATCCAGTGACCCACATGGCACTCAGAATGCTCACCTTGTTGAGGACATCTCGCTGACACCCAAGGTAGAGATGAGGCAGGATTCTAGTTGGGCCAGTGTTGGAAACAGGTAGGCAGGGTTGAGAAATGCAGGTAGGGATGAGTGTGGATTTTCCTTCACAGAGACCAGGGAAACTGCTGGAGAACTCAGCAAATCCACCTGTGAGAGGAAGAGCAGGTATTTAATCTATAAATCTGGTGGTGCCCGTGCCAGTTGTGGGAGAGCAGCATTTAGCATGGGGGAGGGGAAGGCACTGAGGGGCAGCAGGAAAGCCTTAGCAGAGAAGCTGTTTGTGGTTCTCCAGACAAAATGGGAAACACTGTAATCCTTGATTTTTCACTCCTTAGAATATGAGAAGAAATACAAATCTGTCTGTGGAACCATCCATCAGCAGGCAAGGCCTGGCTACATATTCCCACTCTGCCTGGAAAATTTATTTCTCTCCCTCCACTTCTCAGAAGCTTCTGATGATTCTTAATGTGGGGAAATGATTCTTCAGAAAAACAGGCACAGCACCCACCCCACCAAGAGCAGGCACACCTTTTAGTCTCCACCCCAGCAAGATGCTTTCTAGACACTTCCTTCTCCCATATCAGGTTTAGACTGAGAGCTTATTAAGAAAAAGTCATGTTTACTCAATTTGGTAAAAGCATTAACATGCATTTAGTAATGCTTGTTTCTAAAATCCTACAGTACTATTTTGTGTGCTGCTCCACAATTAATGTATTTCATCCAGGACAGCGGAAGAAGTTTCATCTTTCAGAACCACACCAAGCCAAGGTTTCTCCATCTCGAGTGGGGGAGGTGAAGCAGAGGGAAGACTTGCAAAGCACAGTGAAAATCCCCAGCTCTTTCCTCCCAGATGAGCAGAGTTTCAACTGAAGGAAGAGTAATTATAACCTGTTCAGAAGGAAGCACCTTTTTATCATCAAGGAATTGAAGCAGTGACATGCTGAATCTGCCAAATGCTATGTTCACTATGATTACAGTTTGAAGATGTGAATTAAAATTACTCAGGAATAAGCTAATGTACTGTTTTGCCAGGACTTGCATTACCATTGCCTGAATTATGCCTATTCTACAGATTTTAAAATCTGTAGCATTAGTAAATGTAGAAACACCAAGGCAATAATGTGTAACAACCCATTTTATCTAATAAAAAAAGCCAGCAAGCAGATTCTAGAGCTAACATTTTATGAACAGCAATTCCTGCTCAGTCTCCTGAATAAATAAATAACTAACTAACTTGCCTTTTTTGCTAGACAAGCTAAGGCACTGCCCATCAGGAGCAGAGGTCCTGCTTGTTCCATCGAATGAGAGGAAGAGTTTGAAAAACAATTCTCTCACATACTTGCTCAATTTTCTCCTGTATGGCCTTATGTTTTCCTTCCTGTTATAGGAAGCATTCCTTGAATTTGTAGGTAGTATATACCTCTGAGATTGAATTTAAGCAGTTATTTGAGAGGGTGGTGAAGAAAAGGAAATCAAATACTACTGGCCTTGGTTTCATTTGCTTATCCTTTATTTGTTGGGAGCATTGTTGGCTGCTTTCTGGATCCTCTCAACATGGCTGGAAATAGAGAAGTCCTTACAAAGAAGCTGCACAAGCAAGGATTTTACATCTGTGCTTTCTTTGCAAAGACTACATGGGAAAAGTTCAGCAAAAAAGGTTTCTTCCCAACTACCTACAGATTGGTCTCATTTCTGTGTGAAACCTGTGACAAGAAATTAGGCAAGAAGCTAGTGTGCCAAACACCTGAGATTTTGGGAGATGGAACCCATGCTCTGTCATCATAAGTACAAGGAGCAATCTTTTATTTTATTTTTATTCCAGGACTCCATCAAGGCCAATTGAAATGATTCAAGACTAGATGCTTCAACACTTCCTCTAGGGCATTCATCCTTTCAAAGTCACGTTTCTTCTTTTCTACTCGTGCTTTCTTAGTAACATCTTGCTTCAGTACCTTTATGACATAAATTACACTCACAAAACTCTCAAATCTCTGAAGTCTGACATTATATTGCCTGCCTTTACATGTGCACCAAGTGAACCCTCCTTTCCTTTGAGTGTATCTTAACCTGGTGTTGGTACCTCTACTGAACTGATTTCAGAAAGCACGAAACCAATGATTTGTTTCAAGTATTAAGCTGTCTTCCCTGCCATCCTCTGTGACCAGGTTTTCAGAAGGTTAGTAGCTTTTCGATGAATCTGGCTTTGATTTATGGCACTTCCCAATACGAAAAACCCATTCTAGGTCAGTTTGTGTGGGAAAACTGCTTTGAAAACCCACAAGCAAGCAAACCCCATACCAACAAAACATACTCACATAGGCATTCTGCTTAAGTACCAATTTCTTTAAGTGCCACAAACTGTCAGGGGTCTGGAACTACAGCATCCACATGTATGATCACTGAGCTGTCATGGCATTACGAGACTCACTTCTGTTCAAAAGAACTGTCCTCATCACTATTTGCTTGCACTAACTTACAAAATACACCTATTTTTTAAAATATATAGGGAAATGTATTAAAAAAAGCCCTCGGCACCTAAAGATGTGTAGAGAAAAGGGATTTATTTCAAATGTCTCTGTTTTCTAACACAGATGATGGCTCCCCAGAGTCCCCAAAGCTGAACTCTATGACCAGTCTACATGAGGAGCCTCTTATGAGAAAAGTGTTTTAAGCACTCAGACCACCTGTACACTTCTGCTGTAAATGAGCAGTGTTCAAAAAATAAACCTTAAACACTTGGAGAATTAATTTAGTCTACAAGTAGGAATGCAGAGCAGAAAATTGAGCCTAAAAAGAAAAACGGGGCAGGTTTTGTTTCAAATTCTATAATTTGGGGATGACCTTTGCAAGAAGGCAAATTTTTTTTCTTTAAATCTTGTTACCTACCTCAGTTGGAACAGGGCCATTGGCAGCACTGTGCAGTTTGTTTTAATTAGAGAAAATACACTTTTCTTCTGGAGTTAGTTTCTAAATAACACCCTTTCTCCCACCACTACTCCAGCCTCATGTGAATCATAAATCAATTGCAAGAGCATGTTGAAACTATGGGGGGGTGGGGAGGGAAAGAAAAAATCTACAGTACATTAACAGAGCTACTGGGTTAATAGAGTTTCACTGAATTCTTTGATAAATGTCACTGGGCCTTAGAAAGAGATGACCAACAAATAACTCCAAAATATTCTCTCCTCAATAGCTCTGAACCCCACAGGTTTTCTGTATGCTTGGCAGTAAGCTGAGCTGAAACAGCTCTCTTGACATTCAGCAGGATGTCTCTCCAAAACCACGTCAAGGTGCCAAAAGCTGTCAGTGGTTTTGCAGCCCTTGTGTGTGGCAGGCAACCCAACACCTCCTAGTCCTTACAGCAAAGTGCTTCTTGCTTACAAGCCTCCACATCCATTAGCAGAAATCTGGCAAGATCCAGTAGAGTACTTGATTGCCCTGTTGCTATGGTTCTGCAAAGTGGTGACTACAGACTTCTCTTTGATCAAGGCTTCCCTAACTACAGCTGGGATCATAAAGGTATGATCTCTAAGGGAATCTTGGTATCAGAAGTATCAGCTCCCTTCTCAGCCAACTCGGGAAACAAAACAGGGCCAAACCCAGAAGGGACGAAAAAAGTTCCAGCAAAATTCTGTGGTAAAAGTTATTCCTCCTTACAGATTCACTGCATAAGTCCTTATATAAATAGAACTCCCAATTAACTTGGCTAGAAACAGGAAGGGGCAGGGGAAGAATCTGGGATCAGGTAGCAACAAATGATAGACAAATATTGTTGATTTGGGAAGAGCTTCCTTTCACTGAGGGAATGGAATCCATCCAGATCCTTATGATTACTTAGTTTAACTACCACTAAACACAAATCATAAATTAATCCAGAGGAATGACTCCTGAGAAGCACAAGCACTTACAGCAGCTCATTTCTCTGTGTTCTGTGGAAACAGAGCAGGAGAATTCTAGTGCTGCCAGCTGCCTGGCTGCAATCAGGGACAGAGCTCTGCAAACCATTCTGCTGGTTTGCAAATGAAAGATCAGCTAAGCTGAAAGGTCTTGATTTGAACACTTAGTACAAAGTTGTGAAGTGCAGATCATGTTTCATTGTTTTTATCCAATATGTAATAGAACCTTTGCAGTTAAATGACACCGTAACAGGATAGGTGGATGTTTCTCATGTTCATTCCATGTTACACCGGTTTCTCTTCTTCCTCCTAGTCTTTATATTTCCTTCAATGGGATGTCAAACCATTCAGAGATGTGACCAAAATCAGACAAGACAAATTTGCAGGGAACAAACTAATTACTGATTTGGCCCAGGGAAGAGCAAAAAGGTTAAATAGAAACAACAATTACTAAAAAATAGGTTTTCAAAATGCGAGCATCCCTCTTAATTCACATCACAGAGCACAAATGCTCCCTCATACATCCATCCTATGTCTCAACTTACACATATTTCTGACATATAGGGAAAAAAAAATCAACCAGAAGGCAATCCTAATACCTCTCTATAGTCGCTCCTAACATAACTGTTGAAACAGCCAATTCTGTAATTCCTTGTCATCCTCAAGTGTCTGCAGAAATGTGCACCAGTATTTTTATCCTTAATCATCTAGAGAGAGCTGCTCTTGCTAATCAGGCATGTCCATACTGACAAAGCACATAAAGGAACAGAGATCTGACTGTGCTGCAGAGATAAGGTGGGTTAAGTTTGGGTGTGAAAATGAAGAGCAACAGATGAGGTGCAACTCTGAGTTTCCTCTCAGCTCTGCAGGGAAAGGGAAAGATGAAAATAGGGGACTTTATTGTTAGGTGTGTCTTGTTTTTTCTGTACAACTGTCCAGGTGTGGAGACAACTCCTGCAAAGGTGAGAGCTCCACGCATACACAAATACTAACAGTTAAAAACTTAGAAACAAGCTTAAAGACAATGCATTTGTGCTGTGAGGATTTGGTACTATTTCTTTGTAAAAGCGGCCATGAAACCTAACTTGGAATGAAAGAAAGGTGAGAAAATAGGTGTTTACATCACTTCACATGTTTGCAGTGAGCCTGGTCAGCTACAGCTCGATAGAGAACCCCAGCAATTGCTTCTGAGCCCCAGAGGCTGGCAGTGTGGCCAAGGCAGAGGAGAGAGGAGATTCAGCTGGAGGTGGTAACTGGGATGAAAGTCTCTGGCACCTTCTCCAACTGATGGAGACCAATTCCAAAGACCAGAGGAGCAACTTCCCACTTTCAGACTATATAAACACATTTTTCATCCAAGTAACTGAGGGACTGCAGAACCAAAGAATCCCACCTGCCCCCAGTGCCCATCTCACAGCAGATCCTTGGGAACTATTCCAGCCTGAGCTCCCTGAGCTGCTTGGTCACACCAGCAAATCCACTCCCAGGTCAGCTTTTCAGGGAGAGACACTCATTTGAGGCTCTGCACTGTACCAGTGCTCATTTCATACAGCTCACAAGAACTTCCATTATTTTTTTCATTTAATTACTCCTTTTGTGAAGCCTTATTGAAGCTGACCAACGAGCTTTTGAAACAGTTTTTGTGGGTGACAGCAGAGACACAGACAACATGGCAACTCCTAAGAGCCTGGCTTCCCTAAAACTCCAGGCTAGGAAAAGCCTAGGAAGTGTTTAATACAACATCCCTGCAGCTCCAGCTGGCCCTGCAGCACCATGTGCCTCACCCAGGAGGCACAGAAAGATCCCATCTGGTGCTCCTGACGGAGATGTGAGAGACAGTGGATGTGTCCTTTCTTCACATGGAGTCTGCTGGAAAAGACCACAGACAAGGCACACTGGTAACAGAGCAAACTTTGACATTTTTCTTAAGTGCCATTGAAATCAGATACTGCTCCTTTCCCCCCTGCTTTGGATTCTGACTGTTCTGAAAAGCCAAAGGGAGAAACTGGTTTTCTTCAATGAATTCTTGAAAACAGACTAGAAGCTACTTCCTTCCTTTTCCCACAAGGCCTAATTGTCTGCCAGTACATCAGTGTTAATTCAGCATCAAACACCATTATTTTAAAGCAGGGAGTGGAAAAGGTCTGAGACCCAAGTGATGAGTCAGAAAACCAAAGACTACAGGCATGTACTAGGACAGCATTGCAAGAGGGAGACTTTGAAACTTGTGGATTTAACAGACAATTCCACCTTTATTAAATCCAGAATTTGCTTCTTCATTAAGGGCACAAATTATTCACAGTTTTATATAACCACATACTAATAAATATTATATTGCTATCCCTTTTTTAAAAGGAATATTACTATCCTTTTTTTTCCTTTTTCATTTGATTTTCCCTTTTAAAGGAAATAAAGAATAAAAAAAAGCAGGCAAATTTGCAACTACCTCTAAAACATAATATTTAGGCTCTACAATTCCAAGTAAGCCTCACCAAACTCCTGTATTCACACCAAAGGTGTGCAGTGGAGTAACTCATGTTTAGATTTTGGGGTTTTTATTCCTCTTCTAAATAGCAATTTAGAATTTGTTACTGTAAATACTGATTAGTGCCAGGCCAGTAAGGTAACATTCCCAAAAACTAGGCTAAAAAAAAAAAAAATCAAACAGCACTATAGCAAAAACAAAGTATACAAACCTCGAAGTTTTACGTTTGCTTTGCCTCAGAGGCTCTTCGTGCTCTTTCCCAGCCACATTCCCGTCGAACATTAACGTGTTTATCTAAAAGCTGCACTATAGATTTTTTCCCTTGCCGTAAGGAAGGAAAGCTGTAAACTTTCTGACTCACAAGTTTTATGAATCTGCAATGTTTCCACTCTGTTTAAACGAGCTGCAGACCTCCACAGGCCATTACAATTCCGGCATTCCAGCTCCGCTCCGCAGGGACCCGTGCCATTTTCCATTACATAAGCTCAGGCTGGAGAGCCCCGTCGGGAGGGCTCCCATCCCATTCCTGTCCCCCCCTCCTCAGCCACAGGGAGCCCTTCCACAGGATCCAAGGTTTCACAGTTTGGGAAAGCCAGGGGGGTTTTTACTCCAGTGGCGTTCGGAAAGCGGCCCCGTTATTCCAGGTGTTTTACAAGCACAGTAGCAGGGGAAGTTCTTTGCCCTGGAGGGTTTCTGCCTTTGGTAAGACAAGGTTAATAGGCAGGTTAAGCAAACAAGGAAGGGGAGATGTGTGAAAATGGGGTCAAGCCTCCCATCCCACCCAAGTGCCATATTCCAAGTGGCACGACAAATACAAAGAGCAGAGTGGACATCCACACTTGCCCTTTCTGCCTTTAAGGAAAAAAAAACCCCAAAACCCTTCACCATAATTTCAGTCAATTAAGTTTCACAAGCTTCCAGAGGTATCCAAAACAAAAGCAAACTTAACAAGTTATTCTTGGGTTTGAGAAATGTTATGTGAGCTCTACTCCAGTCAAACCTTGCTCTCTCTCAGAAGGCAGCAAGTGGATACACATATGAAAGCAATAAACCCTACTCCCATTCTTCCAAGTGCTTAAAACAATTATGGCACTAAATGAACACTGAAAATTGCATTTTAAGTACAGAGGGTGGGAGGATATTCACAGAGGCCTGGCTGTAGCCAAGGGTACTAGGTTTTCCAAGCTCTCTTAAAAATTGATGGAGAGGGAGACTTCAAGAGGGTGATTCAGAGCTAAGCTCCTCTCTCTCTCTCATGTCCTCCCCACCAACACTGGCTGTACTCCATGGGTTATGGGACTACTTGGGGAATACTGCATTCCCTCAGCAAGATTTTTACCTCTCTCAATAGAGGCTTTCTTCTAATGGAATCAACCAGTTGGAATATCAGGAAAGCTGGAATCACTGTGCATCAACCTCTCCTCCAAACACTGTCAGGATATTTAACAGCTCATTCTCACTATACTACCTAATTTGCACATAACCTGATTATTTAAATTGATGATCACCATTTTAAGGTGTGCTGGGGTACTCTGCAAAGACTTATATGTAGGAAACACTCAGAACTTCAGTCAGCCACAACTGAAAGTTATGAAGCTCCAAATCCAAACGTGAAAAGGTGTCAGGATGTTTGCCAGGACTTTATCAAACCTTGTGCCTTCTTTCAGTCCACACTGAACCCCATGGCACCCCCTTACCTGACATATGGGACTGCAGAAACTGGGAATAAAGCCCTGTCTCACAGCCCTGGTCCCTTCAGCACATGGAAATGATCAGCTCTACCTACAAGAGAATATTCTTCAGATTTCCTGCTCCCCTGCCACAAGAATGTTTCTTCTGGAGATAAAGCAGGGAGAAATCACTGGACTTTTCTTATCCAGACTTTCTTTAGGCAAGTAAGACAACACAATGGTGAATGTACCCTAGAGATACTTCAGTCTTTTTATACTAAAGGTTTCTTTAAATGGGCTTCCAATTTCAAATATTTCTAAAATGAATGGCAGGATAAAGAAGACTGAAGAAAAGTTCCTGACTTGCTTCCTTCTCCTTATATCCTCCATGCAAGTCTTCTGTTTGGTACAGACACTTTGTTAGGCGAGGGACAGGTCAGGGGGAAACAAGGAATTGGGAGGTTTCAGCAAAAACATACCTTTTGCCACACTCCCTGGGTAATCACTCACTGCTTTGTTTCCAGGACCTTTGTCCAATCTCACCGAACTCATTCTGTTTGCTGTTTCTTTACATAGGCATTCTGCCTAGGATGTCATTCACTGTCCACTGCACGTGACCCCAACATTTGTCACTGAACAGAAAAGCAATAATTTATTTATTTATTTCTCCTTATTACTCCTTTGTGCTCTGCAGGAGTTTACTGCAGAGCTCTTGTGAAGGGATAATCCACTACATCACATTACTACTGATATTTTTCATGGGCAGAAGGGTAGCAAGAGATGAGAAGGCAATTCCCCACCAACCATTGTTTTGAGTGGGATGCATACAGTGTTTCAGTGTTAGGCTATCACAATTTTTAATGACAGTTTGTGTATACGGAAAAGTTTTGTTTTGCTTTTTTTCTGTTTTTTCAGAAACTCTTCTCTTTAGATTTAGTGTTTTGTACAAAAAATAGTTAAAAAAATCAACACAAAATAAAAAGCTGTGCTTCACCTTCTTCACAGGAAACATTTGAAACAAAGACATCGCGAAGACATCTGTGCTTGCATGAGTAGAACTAAGCCAGATTAAAAGCAGGGAAGAACAAGTATTTAAGAAAAGTAGAACATGAATGCTCCCATTCACATAGTGGGATAGAATTTAATCAAGACTCTTGATGTTTACTGCCTTAATAATGATCATCCAAGCAAAAATCACTGGTCTCTCCTGTTTCTGCAGTGCAAGCAGGAAAATCGTAACGCTATTAACTAGGAAAAGGACCCCATGCAAGTAAATCAAATTCTCAACACACGAGAAGGAACCAAGTGACATCCCTGTGTTTAAATCTTACTTAATTGAGAGGAGTAGATGCCATGATGGGAATAGAATTAAGCCCTTGGTGTCCACATTTCTGTATTTTGCGCACTGTTAAAAATTAAGAACCAAACTGAATATTTAAATTCCTAAAAACATTCCTCAGCAGATTATAAACATTTTTATGAGGTTATATCAAGATCTTAAACTGATTGGTAAGGGTTCCTTTGAGGTCTTTACAATAGTTACTTCAATGAAAAACAACCTCCAGGGCAGAGCATACCTTTATGCATAACCTAAATAAAAAACCACCTCACCCAGTGCTCAGTCATGGAGGGTTTCAAGAAGAACAGAGGCAGGAATTTCAGATATTCGTTAATTGCTCCTTATTCTGTCTCAACAAAAAATATTTTCCTACCCCAAAATGTTTATTTACGGTCACTATTTTAAATAAACCAGATTTAGTGGCATAGGGAAAACTCAAGTCCAAAGGTTTTTCTTTTTACACAGTGCACTGACCCCTGCCCTCATTATGTGCCATAAACATTTATGAGAGTTCGTCATCAGCTTGCTGAGACAACATATTTTATCTAGTTTCCTACAGCTACATATCAATAAACTCCAAGGAGCTTTCTGTAAGACTGAATCTACCCAATTCTCCTTCACCCCCCACATCCCAAAAGGTTTCTTGTGTGTGCATTGAGTAGATGGACTTTTAACAGATGTGAAAAATAAGCACATGAAACAAGCACTTGACTGTAGCAGATCAGTAGTAAATAATTTCCTTATATTTCCCTTTTGTTCTTATCTTCCTCTACCACTGGTTTTAAAGGCATCAGTTGTTTCTGCATTCATAAATATCCCCATCCTAGCTATGGAAAAAAATTTAAGAGGAAATTCTCAAACCCGATCTTTGCTAAGAGAAATCCATTTGACAGGCTAAAATAAAAGTCCTGCTTTTTATAAGGAGGCTTTTGACACGTTAGATTCCCAAACTAACCCTTACCAGCTGCGTGTGGCTAAGTTCACCTCAGCTCATGTGCACTCCTGTCTTGCTTGTGGTTTAGGTAACATTTTCATCTTGAACAGACAACTACCACATGCTGGAAATGAAAACAAAACAAACCCATTTCTCACAGTATCATTATGATACATGCAGCTGGTGATTGCCCAGATGATGCACTGGGGAGCTGGGAACACTCCCTTCCTGGTCCTGTCCATTCCCACAAGAGCCACAGGCAAATCCGAGAGTGCAGATTCTCCAAGCACTTCTTTCAGAGGGTCCAGCAGGTGAGACAGAGGATCAAAGCCATGCCTCACACAACTGAGAACAGCGTAAGGAAGGGAAGCTCATGAGACTTTCCTAGGCTTGGCTCCTCCCCAACACCTCCCTGCTATGACATCCAATTCTCAGTTGTAAGACAGTTGTTTCTGTTTCCACCATGGAAATTAAGTTGTGGATAGTCTGATTCCTGCCTGGAGCTGTAATCTGCTCGAGGTTATTAAAAAACCCCTCAGGACAGTTGAGCAGAGTTGGGAATTCGAACAATAAAAGGATTTCTGAGGAGATATGAACTGCTTTTAGACGGGCTTATTTTTCAAATAACAATTTTCAGTTTAAGACAGTATTAACCACTTATTTCAGCACTCTTTCATTAAGCATTTACTGTGCCTAGACACCACACAATTACTTGGTGGCTCATATGTAAGAAGAGTTACTTATTTTAATACTGTAGTTCACCACCCACAAGTGTAATTCTTACCTAGACAGCAAAGAAAACAAAATCCCCAACCCTAGCCAAAGCAAAACCCCACTTGGCTTACTGTAAGCAAAGCTCACATGAGCACCAAACTCATGTCCAAGTGCAGAAATTATGCATTTTCTCTGCAATCACTTTCAAAACAAGCTGAGAAAAGTTCTCTCTGTAGCACAACCTCTCACTTTCATCTGAAGTCACTACAAACTGTAGTGAAGCCCCGTTGCTAAGAGGAAGCATCTCTCTGGAGTTATTTCCTTTTTCTCAGCATTATTCAGTCCCTGTATTTCAGCATTTCCCAGAGACTAGGTGTACACTTCATTAGATCTCTGATCCTGTCACTGCAATGGACTTCCTACTTGTATTCATCATTCCCTCTTCTTTCAGCCTTGGATCTACTTCATGCCCCTCCTTGCTCCTTCTTGTGAACACTGTCTACTGTTCCATGACAGAAATAATGACACAAGCATGTGCTGAGACCAGCAAATCCTGTATTATAACGAATTGAATTTCTATAGATGCCTTGACCTGGGATTTAAAATAAAAAACAAAACAAAACAACCAATCAAACAAACAAAAAACCCCAAACCAAACAAAAAAAAGAAAAAAAAAAAAAAAGGAGGGTGAAGGAAAAGACCTAAATAAAGTGCTACCACTTAAGGAGCTGAAGTTTAAAATGTCACACAAACTAATCTCCATAACTCTGGGAGATCATTTCCTTTGTTCTTATTTTAGTAATTACCAATTCAGTATGGAAGAGATTTTCTTCCTACCATGTACAATACCTAAAAACCAGGGAAGCCCATTTCTTTCACTGTTTTTTGACCCTAAAGTAGAAGACATATGCACCTAAAAACCTCTGCATTGCTCCATTTCCATTTACACAGAGTAATGGTGTAATATATCCCTGTAAGATGCAACTTCTAAGCACTGCATGAATTACCAGTGTCACTCTATGCAAAAAGAGCTACGGAAAAGTCTCTGCTATAACTGAAGTTTATACCAGCACTTGCAAAACTGTATGGGTCTGCTATACCAAGAGCATTTTCTTTCTTCTCTTCATTGAGGAATTTCAGAGGTTTCTTTTGGTAGATGTCATCCAAAAGGGGTTTCTTTTGTTACATCCTACCTGAAAGCAGATACACAGAGCTGAAATTCTTCTCCAGTTTGCCCAGGAGCACAGTGAGAAAGCAGTCGGATGAGAGAGAGGTCACATCTTTAGAGCTTTGGTCATACACCACCACTTCCTGCTTGCAGTCAATTTCAATCTGAAACACAAGGAACTCAGAGTAAAACAGGAAGGAGGAAGATGATTAAAAGCACCACATTATCTCCTCCATCAGGGTTCCCACACAATTGCTATACCAGCAGTTCAGATATATAGATTTCTCATGCACCTGTTCACTAGACAGTTTTTATTTTAGACTTCATACGTCTCTCAGATTTAATGCCCTGGAAAGTTTGTAAATTGATTATTTGCTGCATGTTGAAGCCCACTTCAAAAATTTCTATCATTAGGTAATTTTATGTCACTGGAGAAATGTTCTACCTTCATCTAGGCTGGTGGATTTGTTTAAAAGCTGAGCTTTTAGAAGGTGGCCCTGCCTCACTTTCTGCTTCTGAGAGTTTTGTACATAAACAATAAAGAGACCTTAAACTGCCTCTAAGCCACATACATTTTGGTTACCTGCACAACTTTATATATAAAATATGCTTTAGATAATAAAAATAAAAAGCTTCATTTTCAATATGTCAAAGCAAGAATGTAGTAGATTATTTTTATACCCAAAACATGTGACACAAGCATCAATGGATAAAAAAACCCAACATCCCCTCCACACACACAGAGATACACATTTATTTTAAACAGCATAGCTATTTTCTTTTCACTGATAGCACTATCTGGAGAAAACCACACCCCTCCTCCCAAATCAACAAACAACAAAACAAACACCAAAATCCATCAAACTGCTCCCATGAAAAGCCCTTTAAACAGCAAGAAGGAGCCAGGACTGACAATTTCTTTGCAAACCAAATGACCACTTGCTAGCAAGCCCCACCACCACAGACCCCGAAGAGTCCTTCAAAGTTTAGGAGAGAATGTTTCCTGCCTTAATTACATACATTTGAGAGACTGTGCTTTGCAAAACACACAAGAACCCTGAGAACATTCTTTCTGACTAATTTCTAAATCCCTCCCCTTTACTCCGTCACTGATTTTACAAAGAATCCCAACGATAAACTCAATAGTAACCAATATCCTCTTCAATTGGGTAACACTTCAGCTAAACTCAGTCCTCTAGAATCTTGTTTGGTTTTGGTTGTTTGGTTTTTTAAGGAAAAATTATTACAAATTGCTTATCAGCCGCTCTTTAAACAAATACAAGGACTAAGAGGAAAATGACCCCTACCTTGTGTTTTGCTGAATGCTGAATGAGCTCTGTAATCAAAACTTTGTCCTGCTGCAGCCTCCGCTTCATGAGCTTGGAGCAGTTGATGTTGATGGCATCCAGGATGTGGGATGTGTTGTATTCCACAAAGGGGCGGCTATCAATCAGCAGCAACTTCTCTGCACCGCTCTCCAGCAAAGCCACCAACTTCTCGGCGACAATGAGTTGGGTCCTGATCATCTCATGGGCCATGACAACAACAAGGCCTCTTTCCCCACCTCCCTCTCTAATTTGCTGCGATGATGTAATGGCTGTGTACTCAAAGGCTTAGCCACACCATTGTACTAGAAGTGTATGAGGTCATGCTGGTAGTGACTGGCAAAAGAAAAGTTAAATCCATTTTCAGAAAGAGCTCTTGGACTGAATGTCTCCTCCTGCTTGCAGTTGATGTACAAAGGGTTGGCTCCACAAAGCAGCCCCTCACGTCTGATTCATTGGGAGATGACTATGGAGTAGCCATTTCACAATTCACACAAAAGATGCTTTCTGGCTGCTGCTGCATTACATCATTCTTTACCTTTGCTCCCACCCATCAGCTTTACACACACTGAGAGCCTGTAAGAAGGGGAAGATGGAAAAAACAAAAAACACAAACCAGATGAGGCCATGAAACTTCACGGAACAAAAACATTCAGCTCTGAGGCTTAGCTGTACAGTGGGCCATACTGTGTAATAAACACATTCCTGAGGAGTTCTCCTCTCTGCTGGATGTGCCAAACACCTAGAGAGAGCATTGGCAACTACAGGCTCTGAACCTATTCCAATGATCTTGCCTGGACAATTATCTTGTATTTCAGGCAACATACACTGCCTTAATTGCAGACTTTTGTTGCCACTAGCTCTGCCTCTTCACAAGACTTTGTTAGAACATAATTAAGAGATACTGCCCCAAATCATGGTATTCCTTTCAATAGCAAAACTATTTAAATGCATTTCAGCACTTCACCGCTTAGTAAGAAGCTGTAAAATTAGTTTTTTAAACATTTAAACATTTTAAACATTAAACATTTTTAAAGTTTAATGCCTTGGAAAATATTTCACAAAACAGCACTGCAAGTTGGGAAACTGAAACTACACAAAAGAAAGGACCAAACTTACATCCACGTCTCTGAAGAAAATGCTTGACTAGAAACCAGGACAAGATGCCACATCAGGACACAAGCATTTTATTTGAATTAATCACCAGAGATGGATGAGGTCTCACACTACTGGAAGGTAAAGCAGTGAGCACTCTTCTGTTCTTCCTGGAGCTGTGTGATGCTTATGTGAAATGTGTAACACCCAGCACTCATGCTAAATAATCTCTAAAATTAGATCCTGACAGGATCTCAACAACATCAGCTGAAACAGCGGTGGCAGCAGAGCAGTAAAACCACCTGACACGTTTGACCCCCTATTTGTACCACTGCCTCACAGTTGCCCTTAGGCTCTTCAGAGCCTCCCGAAACACATTCTGATGCCACAAGTCCTTATAGGAACATTCCTCAGAAAGGAGCCACCATGGGGCTGCATCCTTCAGGGATTTAGCTCCCATTTTATAGTGCCGACTTGCTGCTTCCATTTGCAATGTTTGTTTGTCATTTGTTGTAATTGCAAGAGAAGTAATGAATTCAAAGTATTGATAGATTATTAAAAGCCCTGTTATACCAACAGGTCAGTTGCATCTGGCAGTGGGAAATCCCAGGTCTGAAGATGTTTTACTCTTTAGATATATTGTACAAACCTACATTTACAAAATCTTAGGCAAAATAAATTCTGCAAAAAGTACAGTCTTCACCTTAACAACCCAAAAGAGGAAACTGGAAGTTGTTTCATGAGTTTCATGTGCCAATACAAGAAAAATACCAGCTTCCACGTAAACAGACTTTAGGCTGACAAAATGTGATTTTCCATTTGTCCTGATTTCAGTGCTGTTGTGACAGTGCTGTTAAGCTTGCCCAGATAAATGGAAGCACATAGCAGTGAAATGCATATTGCTCTAAACTACAGAAAAAATATTGGAAAATATTCTACAGCAAGTCTTAATTGAATGTTTTAAAGAACCTGGTTGGCAGGTGTGCTCCCCCTCAGAGAGCAATCATTATACACTAGTCCCAGGAAGGTATCAAAAGACACTTGATTATCAAAATGACATTTTGCAAGGGGGGAAGAAACTTGATAGTTATGTCAATTCCTCTCCCCCCTCCCCCCCCAGGAAAACAGTATTCTACTATTTTTGAATTTCTCTTAACATGTCCTGTCACAAATTTTGATTCGCTTTTATTCACATCGAAGGTTGCCAGACACCAAATCCACTGAACTCAATGAAAACTTTTCCACTGGCTCTAGTGGGAATTGGCTCCAGCTCCTTTGTAAACTAAACAGTTTGTTCGTGAACTAGACAGTTTGTTTTGATGGATAAATTGCTGACTTAAAGTCCAAGTAATAAAAGGAAAATAAAGCAGCTGAGAAAGTACAGAACTCTAAACCAGATGCTGTTAGAAATACTTAATCTTTAATTTGCAACTTTCAGTTTGAGTATGCTTCTTATCTTCTAAAAGCTTACTGTTTGCTATCTCAGCCTTCACTTTCATACAACAGAAGTTAGTTTCAGAAGACTCTTGAGAAGAACTCAAACCAGTCATATCTGGTGACAGAGTAAAGGGCATGTAAAGAACATAAGGTAAGTGGGTTTCAGTCAAGAATCCTTTTAAATAGCCCTGTTACCTTAACATATGCAGTACCTTAAAAGCATTCTGCCCATGGCTTGAAAGCAATAAACTGAACAGTAATGTCACCTCGAGTCATTGCAACTGAAATCCTGTTTCAACAGGAACATCTCCATTGCGCAGGGGAGAAACAACATTTTCATGAAGTACAGGTTTTTCTTTTAATTCTCTCTGTTTCTGGAACTATCAGAGTTTGGGACTCTTCCCTGGGACATATCTAAACAAGAGGAACTGGCAGCCTCTTGCTTTAGGTAAACACTTGAGCTCTCATCCCCTTCCTCATGACTGCTCTTATCGTTCAGCTGCTATGAGATGTTGAAACATCTGTTTAATTTCTAATGCATTCGTAAAAAGATAAAATTCAATTTCTTGACTGTTCTCTTTCTACTTGTGACTTAGATCTCAATGGCATTATAGTGTCTCGTAAAACGATGTTATATAATGGGCTGCCCCAAACAGGCCATTATATTGCTGACCTTAAAGGTAGGAAGCCATCCTAGTCACAGGGTGTTCCATGATGAAATCAGGATTATGAAAAGCGATCTGTAATTGAGCCATGAGATTCCCCCACAGAGTCATTCATGTATACACTGGGAACACTGCATGGCTGCTTCCTCCTTCTAGAGGGACTGCAACACTTTTAAACAGGAAAATTAAACATTTAACTCACTATGAAACTAAAAAGATCTGTTCCACACTTGCCCAGTACCTTTACAGCTTTTCCTTATTGTTTAAAGGACCAAACCAACAAACCCCCTACTATCTTACACACAAGCAACAGTGGATTTCTAATGTTTACGTGTTATGTTTAATGCTGCCACAGAACTACAGGATCTCTTGCTGCAGGGGTTCCTGTCCCCATCCCAAATGGCTCAGATGGAGTGAAATAAGCAAGTGCCACATTTTCAGTTACGTGGTTGTGTTTGGTTTTTCAGTCACAGTAACTCACATTTTGTACACACTCCTAATTTCTACTGCTATCACTTTGGCTCCAAGCAATTCCTTTCCATCACAACAAGATGCTTGTTTGAGTTCTCAGGTTTTGGCTCGTATAGAATCACAGAACTGTTTTGGTTGGAAAAGACCTCCAAGACCATTGAGTCCAACTGTTAAAGTAACATTGACAAGTCCACAGCCACGCCATGTCCCTAAGTTCCACATCTACACATCTTTCAAATACTTCCAGGGATGAGAGGCAGATGTAGTAGGAAAATATTTTAAAAACTCTCAGAACAAGAATCTCTAATTCTAACCCAGTTAAGGAACTAGCAAAGAGCTTCTAGAAGTCTTGCTACAATCTCTGAAAGACTTCTGCCTCATATAAGAAGATAACCTTGAAGCTGAACCTTGGTGTCATAAATGGCTGGCTACGTCACTAATGCCTGCTTTGTCAGGAGCCTGCAGCAGTGCTCCCACACATGTCATGCAAAACACCAACAAAATCACTTTATAGCACTTGAACAAGGTCCTGATGGGCAGCCTTTATGAAGTCAGCTGAGACATCTGAAGGAGTTGGGTTTTTTAAACCATGTATTTTTCTACTTTTTACAGGCAAACACATGTAACATATGAGAAAAACACTCTCATCTCCTAGAGTCCCTTTCATGGTTCTTAGGGTGGGCATCATCGTAAAAGAAAAATCGAAAAGCTGAATTAAAACACAGATGTAGAACATCCCAAGCTGCAGGACACAAGCTACAGGCTGTTACAAAAGGGGTATTTGGCTTCAGTGTTACTGGGAGTGCCCAGTGGCTCAATAGCTGGTGCCAATACCGTCAACGCCTGTCCCTATTACCACAGCCACACGTGATACTGGACAAACAAGCCTACACAAACTAGAGAGGACCTCCAGATCCAGGGACCACAGGGTGAATTCCTACTCCTGCAAGAACCTTTTCCCCTCCACCAACACCTATGACAGGCACAGCATTCCCTCACCAGCCTCAAAAAGATGGAAATAAATGGTGCTCTGGATGGATGCTTTTACCCAGTGCTACGGGAGACTAAGAGACAGCTGAGAGAGGTCCAACCCTTGCTCAAGATGCTACTCCAGTAGCCAGGAACACAGAGTGTCTATGGAGCACAATGGAAATAAAATTTTTAATTGAAAGTGAGGAATGGCTGTTCTTCTGAATTCAGCAAGCAAGCCAGGCAGTTCCAGAGATCAACAACTGTGTAATAAAGTGCAGATTCTGTGGGGGAAAAACATTAGCTGAGGTTAGAGAAGCGTATGTATTACCTGCCATTGTGCAGAACACACAGGAGTGAGATAACAAATGCTTGTCAATTCAAAGAGCTCTGTTAACAAGGGCTCACGTCATTCCCTCAGCTGAGGGGAATGAGGGTGTCTTTGGGCTTTTTGGATGATTCAGAGAAGTGTCACTATCTCAGAAACATGTCATTTCCTCATGCTTCCTGGCAGGGAGGTTGAAGAACAGACACTTTCCACCACCCTCTGAGCACGCTCCACTTGGGTGCAAGACTGGACATCAGTACAGAAAGTCACTCAAATAGAAACACATAGATTTCAAATTTTTTTAAAATGTCACTCATGTGCCATGTTCATAAAAGAGAAGCAGTTTTAAAAATTTCACCGTTTTCCTTTGCTTATCTATCGGTGCTCCCTCTTCTCCTCGTTTTAACACATCTGTACTTTGAGCTATATATGCAGTCAAAATGCAGAGTGTTGATTTTCTCTTCCTTGTAGAAACACCAGCCACATGCATGCATTTTAGATTACACACTCTACAACCATAAGAAAGGCAAGTGTAATCCATTGGAAAGAAACAGATGAAGATGGATTTTCCGCTCAGTACTCTCTTGTCCTTCATCCTGCTTGACTAATTACTCAACTTTGATTACAAGTTCTACAGGAAACTCACCCCACTTCACTGTGCTCACCAATCTGAAAACTGAGACACGGGGAGAGAGTCAGAAAGAAAATCAACTTCCCACAAATACACTGCATGAAAGACCTCCAGTTTAGATCTTTAGGCTCGCTCTGTTTCTACACTTACTGCTCAGCAACATTTTTACCACTGGCACTCTGAGACAGCTGGACTAAGCAAGAGGAATGGGCCTTCCATTTAGATAACAGGTATTTCCTGTCATACAAATAGTCATATTTGAAATAATATACCATATTATTTCAAAATAAAACCAAAAAGCCCTCAAACACCTGCCACGTTCTTGCAAATATCATCCATGCGCCATCTCCATCTCTAAGCAATAAGCCAGGCTATCATCACTTGCCTTTACCAAGAACCCAACCTCTGACATTGCCAGTGAAACAATAAACATTTATTATGAATGACTGCAGGGAAACCTGACTGGCAGAACGTGGCCTCACGGGAAGCATTAGAAGATGCTGTTGATATGTTACATCACTCTATTCAAAAGAGACTCAGACTTAATCTGGGGACTCCCTTCTCCACCCATACAAGCGAGGAGCTCTTTCCGTTTCAAAATACTTTTTCACTGCAGGTTCACAGCATATAGATCTGTGGCAACCAGAATGAAAGCTTACTTAATCCACTTCAAACATCTATTATAATACATTACATTTTCAGGTTCCTATTGCCCAGGACACTAGACAACCAGGAAAAGTGTCAATGGATTTTTAAAAGATGATTCTCCCTCTGTGATCGCCAAGTCGAAGCAACTGAAAATTCTGGAGTACTTTTTTATGAATTCATTATTATTTCATTTCAAAAGATATTACTCACCTACATTTAAGGCACAATCTGTATGGGATGAGCAGGACAGAAGGTGGTCCACATACAAAGGGCAGCAGAAGGAATTACCTAAACACAAGAAAATAATAATATTAATAATAATAGTAACAAAATCCTTCTTATAAGATTAAAAAACACCAAAAACAAACAAACACCCCTCAACCCAAACCAGGAAATGGATTTTACACTTTCAGTGCAGTCATCTGCTGTACAACTCCCCCAAACACATGAAAACCTAGGTGAGAAATTATTTATGAATGCTGACATTCATTTACATGGAATGGGTCCAAACCAGAAAGTTATGCTATACTGATATTCTAAAAGAAAAGAGAAAAAAACCATCACAGCAAATCCCTCTACTATCTTTAAATTAAAATGAAAAAAAAAAAAAAAAAGTTGAAGATGCTTTAAAAATAAACAACAAACAAAAAATCAACCAGTGACAGCCTTCCAAACTCTTTGACACATCTCCCTGCTAGAAAACCAACCTATAACTCAGCATTACCAGGCGATGCATTTGCATGGAATTAAGCAAATTCACAAACTCTTGTTCAGTTCCTATTAACGTGAAAGATTGCCACAAGTAAGTGTGAATACAGCTGTATTTTGCACGGACAGAGACCAATGAAACAGGACATTTGTGTAATTAATCCCACCTCCCCACACTCTAAAAAAGCCAGCACTGGAAACTGGTAACACTGGCATCAGCAATCATCACACACAGTCATACCCATACAACTTCTACCCAAAGCACCTGCTGTTCCAACGGGAACAAATTAAACTACAACTTTTACACAAGGAAGCAAAAATAAACACATCAGCGTCAATTCCCAACTGCTTCCTGGGCAGCTAAACACAAGATTTAAATCATGGCTGCCAAGAGATGACAGCTTTGCCTAATCACTGTGATATAAACCATGACAATAAATTATTGCCAAACAGTGCCTTACTGTGAGATCCAGAAGTGGCTCTGAAGCACGGAGTAAAGGACATGGCAGCTGTGAAGAGCCACCCCAGCAAAGGGCTGGGAATGTTATGGTGAACAGCCTGAAAACCCACAGCATCCCACAAGGAAAAGAACTACAGGGATCAATCACCTCTCTGTCTTTAGGCAAATGGCAGCAGTAGAACAGAGGGAGAGAACCCTTCAGACAGATCCCGAGGTTATGACCCAGAACAGGCTTTGCTCACTGAGCTCATCTCTTGACTGGCACCCTGTGTTTTTCCCTGGAAGGACCCAGGCTGGAGATCCTCTCGCTTCCCATCATTAGTATGGAGGCATATGTATGCCAGAGCAGCAGGGCAGAGAGCTGGATGAGAAGATCTGTTGAAGATTAGGCTAGGTCCTTTTCCCCCTCTCTGCCTGCTCCAGCTTCTCATTCCTTTCTGATCCTCAGGAAGAGGCTCTGCAGACCTCCCTTGCTCCTTCCCGTAATCCAGAGCAAAAGCCTGGCAGAAGGCAATAGAGAACGAAGAGAAAATTCATCCTACTCATCATACTTGTTGCTATCACCTTTTCTAATCTCATCCCAGAAATTAATGCTAAACTAATGCTCAGCAGTGGTTAGGCTCTGCCTAGAGACAGGGCCCCTCTATGATCTGAGACCACCTTGTGACAGCCCAAGGAAACAAAGTTCCGAGACAAAAAGCATCTCCCTTTTTGTTCCTTAGTGCTTCACGTGTAAGCCCCTTAAGCCCCTCTGAAAGCTGTCAGGTAGTCTTCACATTCACCAGTACCTGCCTTTCCATGCCATCCATGCCATGACTCCTTCTGCCAGACACACTTCTCCAAAGTTCTTACAAATAAACCAGCTCTCACCTCAGGACACTATATTCTGTTTTCCCCATTTTAATAAATACATGTAAATCAAGTGTTTAAAGCAGCCCCCAAGAGCCCTCACTGCACCACGGGGCATGATTAATTCTGCTGAAGAGCAGATGAGAAACAAAGCATATACTTAATTTCAACACAGTTTACTAGAAGGAGGTGTCACATTTTAAGAACAGGATCCGCTCATGATTGAAGACTGAGCTGCTGCAACTTCAGCCATAAGCATTAAGCACATTTGGAAATTCCCTGGCAAAGCTGTTTAAGGAACAGACATTTCCTGTAATTTTCAGAAACATTTTATATCCCCACCTCCTTTTTAGTCTTGGTGGTAAGGAGGGGAAGGGAGAGAGAGGATACCATATTACCATAAAGTGAAATATGAATGAGCCACCCAAGTTTAAAGTGGAAACTTCAGCTATTTGTGCTTAGGAGAAGGTTTTAAAAAAAGTCTTTCATCATTAAGAGGCCAGGATTTTTCTGCTGACTTTAGAAAAAGAAATATACATCCTTTCAATTAGGGTGAGTTACAGAAGGATATAAACTTGTCTTTATACTTATTTCTGGCAAATAAGAAGTCCTCCAGGCCTAATTTAAATACCTTTTTCTATTTTCCAGAATTAGAAATGGAAGCCTTTTTTTCTTGTCTCTTGCTCAGGGCCTTCCCTAAACTGCAGCTAAACAAACCCAACCAGTGGAGTCATGCAGAGCATTCCTCCTGTGGCAGAGAGTGAGGAGCATCGAGCAAGAGAGAAGCCAGGGAGAGATGGAGCAGTCAAATGCGACAGCATCCCTCTAAGGACCTCACCACCTTCCTCTTTTTCCTAAAAATCTAATCTTGTGTGAAGTATCTGGTATAAAATTTATAAGGTTTACAGTATGTTAGAAAATTATTTCACTTATCTATGTAATCCAAGTCTGAAGAAATCCAATCCAAAGCCACAGCATATAACACATGAATTCACAAACCAAATTAAAACTGAGGGACAGTTGCCTATCCCCACAAAACACATCATGAGTGGTACTTTGGCCCTGTACACCAAATGGCAAAGATTCATCATGTAATTGTGACCAATTGTCCACATCTGGCACCCTCTACCAGCAACTGTATGGTAGCTTTCAAAGACACAAAGAAAACAAAGTAACACAATGAAAAACTTAACGTGTTGAACTAATTAATAAATCCTGGAGCTGTTGTGATTCCAGCGTATCTTTGCTATTTGCACGACGCGGGTGCTTTACAGCAGCATCTTTCATGATACCAAGGCTTCCATCTCCTACACAAGCTGCACGTTCTGAATCGACTGTTCTGCAGCTCTGCAGACCAATATAAACAGCGACTTCTGTATTTTACATGGTCATCTTTTTGCTGAGAAACAGATTAAAAAACAGAGTGCTCTGAAGAGTAGTGCTAAATAAACATCAAGCACAGCTGTTGTAATAGTCCATGCTACTTCTTTAAAAGGCTTACCATGAAAGAGGGTAAGATGGGACCTCAGAGTCTTCAGATAATGGGTAGCTTTTAAACATGAGGCATTCTGCTTAATGAGAAACTTTGAGGGGAAGACATCCAAATAATATGGCCCTGCAAATAAGAAGCCAAAAACTAGATTAAAAAAAGGGCAACTCTGATCTGCTTCATGGTCACTGTATGATAAAAGCAGAAGGTGGGTCTGAAGCCATCGAACAAGGACCAGGATGGATTAAAGACAGAGGATAATGATGGTACTTCTATTAGGGAAATTAATCAGATTAGCTTCTGGGCAAGGCAGGGATGAATTTCTTGCAGCAGACATTTTTTATTGACTCTTCTCTTAAATTAAACTGAATGACTAAAGTGAGTCAGTCTCCTTTAAGAACAGAGACTTGTAGACTGCTTGTGTGGTATGGTACAACGTGGGTTAAAACATTCTGGTCTTTCACCCATTTGAGGAAATGACACCAGTTCTCCCGGAAGGCAACATGCACATTCAACCCCTTCACATCAGGGCATGAGAAAGTTTGGAAGGAATTTTTTTTTTTTTTAACTGTCAACGTTAATACTTTGTTTCTTCCTGCTTGTGTTTGAAAACACAGCGCTGAACTGCGCTGCATGCATGTCCTGTCAGCTGTTCAGAGAAATATCTGGAAGTTTAAAAAAATACCTAATAAAAGCGTTAATTAAGTCTGTTGTCAAACTCATTTTAAAAGCCCTCTGCATGCTCTAAACAAAATTAATATTGCCACCAGTGTATGCGACATAGTGATAAAAGCATGCAGAAGCATCTTCAGAAGGGAGGCTTGGCCAAATAAAACATTTACATTACACATATGTAAGCTCAGTCCTACTCATTACAGCAGTTAAATTTAATTGGGTTTCTCCTTAAATAACATTTACATGGCAAGGAAACAGAATAGATGGTGGAAAACAGCAAGTCCACAAACGTGGTACAGCCCAACTATCTTGAAGTGGGAGTAGAGAAGGAAACTTAGAGGAATATGCTGTGCAGCAATGGCTCCCAAATAACATGGGGAAATAAATCAAGTTGTTGTATGTTCCCAGAAATTAAACAGTTGCAGTAATCCTGCTAAGAGGTCTCCCATCCTGGGCTGTTCAGAGTAGTGAGGGGTTCAGGCTATGATACAGAGTGATGGCTGAATTGCAGATGAGGCACAGAAAACAAATTAACAAACTCCTAGATCCAGATGATTGGGACTCAAATCTCTCACCATGGTGTAAGACTACTGACAGCTCACACTCTAGGAACAGAACATGTTTTCATACCTAATTTCTACCCACAAGGGTAATTATGATGGCTTGCTTATTAAAATTGCTTTCAAATATTAATTTAATTGACAAGATGGTACCAACAGGGCCTCAGTCAGGAACAAAAGCAAGAGCCATGGTAGCTCACTGAGCTATGATCCCAGTCACGTGCTCTGGTATGTATTTCCCAAAGGATCCCAAGTGTTTCTTTGAATTCGAATCATGTTATACAAGACCTGCAGCGGTGCCAAAGCCACATTTCTAACATGGTAACCACATGGCTGAAAAGAGAAGCCACATATATCTGTACAATGGAAGAAGGAGAGCAGAGGATGATTTATGTTCCCCAGCTGTGCCTCTTGCATCACTGCAAACATTACCATTGAAGTAGAATCACAGAGTCACAGAATGCCTTGGGTTGGACGGGGCCTTAAAGACCATTTCATTCCAGCCCTCCTGCCATGGTCAGTGACACCTTTCACTATCCCAGGTTGCTCCAAGCCCAGTCCAACCTGGCCTTGAACACTTCCAGGGATGGGGCAGCCACAGCTTCTCTGGGAAACCTGTGCCAAGGCCTCACCACCTTCACAGGGAAGAACTTCTTCCTAATACCTAAAGACACCCTGCCCCTCTGTCAGCTTGAAGCCATTCCCCTTGTCATATCACTCCATGCCCTTGTAAAATCTCTTGTAGGTTCCCTTCAGGTGCTCCTGCCTGATGTAGAGGATGAAAAGTGACCTAACCACAATATACAGCAATCCCCCTTAAGAACAACTGACAAAATGCGACCACCAATTTATGTAGTGGGCAAGAACCAAAAGGGACCAGGATTTTTTTAATTTTGAAGGGAAAAAATCCACAATACCAAGCCAAGGGAGAAAATTGTGTTGTTATTATCTGATAGGCATTTTACTCAAGGACCAGGGTCAACAAGAAATGTTTTATAGCAACCTCTCTCGGTTTGTAACAGAATTTTGAATATCAAAGAGAAACAAAACATACTCCCTTCAAATGCACCGGTATTATCCCGTTTGATGTGTGCTTACATGTACGCACAGCCCAGTAGAAATCTATAAATAAGATATTTCTTCAGAATTTGTAGAAGTGTCTTGTTTTACATAGTCCTTTAAAAAGCAACCAGAAGGGCATTGACTGTTGTTGAAGTAATCCCAAGCTTGGAGAGCTTAATATATTTCTTCAATAACTGAAGTAATACATCAACAGAATGGATCAACTTCAGGGCATGCAGAGCCAACTAAAGTACTTGGAAAGAAGTTTATCATCTGCAAACTGCAAGATCCTTGTATTTCTTAAGTATTCAGCAACAGAAGAAAGATCAGTTCCTTGTCAACAATCATGGATACATGAATAAATAATACTGGTTAGTTTTATAATAACTTTTTCATTCTACATAAGTTCCTGCTGACACCCATTGGCACGTGTTCTGGTAATTTTCAGACAGACTTCCAGTCTGCATGTGAGCAGCCAATAGGAACGAGTTGGGTTTTGGTAGCAGTCCTGAGGTTTTTACCTCCAGAAACTGATCCTGAAGGATAAACGTATATGATGGGTGGTCCTTAATCACTTCCTTTATGTGAAAATTGAGGTCAGAGTAGAAAAAGAGCCAAGGAAGGAAGTCTGCAGCACCCCTCAAACACACACACACACCTTCCTGAACAACTCCTTTAACAGTTTAGAGGGTTAACTTGTAGTTTAAATGAAGTAGTCAGAGGTTGGGATAGAAATAAACAGCTTGCACAAGCAAGATACTGTGCTATTAAGTTTTTATAAGTGACTTAAAAATTAGGTCAGTCTAATTTGTGGCTGATACTTTGTTCTTTCACTACTATGAACTCACAATGACGTCAGTCTCATGTTCAAACATGCCACATTTAGCAGCGCACAGGCTTCCTGAGAGACTCTCTCAACCTTCCTTTGTGCAAAAGGCTTCTGCCAGATTCTTAGCTCATACTTCACTGACTCAGGCATGCCACTCCAGTTTCAAGGCAGTTACACTGGCTTCCCGTCAAATACTGTGCAGTTTGGGTTTTTTTTTCCTTCCTCTTCTATTTTTAAAATTTACTCTAACTTTACTAACTAGAAGTTTAAGAACATGTGTCCATATTCAGATTACCATTTTAGGTCTCACCTTGCTCTCAACATCCAGAAGAGAACCACCCACTAAAAGATGTGGGAAACAGGTGGTTTTAACTAATTCAGCCAAAAAATTTCAATAATGAAAAGGGGCCTACAAGAAAGTCAGAGAAGGGTTTTTTACAAGGGCATGTAGTGATAGGACAAGGGAGAATGGCTTCAAACTGAAAGAGAATAGGTTTAGATTAGACATTACGAAGAAATAGAAATTCTTCCCTGTGAAGGTGGTGAGGCTCTGGCACAGGTTGCCCAGAGAAGCTGTGGCTGCCCCATCCCTGGAAGTGTTCAAGGCCAGGTTGGACAGGGAACTTTCTCTCAGATAGGCAAAACCAGCTTTCTGCGTGAATATCCTCTTAAGATGAGGCACAAAAATTCTTAGGTGAGAGTAAAGGAAAGCCCTCTAGAAATACAGTGGTAGGTAAAAAAAAAACTCCAAAACAAACAGGTCACTGTTTAAAAAATGGCCATCTGCAAGTTTGTTCTTAGCAATCCCAATTCTCAGCATTTGACTCAAGTTTGTGCCTGTCGCTAAATATCTATACTAAACATTGACTGCGGTGAAGATGCACAGTCTACGTTTCCCCCTGCAGAGAGTTTACCTCATAAACACTAAGCTGGAGCAGAAGGAAAAGAGGAAAAGAAGTGGCCGTTTTTATGGTGCTAAAGCATTTCTCTTGGGGCTACACTACGAGAGATGTAACACTAGCCCAGGCTCTCCCCCTCTCTCATTCATGAGGTTGTGTTTCACAACTTATACAGACATTTTTATTGGGTTTTTTTGTGGATTTTAGTGTCATGTTGGTATGTTCAAACCTGTATTACATATTCATGGAACAATGCTATTGCATGAACCCTTAACACAGTTAGAAAAGCATCTCACTCTGTCTCAGGAAAAGGCACATCATCCCACTGTCATTTCCAGCGCCACATTAAATCCCAGGTACTCTATGAAGGAAAACATACAAGAACTACATATCCAACAGATCCCCACTGTGCCTGCTGCATCTGCAAGTGCCCAAGGATACAGGAAAGGCAAGTCTTGCAGGGGGAGGTGATATCTTTTATGAGAGAGGTTAATGTGAAGCGATAAGGAGAGGGAGGGCACGAACTCTAGAATGCACAAGCCCTTCCTCACATAGACTAACGTGAAACAGAACCAAACTGTGACACAGAAGCAACAGCCAAGGCTTCCAAAACATCTCCACATCCAGCCTGTCCCTCTTCCCAAACAGGAAGGGAAGTCCAAAGCACATCCCGAAGCATGTAATAAATTACGCAGTGAATCATATTCCTTATGGAAACTGTCTGGCTGAAGTCACACCACTGGAAATATGTGATAAAAGACAGAAAGAAACCTAAAAGATAGCCTCAAAGAAAGAACACTCCCCCCACCCAAATTCTTGGAGTTAATACCAAGACAAGAAAATCCTGGAGTCATCATGAAGTTATTAGATTTTTGGTAGATTTTTCCCATAAACAAACTTTTCCCTGGATTATAAAGTTGTTTATTGCTATTAACTGACACTTGACCTAGCTTTATATTCACTGCTTTTTTTTCACGATTTAAGTGAGGTTTGTGTTCCTGAAACCTTGCGTGTCTTCTCCAAATAAGTCAGTTTAAACTGAAAAAAATTCTTCTCCTTTCAAACCCTTCTTGTAGCCTGTTTGAAAAAAGTTTGTATTTTCTGAAAAATGAAACAAACGAAAATCCACCCAAACAAACAAAAGCCCCCACAAAAACACCATAGGAAAACAACTTTCCTTTAAAGTATTTTCCAGGTTACTGATAAACTTCGATCATTTCCAGCTACAACTAAAAACGTACTCCGTTACTCAAAATTCTAGAACTAGAAGTTTCATCCTGCAATGCAACAAGGAGACAGCAATTTAGGTCTTTTAAAGTAAAACCAATTTTCTTTTCCTGGAGCTCCAAGCTGACTTAGGTAGCAGTGACAAAGACAGCAGGTGAGATTAAGCACATTTGACAAAGATGGCAGGTGAGATTAAGCACATTTACGTTTATAAAGTCATGACAGAGATAGCTGTAGTTGATGTGTTTGTTACCTGGGGTCATTTTGCTTGTTTTTTTTAACTTTATTTGAATTGCAAAGAAATGTTAGCTGGAGCTGGTTTGCCCCTGGGAATGGTGTGTGCACTTAGGTTCTCCCCAGGAACACCCAGTGGCATGAAAAGATTAACCCTGGTGCTTTGAACCGCAGAGTAAAAGGAGTCAATTCCTACCAACGAACACCAAAACCATTTCAGATGTGCAGACTTAGGCGAGAAATCTTTTCCAGCAAAGACTTCATCCCTGACTGCAATTGCCCTCTCTGATAGGATGCCAGCACGGGTCAGAATGTGCAGGAAGAGAGCTGAGCGCACGCACAGAAGCGGAGGTCACCAGGAAAGGGGGGAAGGAGAAGTGCTCCTCCCACCCTCTTCAGGCTTCTTCCTCTGCAGCCACACCAGCACCGGGCTCAAGTCAGAGCAGGAATGCCTGGGGCATGTGCTTCCAAAGGCGAATAATCCATAACCCAGGAGATGGGAAAAATCAAGCACAAATCCAAATAATTCCTTAGAACATCGAAGTTTTAATTTAAGTTAGACTACTTTGGAAGAGGCAAAATACATAAAACTTATGACTTAGATCTAGAAGCAAATATATCTAGGCTACCTGTGGATACAATGCCTATCCAGGACTAAAACATTCTTCCTCAACTTGTTCTCACCATCAGCTTAAAACACAGTCTTGCCAAGGTTTGGTTTTCTGGCACTCTATTGAAAGCATAACCACATAAGACCTTACTGAGAACCAGCTTTAAGTTTGGCAGGGAGACCACCTGGCATCAAAGGTATGCTTGAGGCCAAATCCATGAATTTTAGTAAAAAGCAAGAGGCTGCAGGTTTTGGGGGGTTTTTTAATGCTTTTGGCAGCTAAATTATTCTGATATTCCATGCATGCTTCAGTGCAGGGACAGAGTGCAGGGGAGATGCTTACATTTAAGACTCATGAGTTACCTCTGAGCCAAACCACCAGTGTGGTGCTCAAGCCTGCCTGATAAAAAGGAGGGCTTATTTGTGCAGGCTCACCTCATGGCACAGCTACAGAGTCTTCCATACCCAAGCTAAACCTTTCCTCCATGGCAATCCAGTGTAGGGCACATGGACTAGGCTGCACTGTCCCAGAGTGCCACATGCAGAATGATTTGTTCAGCAACTGCTGCTGTGTGGCATTAGTGGACCAAACACTGGACAAAGCAGAGACCCCTAAGCTTGTGTTATTACTCCTGCTCAGATACACAAAGAGTGTAAGGAATGGAAAAGAAACTTGCCAGCAGCACAAATAGGTTGCTGCAGACAGCAGGGGCTGTGTATGGAATTGAATGAGAAGTATGCTGGAATAACTGAAGGAGAGGAAAAATACCCTAGTGCTCCAAGAAGATGAACCCAGCCATCAGATTTTAATCCATAAAAAGTACAATATTCCCCAGGAGGTGATACATATTTGGCTTTACACAAAGTATGCACTGCTTGGATGGGAAAGGGGAACTTGGCCACACAGAATTCCCACTCCACTGGTACAAACGGATGGTGCCTGGGCATGAAGGTCCCAAGTCTCACTGCACAGTCTGGAGTACAGTATTGTCCCATATGTTGGACTGCCATGGATTTTTGGTGTGTTTGAGGTAAAATTCAAGTTAATAGTGCCTTTCAGCACAGGTCTGTAGAGTCAGGTATGAGCCAGCCACAGCGTGATGATTGCTCACAGTCTCAGCACAGCATCCTTGTTCTTACACAGCACAATAGGGACGCTCATTACATGGAGCGCCTTCCTCGGGGCTCTTCACTCAATCAAGGAGTAATTATTTAACCACAATCCCATCTCCTTTGCATTCCCGTTAAAGAAAATCTTATGCAAAAAGGTAAGAGCTTGGCTACGAGTCCTTGGCCCAAACATCCTCCTGCCAGCGCTGTACTGCTTGCCAAGCCCTCACTGTTTGTACTTCAGAAGTTTGCAGCACTGTGCCAAATCCAAAGAACTTTGTCATTAAAAGAAAAATCTAACAGTAGCAAGTGCTCTCCATGCTTTGCTAATCTTGTCAAACTGTACAGACAATTACAATTAATAAAAGTATTCTTAGGAAGCTTAATGACAGCTTTAGAGCCAGAGCTACTCTGCTTCAGGTAGACGGGTACGAAGAAAGCAGCAGGGAAGAAATTGTCTCTTGCTCACAAACAAGAAAAGGACTCCCAAGGGAAACTGGCCTACTCCAGACAGCAATTTAAGTAGTACAGATCTACCCAGGAATATCATCTTCTCTCTCTGCCTGCCCATGAAAATACCTTTACTACCAGCACCTGAGCTTGTAACCACAGAAAAAGCATGATTCTTTTCTACATGAGCTACTTAAAAGCATTTGAGGTCTTTCTTCCAAAAGGAATAAACAAAGTTCACCAGCTCCAAGAAGAACATCTGAAAAAACACTCACCCTGTCCCAACTCAACACAGATAGAGATGTGCAGTAAAATGGCCTGCTCCACTACACTTGGCACCTACTACTGCATGTAACACCTACGACTTAAAGCAGTTGCTCCCAGACAGGGCAATGAATAGCCTAGGTAAGTGTCTTTTAGGATGTTTAGCTTGAAAAAATCAGTCATATCCAACATTCTTTTGGTGAACAACTGACATCAAGTAAAAGATTTACTGACTTAGAACTCACGTTTCTTTTTAGGGATAAATGATCAGAGGACCAGACTAAGAATTTAAATATGGGTGCCTTCTTTTAGTATTTTTAAGGCATGGTCAAACCCTCCTGAGGCCTTTCACAGGCTGTATATCCATCCAGCAAAGCTAAAGGCAATTCCCATGGTACTCCACCCAACCCTTGCATTTTTCAGACATTCAAATGCATTCAGGTCTATGCACGAGAAAGCTTTTTCTGAGGAGCAAGTTCCCTGTCTGAACCCAGCAATTAGATTACCAGCAGTTTCAGACACAGACAAACTTGCAAAATCCACCTCTAGACTACTGATGCCCCAAGCAGGAATGGTGATGCATCCACCATGGCAAAAGCATTTGGAACTTCACAGAGAGAGCAGCCTGGAGGTAACAGTGCCATCAGGTTTGCTGAGATAGACATCTTCTGATTGTCTCACAACAATTAAGAAAACCTTAAAGTTAAATAATTATGAAGGAGAAGAGCAACTCTGGGCCACCTTTTATGATTCACAGGTTTCAACTAAACCATAAAGAACAAGAGATTAAGCCTCCTGGAAGGTCTTGTAATTTTGTTACCCTATTTATACTGTCATCATGATCAACCGTGATTTGATCTTAATTTTTTAATCCAGAGGAGTTAGTTAATCTGCTATAAAACTATAAATATAGCAAAACTGTTTGGGGTTGACATCCTCACTAAGAGATAAATAAATCTGTGGCATCATGTACAAACAGTTCAGTGAACACCCAGCATTATTAGCACCTGAAAAGACACAGTCAGATCTGAAAGTTCAGTCAGAAGACTTAGCCATTTGTTGTAGCTTTGAGTTTTCTAAGAAAACCAACACCCTGAAAATAAATCTCAATTCAACACACACCATGTGCACTAAGTTCCCAAGATAACACAGCAACAACAGTGGTCAAGGGATTTGTCCTGCTGGAGAAAAAAAAGTTTACATGAAATGCTTTGGGGATTGTCAGGAACCATTAGGTGTAAACCCATCACCTTGACAGCTCATCTCATCTTAGATTGGTGTCTCAAAATTTAGCTCTGTTAAAACCTCCACAGCAAACCTAATCACACATTAAGAAAACCAGTACTGCTTGTAATACAGACTCAAGAGAAAAATCAGAAAGACGGGAATTTACACCAGAAGTTACAGAAAAAAAAGTGGGTTTATTTTTTAAAGACTTACTTTGAAAATGTCATCTTGTGCATGTCGACTGTTGGCATCATCAACGAAAATAAATTCTTGCTTTTAACAGAAGTAACTGAAAAGACAGGCAACTCAAGATGTCATTACACTTTCTCCTGGATTTTAACCACCACACGTTGCAATAAAAGCAGTGACAGAAAGAAAATATGATTAACTGACAGCCAGTCTAGAAAAATGCAGCACTAGGTAATGGTTTCACCTCCAGATCAAGTCAGTGCATGTTTAAAAAATTTCTAGTACCCTCCTGAAGGAATTAAACTACCTGCTACAGCCAACAGGCTCCCCTTTTTCAGTTTTTGTCTCTTACACCATCTTATGTGATGATTTCTCCCCACACTTGTACATCAAAGTTGGAGTCGTATCCTGCCCATTTTCCACTTCCTACTAAGACACTTCAAACCACACAGAAGGGTGAGAAATGCTCACCTAGGCACATGATCTCTTCTCTAGTAGCACAGTAGTGTTTCTTTTGGCCTTAACTGTGCTGCTCACACGTACACACTGCAGCAAATGTAATTTTTCAGACCTGTTCTTTGACCAGATGCATCTTTATTTTCTTCTTAACCCATAAAACACGAGACCATCACCTCTGTCACATTCCCTCCAAACACTGCCTCCAAACCACTATTTGCTGAACTGTCTACAAGGACTTTGGCATCAGTACTAAGACCATTTGTACTGACCAGAATTGCCTAGGTGAACACTTTGCCTCTGGGACCACCAAACACAGCAGTCCATGGTCTGTGACTAACCTCCTGGGTTCTGTAATAAATCTCCATATTACAGCATGGAAGGGATATGCTAAAAAAAGTGTACACTAAATAAAAATAAGCTGTGTCTTTGGTTTTACATGCCAAAGCAAACAAGATTAGTACTCCACAAAGAAAATAACCAAGTTATTTACCACTTTGGAGTTTTACCAAGTATTTGATACAGCCAAGCTAAAGCTGAGGATTTTAGGATATTTTCATTACAACTTGTTTTTGAATAATTGGGTCTCAAAACAGCACTGTTTTGCAGAAAAAAGATGCAAGCTCCAATACCTTTTCTCTACTTTTGGAGTAAAACTTCTTAATCATTCCATTTCACAACGATTGAAACAAAATGAAGAAACCAGTATTTTGATAGCAAGGTCTCTGTGCTCAGCATTTCATAACAATTTTGTGGCTGCAGAGACGCCGTGTCATTCCGGACAGAGTGTCTCTCAAAATGGAAACCTATCCAGAAAGAATTTAGAGAATCATGCTCCCCAAATGAAATGAACACAGCTGACACAGAAGCAGAGAGTGCACTATACTGTAGCCCAGCCTTCCTTACTTCCATTGGTAAAATGGCACTGAAGTCAACTGAAGCCCTCTGTACACAAGGAACTGTAAGTGGCCATGAAGACTGATGAGGAAAAGTCTTCTCCTAGGGGAAAATAAGAACAAACCAACCCCCAAGAGACTCCATCAGGGGAGGAGGGGAGGAACAACAGGAAGGAGGAGGAAATCACTAAGAATCTGGCATTTTTAATTCAGAGAAACATTAGAGCTCTCGCAATTCCCACAAACTAAAGGAATCACACAGTTACTGTGGAAAAGGAGGTAGAGTCCAGCCAATTCTGTTTAGAGAAGGAAGTAAGGGGAATACCATGCCAAGCACAAGAGTAATTTCATTTGATGGAGAATCTACATTTCAATTTAGCCATTGAACCACTGCAGGTCATGCCAGGGGACATTTTTTGTTCCGTGTTTGTTCCTTACCTGGCAATAAGAAAATAAGCTTTTCCCCTGCTCCTCACTAGAAGGATCTTACAATATTTTGGAAAGGTAGTTCACTTTTGCACCGGCTCACTGCTGAGTGACGGTGCCCATAACACAACCAGTTCACCACACTCCTGGAAGAGCTCCCACCAAAAGCCCTGCCATGCTGCTGTGCTTCAGAAACGGTGGTTAAGACACTGCTGGTCAGTCCAAAAGATCCTCAATTCAAGAGGGGAGAGGAAATGAAAACTGCGTGTTTAGCTCCCAGCTGAGTCTGGAAGTTGTGGAAGGTATACATACCACTTCACAAGGAAAGGGAACAGGAAGCCATGAAAGAAAAGAGTCATTATGCTGAAATGGTAACATTTTCGTGAGGTTACACAGGCCAAATGAGCATATCCCAGAAAAATGTGAATCAAAGCCTGGGCAAAGAAACAGAAAGCAGTATAAGTGACAGCAGATAGAAAAAAAGGAAAAAAAAGAAAAAAACCCCAACTTTAGAAGAGCAAAAAGTATCAGATCAAAAGCCATACAAAATAAGAAAAATCCAAAGAGCTGATGCACAAAAATTGAAGACTGCAATTACATCGATATTAGTAACTAGATAATAATAACTGAGAAAGCAAAAACAGGTTTCTTTGCAAGGGCCTCTCCCACACAGAGTGCTGGCAAAAGGTAAGTCAGGACTGACACAGCAGAAAGAGAGGGGAAAAAAATTGATTAACTAAGCCACCATGTTCTCAACATTTATGAGGGGATTAAGTATTTAAGGGTTGAGCAGAAAACAGAAATACGTAATGGTCATTAAAGCAAGCTATTCCAGCATAGGTACAAAGTGTTTGTAGAAAGTGCTATACATGACAGAAAAGAAGAAAAAGACAGACAGAAGGATTGCCGAACTCCAGAACCAGAACAAGTTAGTTAAAAGTAGCCACACAGAGCATCTGGCAGGCCTTATGACAGGCATAGAGGAGCATATGACAAGAAACGAGGGAGGAGACAGAACCACCCTCCTCTCCCAGATCCAAACCCACCATTAAATTTGCTCATGTGTCTTTGAGCATGTCAACTCAATTGCTTGAAGGAACTTTATGTAGACTTTCTAGAAAGCCCACTTTGTAGTCTATAACAAAAAGTTCCAAAGAATCTAAATTTTAAGATAAACAATATTTACAACCATATGCACCCATTCCCCACTGCCGAGGAGATGGAAAAGACCCCTCAGAGGAGTAGTAGAGGGGGAAAAAAGCCCCAAATGGATGTGTCTGTTGATAGTAACAACATTGGATGAAGTCATGGGGAATTAACCACTTTAGCTTTGCACCTGGCTGAAGGGCAGAGCTGTGCTGACAGACAGGCTACTTCAGTTGACTTGTTTGCACAAACCCACACGCAAATTTGGCACAAGTCAGCAAAACACAGTCTTCATGGTCTGGCAGGGGAGAAAAAGGTCTTTTCCCTGATGACAAAAGCCTTCAGCTGACAAAATGTCACCAGTACCATTAGTCACAGCGTGCTGTAGGGATGGCAGGTTCACCAGTAGGATGTTATGGATTCCCATCTGCACAAGACAAGATCTTCTTCAACACCATCTGTTCCAGTGAGGATGCCATCCCGTCACAGCAGTGCCATACAGCATCAGGAGCTCTGCAGAGCTCCAGCTGAACCTGCAGAACCCTTATACTCCAGGCAGGACTCCAAGAACATGGTCCTGGTATCACCACACTATTACTTAGAGTAAATGTAAGGAACACTCAAAACCTCCAAATGATTGAGATTGAAAATATATAAAAATACAGCATTAGGATTAAAAAGAAATCAGACACCACCTCTTGAAAAGGAATGGGAGTGTTAAATGGAGTTGTAGGTTTAATCAACACTTCCCCCAGAGCAGTGGGCAGAGATGACACAAGCTATTAACAAGTGAGAAAAATGACAACACTGAACACACTGGCACCATTTAAGTTAATATGAGAAGGAAAAAAAAAACCAGGGTAAAAAATGAATAGACATTACTAGCTATCCATTTTCAAAACAGAAGAGATTTTTCATTTTACCTAATAAGTATGACATAAAAGAAATGCTTTCAAGTTTCCAGTAGGAAGAGATGAGGTTTTCATTTCACTTTCCTTTAAAAGACCAAGTAATGAATACATGATTTCTGCTTGTGATTTCTGATCAGACAGATACACCATAACCTACCAAATGTACAAAATTTACCTGCCTACTTCAGATAGCTATGACCACTAAAACTGCCTACTACATGAAGACCATGTATTCAGTTTTTCTCAATTCATTATCCCTAGAAAGAGCCTAAGAAGCCCTATCATCTGCAAGGCTATTTTGTTCTGCTAGCTAATTAATTGCTTTTCTTATCATATAAGCCATCAAAAAAGAAAAAAGAAGGTCACACTGAATGAAAGCTTTATAAGATATAAGCTGCTCTGGAGAGAGTATATGTGTATATATACACATGCATGTTCATGTATGTATAGATAGACGGCTTGTATGGGGGTGTATCTATGAAAATACACATATATATATATATGTATATGTCCTGGCCCTGTTTTAAAGAAAAAGCATCCTGACAGAACCCAAGCTCTAAACTTGTCAGGTGGCAGACAAGAGCTTCCAATGGAGCACAAAGCTCCTGGAGCCTTGGGAAGCCAAGCCAAGCCAACTTGAATGGACAGTGGCAAACAAAGAGCAATCAGCTTAATAGCCTGAATCAACGGCTCCAGCCTTGGTTTCCAGTGGGTAAATCCATGTCATGAATATACTTCTTGCTGCCTCTGCAGAAGACAAGCTTGAGGGGGTACATTCCATGGCAGCTTAAAACAAGCTAAGTCAGGGCTACCAGTGAGTACCCGAGTCCCTCATGCCAGCTCACATGTTAATCCAGCGAGCTGACTCAAAGAGCTACATCAGTCACAAACCGACTGTACAAACAAGCAGAAGAAACAAATGCAGCAGTAAACCACATCTAAACAATCTTCAGCCATTTCTGGTTCCCAGCTCTGGCTCACTGTGGGATCCTGACAGCCATTAAAAGAGTGAGTTTGAAAAGAGTGGCTGGGAAGACAAGAAAGAACCTCAGTACCTGCAAGCCTTTTGTGTTACTTGCCACAGAAATGCACACTGTGTTATCCTCATGTGAGAGCTCCGCTACTTTCAGTAGATCCATGCTAATGTTCTCCAATTCCACTTTTACTGTGACTGAACCCACTTCTTTTAGACAATAAGGGTAATAGCCAGTTGGGCGGAACACAGAAGAAAGGACAGGACAGTCTACAAAGTATTTTACTTCCAAGCTTTTAAGAAGGCAAGTAATTTAAGGTCTGGCATGGAGCAAACAACCACCTAGAGTCTATGGAACAAACAGTATGATGGATTTCAGGTGTGCTTCAAACCAAACACAAAGAAAATAGGCTACTTGTGAGTTTGTTCCCTGACTTGGTCTCAAGTGAAGTCACACAATCTACCCCAAGCAGCAGGCTGAGGGCAGCAGCTATGGGCAGAGGGACTGGGTCAAGCAGCCAGACATGGTAAGCTTTTCTACGTGCACAGCTGGAAAAAGACACTTTGTCAGTAATCTTTAGACTGCTGTTCTTCTGCTTTGTGTATTTAGATTAAGGCTCCTTGGGGCACTGACTACTTGTACGCACAAAGCACTCACACCAATGGCAGCATTTAACATAACCCTAAAATTACAGAAGACAAACAGCAAGGGCCTGGGGAAGCTAGCACATTTGTACTCACAATGTATTTAAAGGATATCAGCCTCTTGAACTCAACATATTCTAGAAGCAAACACAAAATTTGCCACCTTTTTTCTTTAATATAAGTTTCTCTTCTGTCTAGAATAACTCCATACATACCAGATCTTGAAGGAGTCAACAATAAATTACTAATAGCACAAAGAAAAACAGCAACTCACAATAGAAGTGTTCACACAGATCATTTTCCACACTTCTTCCCATCCTCTCAGTTGCACTGAAAGACATGTCTTTATGTGGACTCAGGAGCAAGTTATTTGAAGCTTAAGCCTCTGAACCTTACAAATTTTGAAAACATGAAGATATGGTCTATAATGAAAAGTTTTGAAATCAACTCATTCTTAAATATTTACAAATGCCTAGTGATAATGAGCAAATACACAAACCCATACAATGTTATTTTCTCAAAAGCCACCACATAATCTCACACAACATTTCTAGTTTTAAAGGTGTATCCTCAGTAACATGAATTATAAATCAAAAAAAAAAGTTGTTAATCTTCAGAAGATATTTTCTAGATGCACAAATAGTATTTACTACTATGAACCTATTAGAAGTTACACCTTCCCCTGTAGTTCCTATAACTTGTCATTAGACTTTGTTTAGACAGCCTGTCAAAAGACTTCTCATACACACAGAAAATAACTCTTTTGTTATCTACTCCTACAAGCCTAGCCCTACCAACCAAAGTGGAATGATCCTATTCTGTTGTCAGATAGAACAGACATTAGAACTACAGTTTCTGTGACTTAAATGAAATGTCATTTTCATATGCAACTAATGCAGACCTTTTCTTCCTTCTTAAAAATACTTTTAATCTCTGTTGACTCTCTTCTTTTTCCTTTATTTAACCCACATAAGTATATTTTCTCAACATCTGATCAATACCTCTTCTTTCCATTGTGCCCTTTTCTTTCTCTCTCCAGTTTTGCTCCTTACACACATCTTCCTTTTCTCGTATTTTCACTAGAAGAAAGAAGTTGACCTTTTTAACACACAGCTTTTGAAACTGGATAAACTGTTTGAAACTTCAGCTTGAGAAAGTGATAAGCCTGAGTATTTTTCCACTGTAGTGCAATTTAACTGCATTTTGAGTAAAACCAGAAGGATCACAGCTCTGTCCCCAGACATCAGAGGATATCCATCAGAAGATAGAACTGCATTTCAAGTTAACCATTTAAACATAAATCAGAACAAAATTTGCAGAATTCGGAATTCAAGGAAGCCCATTTTACTGCTGTTGGAGAAGCTGAAGGATGTGGTTACATGTTGGTGGTTCAATTTCTTTATCTACATCTTGTCCCAAAGCAGCCGATCGACTTAACACCCATCCCACTTCACCTCAAAGAAAGAGTCATGCTATTTTCTGCCAATAGATAGACTACTCCAGCTGTGCTTTCACATATGACAATTGACATTTGAAAGGGAGAGACATTTCAAGGAGGAAGTTAGGCTTGAATATTCTCATTTTGCCAACATAAATTATAAAAACAGGTAAATAAGTAATAAATAGGTAAGTAAGCATAAAGTATGACTGTACGGAGAAGCAGTACCACAAGCTGAGCCAAATACTAAGCACTCAATAGGAATGCCTTACTTTGGTGGATATAACAAGAAGATTTTGTTAAGTGTACTTAATAATTTAGTTAAGCAAAGATATATAAAAATGCTACTAATGGATATCTACTGCAATATCAGGCAGGTTCTAGGTCAGGGAAAAAGCATATTAAGTGATGTCTCCTTTTTCCTTAGGATCTCTAGCATCTCCCTTATACTGAAAAGTTTGTTTTCTTTCTTTTTTTTTTTTTAACCAAAATTAAGCTGGAGATCATATGTCAATAGTGAGGTGTGTATATATATATATATACACACTGAGCATGTACATACACAAAAACTTATATGCCCAACATCCCTCCCAAGTTAATCCATGACATAAATTCTTGGCTTTGAAATAGTGAAAAACTTAAATCATCAACACAGTCTTATGGGTTTTTTAAAATTTATTCATCATGCCATGAAAGCCATTTTTTCTGTCAAAGTAGACAGCCTCTTCAGGGGAAAGGGGAAAGGAAAATAAAATGGAAAAAAGTGGGAAAACCATCATCAAAGGGCTTGGCAGCCTCAAAAAATTCCCAAAACAACTGCATCTCTCTAAGCCAGCATTTGCTAAGTGTCACTATATTCAGCTTTTTTCTGTGCCTGCCACTAAGCAGTACATTCAAAGAGATGGTCCCAAAGCCTTCTGAAAGGCCAAGACCCGAAGCTGCACCCTGAAGCAGTCCCCTCTTCCCACCCGCCCACCTCCCATACTGCATTACCTCCTTACTGCTGACTTAAACAGTAGACAAAGTCAGTGACTGAAAAGAACATTCTGCCTATTTTAATTCTGAATCTTCAAAATCCTCACCACAACTCAGTTAGAAAAATTAGATGATCATTGGTTGAACCCTCAATATCCTGTAAGTAAAAGGAAAAGATTTCGTGTTAAACAGCAGCTGTATTTTCACTTAGCTATGCAGACATTTCATAGCCACTTTGCCATACTGGCTTATGTCTGGGTGTTTGAATAAAAATAGCTAATGTGCTTGCTTGTTACACCATGAAATAAAGTGCACAAAGCAATTGCCAGGACTGGTTTTGCCCATGAAAGGCAACGGTCATTAACAGCTTGTATTTGCAGAAGGCTGTCAGAGGAGCTGCGTGCTTGTGCTTCCTCCACAGCTTTCTATAGGTTTAACCATACACGAGGCAGAAGGGAACAGGCACCACACATTTCCTCATTTCACAACAGGTCACACCTGCAGGAGAGCTGGCAAGTCATGCAGGCCTCAGTTGCAGAAAAAGATTCAAATCCTGTAAATTAGAGAGGCTGGAAAGATGTGTGTCTCTTCATGGAAATAGTATCTTGGGAAAATGTGCGATGACAGTAATAGTTAATCAGTATTTCACAACTTTCTTTTGCTGTCCTGACCAGTATCTTGGAGATTTGAGCTTGTACTCCTGTTCTTTTTCATCCCTTTTTTTCTTGAAGGAATTAAATTTCTTTCAGTAATATTTAGACAGGAAACAGGCAACAAATGGACTACTCATACAATCATGTCTGGGCTGGATAGGCATATTTTTCAGGCATCTTCAAATAGGTCTACCTGGAAATCACAGCAGACAGCGAAGTGAGCCACACTGAGGAAACAAGCTTTGTCACCTGGATGGTAACCAAACATGGATCTATATCTATGGTTACTAGAAGTGTGGCATTACATCTCTAACATTATGAATTATCTAACAAGTAGAACAGAGGACTGAGAAGCTGACAGCATGCCCACACTGTGTCAGCCATCAGAAGTCAGGGATTTTCACCAGCTGGACAAGAGACATCACTCCACTGACTGGGAAAATCAGACCTATTCAGCTGAAAAGTTACATGCAAGAAAAAACAAAACAAAAAAGTGAGACAGCGAGAAACACTACAGAAACAAGGTAGCAGCAGAAAGTACTAGTACAAGTACAAGCAGCTCTCTTAGCTTTATTAGACTTTATTGTAAGTCTCCTACTAGTCAGGAGGAACATGAAGTTTACCAGCTCTCATAAGGATGGTGCCCATCTACCTCCAGCTGCCCTGTCTTCCTGAAATGCAGGACTATCAACATACAGACCGGTGGCTGGAGATTACCCTTCTACACCCTCCCAACACCCACGGTGTAAAAGCTTGAGAGCTTTCAGGAAACTGAAATGACGTGGGAGTAGCCTGGGAGAAAAGGGAAGAAGGTTCAGGGTCCTCTGCTAGGAGAAGAGACTTACCATCAATGCAGAACTCCGAGCAGACTATGGGAAGAGAGACTTTCACAGCCTATGCTCAGTTTGGAGCACACCTGCCTTACACACAAGGTCTTCTGACAGGTGGAGGGAGCCCTCCTAAAGTGGTGACACCATTTGCCTTCTGCTGATCTGGATTCAGTCTATTGCATATTTTGAAACTTATTAGAACCAAACAACATATCAACCCAATGCACTAAGATTACTGCTGTACTCCTTTGCTGGAATAGTTTTTCTTCTTGCTTAAAAATTGGCAAACATTTATGAATCTTTGTGGAAACCAAGCTGAAGTTTATTCTGTTTGCTCCCCAACTGTTTTTAGTAAGAGGCCTCTACCTAAAGTGTCTTAGTTTGGAAAGGCACTTCTGAGTATGATGGCGTTGGAAGAACGACATATAACACAAAGTTTCTTCTCTCTCCACCTCTCTTCCCTCACAGTTTTCCAGAGTTCAAACAGACTCCCACGAAAGTCAGGGAAAGCAAAGCTGGAAAGCAAGAGAAAAAAATACTGTGTCCCAAGCATGAATTTTCAAGTAGGGAGGTATGAAACCCCAACACCTAAGCACTTGTAACAAAACACTTGTGGGAACTGGATAGGTGATAGGTGCTATGCGTTTTCCAGGTAGCATTAATAGAATGAGCGGAAAGTAATCCCATGCTGTTCTTCAGGCAAGCATTCTTGGTGATTTCAACCCACCTCTGACATTAAGGCTTCTTTCAGTAGCAGGATGGCTGAGAGAAGCCCTCTGAAACGTAGTTCAGACTCTATGCATGTATCTGTAAGATGGTGTTTAGAAGATGGGTGCTTGTCCTGCTTGAGGGACTGCACAAACTTAGTGAAATACGCACTATGGAGAAAGGCACTCCCCGGCAAGGACCATCTTGCAGGTAAAAACCCAAGTTCTGGCATGGGATTTGAGTCTACAAAGTCTGAGGTGAATGTTTCTTACAGCTAGCAATCAAGAAGCAAAAACACACTCGGGCTATTAAAAGTATGGCATTTATATCTCTAACACTATGAACTATTCAGCCTTTAAACATGCTTTACTAGGAGTTCAGTAGGAGCAAAATGCAGCACTGAATCAATTTTATCCGGAATAGTGTGGGAGGAGGGAGAGTTCCTTTCCTATTTTGAGAGCAACATCTATGCTACACATGCAGAGCCAAAGGATTCTAATCCAGCAGGCTGAATACATACTAGTTATTCAAACTCAAGAACGTGTGCATAAAAGGAATTTCATACAATTAGTCCCTGTTGTCCTCCCCAGTTTATGCTCTCTATAAAGTTCTCATTCCAGTTGCTACATTACACACCCAGACCCATCTTTTTGCCTCCCACAATGCCTTCAGTAATGCAAAAAACATAAGACAAGCAGGCAGGGATATGTAAAAAGAGAGTATCTGTACAGCCACTGATCTATCATTTAGTCAACAGGCTCAATTCATAGATCATTTTAGTAAAGCAAAAATCAAGTGAAGCACAATGAAAATGGGTAATGCTATTTAAGTCTCAATATTAGAAAATGTGTCAATTTTCTGCCAAACTAATGTAACGGAACACAGTTCCATTATAATTTTATGAAGAATTTTTTCATATTATTTTAGCACACCATCACTGTGGCTAGCATGCAAAAAGATCTTATGGAGAAAAAAATTACATTTATTCTCAACTAATGAAAGCTTCTGCACATCTCTACTTTTGTATCTTTATTTGCTAAACGAATGACAGAAGTTTATATGTTCAGCTTGAAAGCAAAGCAGAGTGCAAATGTACCTGAGGAGGTCTGTGCAAGGAACTGATCCTAGTTTATGAGGAACAGCATGAAAACTCATATCGCACGGGGAAAAATTAGTTCCAAAACACACTCAGAGAGAAGCTGTATAAGTCACTGGCAACAGAAGTGTCATACTGTAACCAGGAAGGAGAAGAGATAACTAAATTCCCCTCAAAGAAGAACATTGTTTCAGGAGTTCCTTTCATACCTTACAGCTTCGGACAGTGAAAGCACAGAAAAGCAGCATCATGGGAGCTCGGGAATGTCCCCACTGAATCCCCGCAGCCCCACCGGAAGCCTCCCATCACTGAAACAACACTCTTTCCCCTCTTTCCTAGCTTGCCCAATTATTAATTTTGGTGGGTTTTTTTTCAGCTGCCGGAGCATTTCATAGGGATGCAGCATGGAAGGCTGCCAGCCTTCCCAGAGCCAGCTCCGAGTAGGACACTCTTGGCTCAGCAGCAGAGCACATAGCACAGCAAAAGGAAACACAGGGCCTTGAACTCACGCCCGTCTTCGCTCTTGCCCTCCATATACACACCCCACATGCAGATTTGCTCTGAGCAGTAATTCACTGGTGCCCACCACCATCTCCACTGGAGACCATGACACCTCCAACAGACCCTACCCAAAGGCAAACCAAGAACTGCTCAGATTAAAACCAGGCAAATCTAGAAGTCAGGATGTCAAACTTGACCATTAATGTCTATTTTTTGCTTCCTTCAGGTGTTACGGGAAGTTACAGAGTAACTATAATAGAGATTTGCTATTCGTAGCTGATGAGGCAATACCAATGTAAAGATCAGACACGGTGGAGCAGAGAAGTGGTGATATGAGCTGCCCTGTTGCCATGACTGTCCTCAGCAGGAATACTGCAGGAGCACAGGGCATCCCAGCCTCCTCTCTTGCTCCAGAGCCAGTTTGATCTCCATTACTTTGGTATTGGGACGGAGATACTATTGCACTAATGATAAACCCCTAGGGAGAGGGTCCCCCAAGTAACTACGAAGCAGCTTGAACTTACAGCGTTCACTTCACCTTCTTGCAAATGACCCCCGGTCTTTGATCAATTAATAGCTTTAGTCCAGAACAACATCCTGACACACGCCACCAGGCCAACCATCACCTGTGGCTTTTGATTTGTGCAGAAAGTAGAGGCCATGTATGCAACCGGCAGCCCTAAAGGATGATATGCTACCCTTTGTTTCTGAGGGGGATACCAAATAAACCACAGAAATATTAGTGGTACTGATCTGTACTTATTGATATTTAAAATATTCTACAGAAACCCTCCATGTCCCAACACTTATTCTGGAAGCAATCCCTAAGGAATTGGAGGGAAAGTACATGTACCATTTGACACGTTAGGGACATGCTTACTTTCTTATTACCAAGAAAACCAGCTTCTTGAAAATTCTTAAATAATCAAAGATGTAGCATTACACAACCATGCACAAAATACTACAAGATTGCAAGAAGCATTTAGTCACTATCATAACAACAAATCCATAGGGGCAGATTCAGTGGAGTCACAGACCAAACCCACATTTCTTTCAAAGGTTGAAAAAAAAGTGGAAAAGAAAAAGGAAGGGATGCGTCAATCCTTCCACACCTCATCCTTTGACAGTAACTACTCTATGCCATCTGGCTATTAAGGACTGTCAGCACTTGAAGAATATCCATGATGCTTTCCTGACTGCTTCTACAGAAAGGAAAAAAAAAAAAAAACAGTCCTAGAAAATTCAGCCGACATACTATAAAGTGAAAGCTATCATCCTACTGCCTCATTTTTCTTGGGGGGATAAAAATGCTTCAGCTGTACTTACTGTATTTCTTAGCATAACTGTGTTTTGAAAACAGTGAATATTGCTGAATCGGTGTGAGGATTACAGCACTGAACTTTAAAAACCCAGGTGACGGAGCAAAGCCCTCACCCTGCACACACCTCTTACTGCCCAACACTTTGGAGCAGAGCTCGCTTGAAGATAAATGCAAGTAACAAAAATCAACATCTAACTTGGCTATTTGACATTTCTTACGAAGGCTGAGAAGGGAGCCTGAATTTAGCCCCCGAGGGCTTTGGAAGGCCTACGTGAATCTCTTATCTGATAGGCAGAAGAGTGACTGGCCCATCTCACATCCAGTTTCCAGTGGCTCCGTATGACTTCACTCCCCCTGTGAGCAGCAGCACAGAGCTCTCAGGGCAGAGTTGATTTGCCAAGGAAGGTGCACAGGCACATGGCAGATACAACCACAACTCCTCCCACGGGTTGAGAGCTGGCACCCCGCCGGGGCTGGCTTGGGAGACAGAGCTCCCAGTAAAATCCATTTAACACATTCCTGTACAGCTTCTGCCGATACTGTCCCTATGGCCAGGCCAAGCTAAAAGCAAACACCCCTGCCCGGCCAGCTGTCTTTGCTGAAAGAAGAGCGTGCATTTTTACAAAAACAAAGATAACTGAGCTCACTATCTTCTACAGAAGTTCCTCTGGTGTGATTTTGTTCCATTACATCTGCTTAGGTAGCTAACAAAAGCAGAGCTACTGGAGCAGGAATGTACTCAGGTATCTTTATACAACATGCTACATTTTTAAATGCTTGGTTTGTTTTTCTGGACCTTTCCACATGTATTAAACCATACAGCAATTTGAAGCTACCATCTCTAGCACAGGAACTGACACCTTCTCTGCTGCTTTTATGTATTTGTTAATTTAAAAAGGGACTTTTAAATTGTGTATTAAGATTTACTGAAGCACTAGTGTATTAAAAAAGCATAATAACTGGAACTTACTACAACTCAGATATTTTTTATAGATTCCATCCTCAAAATATTAATAAGCATACTCAGTAAATGCAAGATCTACTTGTGAATATCACTGCTCTTTGTATCTTTTGTCATTAAAAATGAAAGCTAAAAATACATGTACACCTCCCTGTTGCATACTTCGCTCCACATTCAAGCAGAAACTCCCAGACAACCAACATAAACAACTGTGATGAATGTTCCAATCTCCAATGGGCAGTGGGATGAACACCATAAAAAGAAATTAAGACTTACTATTTTTCCACCTCCCCTCAAAACACAAGAGTCTAAACCAACTCCTGTTTGGTCAGTTATGACTTTGTAAACTCTGTATCTACCAAACCACACACTGCCAGGAATAGCATAAATCTCAGAGCAAGGATAACAAAATCATTCTGGGGTTTTGGTTGGAGTTTTCTCTTTTAAGAACCCCAACACACATCCTTGCAAAGAGAAACAGTTTAATCTGCTTTTAGGTTTCAAAACTAGCACAGACCTATTTATTCTGCTGGGTATACACCGAATGTTTGAACAAAAAAAGTTAGTCATACGTCAGACAATAAAGCTCGCTATGACTACACCCTTCATTTGAAAGAAAAACAAAGAAATCGATTTTATATTTCAACCAGCTGAAATGACGGTAAAAGAAAGTAAATTCTCCTGGGTTTTCTATTCTAAAAAAATTTTTAAAATGAAATAATAATTTTAAAAATCTCAGCTTCTCATCTGACATCTAACCAAATGTTTTTTGGCCGCTGAAAAATCCTGCCATTGGTCAGACTCGGCAATAGGCACATCCCATACACCTGGTGATGCGCGCTCAGCCCCGCATCCCGGGCCGGGGGGGGACAAAGCCGGGAGTGGGGATCTGTCAGGCCGCGTCCCGGCGCCAGCCCCGGGCCGGGAGCTCTGGCGAGCGCGATGCCAGGTTAACAATTTGCAATTTGCCTCCCTCCTGGACGCCGCGGCAGCCCTCCATTTTGTCAGCCGCCTCAATTTAAACGTTTTCCAAGTCGAAGGCAGAACTTCAACATTTCTTCGGGAGCCCCCCGAGGCTTTAAAGCATCCCCGACCATTTTGCGCAGCCCGCTCGGAGCCAGCGTTCCGGGCTAAGTTTAGCAGGGCAGCCGCGCACGCCGCGGCTCAGGGGCAGCGCCGAGCCCCCCGCGGGGCAGCCCGCGGGCTCCTTCCCATCGCTTCTCCCAGCGGCGCCTCCTCCCGCCCCGCGCTCCGGCGGCGCCCGGCTTCCTCCCCGCACGGGGAGAGGCAGGTGGATGTCGGGAGGAGGGGAAGGAAGGGNCGGGGGTCCCTGCGCTGCTCCGGCACTTACTGTGTCACCCCTGTCAGTCTGTCAGCCTGTCCCCTCCGCAAGGATAAGAGTAATTGCCCACCAGCCTCGCCGCTGCCGCCCTAAAGAACTTTGTCTCTTTCCAGTCGCTGGGAAAGCTCCTCTTTTTCCTTCTTCTTCAATAAGGGGAAAAAAAAAAACCAAAAAACCCACCCAAAAAACAACAACCAAGCCCCAGCAGTTTTAAAAATTAGAAAAGAAAAAAATAAATTCGGCTTTTTTCTTTTTTTTTTTAAGAGTGGGAAGCGTGAAGGTGGGAGGGGAGAGGAGCAGAAAAAGGAAACATTTGGAGCTTTGGGGCTCTCTTTTCCCTCTCCTTCCCCCCTCCCTCCCAAGATGGCTTGAAAAAATTAAAAGGGGACAGTGATGAGGGGGACACACACACCGAAAAGCTCGGGAGGACGGAAAAAGTTTGGGGGGTTGTGGGGGGTTGTGTGTGTGTTTGGTCTTTTTGTTTGTTTGGGGTTTTGTTGTTTTGTTTTTTTAAAGCCTCAGACTCCCAGAATGACCCAAACGACGACAAACACACGGGAAGAGCAAGCACAAGAAGAGGAACGAGCGAGAGAAAAGAGTTTTGCTGGTCAGTAAACTTCAAGCTGCTGGGATGAGGTCATTGGTATAAAAATAAAGCGATGGCGTCATTTGAAACCAATCCCAGTGAATGAACTCAGCCGGGGGGTG
>VXAD01007907.1:482826-498821 GCA_013399195.1 Dicrurus megarhynchus | reverse complement strand
TTTTCTCCTACTCGTGCGATGGGAATCTGTGGAATTAGACAGCATTTTAGCCTCCTGCAATCACCTTGTGTGCAAATCGCCATCGGAAATCCTAAGGGACCAGGAGAGAAACAGAGAGAGGGGGAGAGACAGAGAGGGCGGGGGAGAAGAGAGAGAGAGAGGAAAAAATAAATAGCTATAATAGTAGTAGTAATAATAGCAGCAATAATCGTCATTAGCCTGTGATATCGCCGCATTTTGCCTGAAGCTGGCAGGAAGGACGATGTGCCCCAGTGGCTAGATTTCTCTCCATCTAAAGGCAAACCAACTAGAACAAAAAAAATATAAACCCCCAAATCAACAGCAACCCAAGACACTGAAAAACCGAGAAGGAATGTTTGGTGGACCGTGTATATTTAATCTGTAAGAGAGGAGACCAAAAAATATGCAATCCATCCTCACTGATCTGGAGATCTACAGCCCAGCGCGGGATCCTAACTGTCAGTCTCCGTGGGGATATATTTTTGCACAGTCGAGAGACTTCTGGATGCTGGGGTAAGATTTTCGTGCTCTTCCTGGAAGCGGCTCAATGTTTCTCCTCTCCCCCTGCTCGGTGGTGAACTAAGCAAACAAGCCAACAGCAAACACCCACCCGGTCCCCTCGCAAAAAGCCCCCTGCATGACTGGAGCAAAGTCATTCGGGAGGCCTTTGTGGAGTTTCCCAGGCCCCCCCCAGCCCACCCACTCCCTTTCTCCCACGGTGTGTGAGGCCGAAGTGCCGCTTCTCCTGCGGGGACCTGGGGAAAGGCGGCTGCCTGAGCTGATGCTAATAGAGCCGAAGAGCCGGTTGAGAAAAGTAAGACTGTTTTCTCCTAGCTTGGGTGCCGGCTCCACCTTTCCCAGGGATGCTGCTTTCCGCTCTAGCATAGGTGGGAAGCAAAGAGGGCTCTTGGCAGGAAGGTGCGCCAGGAGAAGCTGGGGTCAGAGCCCAGGACGGGAGCAGACTTGCAGATAAAGCTTAGAGCTGCTGGTTGTTTGGCTTTGTGCAGCGCCGTTTTGTATTGCAGAGTTGGGTCAGGCTGCATGCAAAAGCGTCTCCCGGTTTTTATCCCCGGTTGTTTTATTCCCGTGTACTTGCCTCTGAAATCATTTTAATCATTCAAGTGCCAGGGAGGAGGGTGGACGGCTGTGTGTGGAAGAAATACGGGGAAGGATGTTTAACCTGTCTGCTTTTCGCCATTGTTTGTGCGTATCTAGAGAGAAAAATGCCAGTCGGGCATTGTAACCTGTCAGTTTTAATTAATCTGAATTTCGTCGTAATCGCCTTGATTTGAAAGCACTAAGCAAATTGCTTTCATTTATTCCTAATCATATAAAACGACCTATGCAGTCGGCTTGGGTGAGGAGTAATGGAAAATCGGGTTATTTCAAGCCTGGCTTTAGCATTCGAGATGCCTTCGTGTCGGGGGAAAAAAAAAGAAAAAAAAAAAGAAAAAAATAAAAAAGAGGGTTTTTTTTTAATACAAAGCAATCTTGGATGTGCTTCCTCTCCAGCTAGTGGCTGGTTTATATTTAAATATGTGAGGATTTCTAAATACCATGCTGTATGAACTCTTGGTGGGAAAATAAAACTGAAAGAGAAAGAATGAGTAACCCCCACACTTCGCCTGGTCCCATTCGGGATGTTTTGCCCAAATTCCCCTGGGTTCTGCGGTGTGGATCTGTCATGCTTATGCGCCTCGATTTCTGGAAGATGTGATATTAGTATCAGCATTTGTTGAAAGGTCGGGAAAGGGAAACAAGCGGGACAGTGAGCGGGCTTCCACCCCGGCATAGGCAAGAGCAGCCATATTAGGCTTAGAGGAAGAGCTGTGTTTATGGGTATCTTTGCTTTACATATGAGAAGAGACAAGAAACGATCTTTACCAGCTGGCTATATACCATGGGCATATGATTGCATCCTAAAGTGCAGCACGTACTTTAAGCTCATGTTGTACAAATGGCTTCCTATAAATGTTACACAAGTACAGGTACCTTAATTATAATACAAATCTGAGAGTCCATCAAAATATGAAGTTGGAGCTTTGAAGTCGTTGATTTGACAGTCCCGGTATAGCGATACTTCCTGTACCCGCCCCCTAAAACATCCGTTGATGAAGAAATGTCTTTAGTTCGGTGCATTTCACGATATGTGAATAAGGCTCTCCTATAAAGTTAGCAGTGGTATAGTAAAATCTGATGTGTTTCTTGGCGAGTTGGGCAAAATAATTAAATAAAAAATTGAAATACCTTTATAAATCATTGTTAAAATTTAATGTGCATTAGAGAGAACCTTATATCCTATAAAATTCAATTTAGCTTAGAATCCCAGTCAATTACTTTGACGTGAATTTCTGTGGCATAGTGTGGATCTCGGCATCTCAGAAACAGTCTGACTATGACAGGCTGGTCTCGGCGTTGAGGCATTTCACTTTCTGTAGCGTTCTGGGCTTAATCTAGAGGGCACATTATATATCTCATAACTCTTGTGTGTTGTTTGTATCCTGAATTGGTAGGCAGAAAATGCTCGTTTGCCAGAGGCAACGTAATATGGTTTTTTCCTTCTTTTCACTGAATATATTTCCTGGATTAACAAATCTAAGGTCAAGTTCAAGGCATCGATTCTAGCAATACTTTCAAATGTAAGTCGACATGGAAATGTTTTGGTGGACTTTTTTTTCCTTTTTTTTTTTTTTTTTTTTAATGTGTAGAGCAAAGCGGCACTCCCAGTTGCGGGTGAACTTTGCATGGGAACATCGCCTGGGATATGGCCGTCCGCAGGGATAACTGTCGGTTACTAGCCCCTCACTTTCAAGGGACCACTGGGGATGTTCCCCTAAATCGCTGTGCTTAATTCTTCACAAAATACGTTGACAGGAGAGGGGACTGGTACCTACTTACTACAAACGGTGCTAACGACTCGGTGCTTTGTGGGTCTGGGTGGGAGTCGGTGGAAAGTGCCTGCCTTTCTGTACCGGCGCATTATAACCAAGGAAATTTGCTTTCGCACCAGTTTAGAGCCCGCCGCTGGCTCTAGACACCCCTCTCCCGCAGACTAAGTTTGCTAGAAGCCTCTTGCACCTGTATCTGGATAGACGGGGAGGGGGGAAGTGAGCGACTGTGTGTATGTTTTCATGCGCCGGGAAAGCCTCCGAGGGTGTTCAAGGGGAGAAAGAGAGGCATTTATAGAAGCATCGTCAGTCAATCAATTTCTAATGTACTAGTTGGTCTGAGAAAACATCTTCTTACGTCCGTCTTATTGCCAAACCCGCCAGCATTGTATTTCAGGAGCAGGCTCCGAGCAGTAAATATAAACAATTTAGAAGGGCTCAGCGCCCCGGGACCCGGGAGCTCAGGGCTGGGGAACAGGGGAGTGAGGAGACACGACGTCGTGAGAGACTCCCCGCGCGTTGGGAAGGCGCCGGGAGGCTGTCAGAACAACAAATTTTTTGTCTGCTAGAGAGCAAGAGAATAGCTGCCGAAAACATGAAGTTATCTATCTGGAAGCAGCTTCCTCTCCTGAAAAAAAAGCCCGCAATATTTCGGCTTCTTGCAGCTACCAGAGTCAGAGAGCCCTCGGATGTTCATCAGCGCAAAGGGATGCAAAATGTCATGATTAGTCGCCAGCAACGGGTATACCTCTGTAGCTCCGCAGTCGTTTAATCCTAATATTCAAACTAGACGAGAGGCTTGGTAGGAAAAAACATACCACCTTCTTAATTTCAGCAACTGAAAAAGGCATAGAGGGTGATGGAGGAAAGGAAAGGATTTTGCTAATTGATATTAAAAAATAATCTAATGCATTCTAGCCCAGAGGAGTCCAGCCGTTTGAAGTGTTCAAACCTCTGAAATAATGTAATGTGGTAAAAAAAAAATCAGAATTACATTGACTTAAATCCTATTTACATCTTCTTTAAACGTATTCTGCAATTTCCTAGCGAAATCACAACCACACCGCTTCACATTTTGGACAATAAGTAGCCTGTCCCTTGTCACAGTACAGGGCTTCCATCTCACCGATACATACACATATACAAATATATATATATATATATATAAAATCACCTATTATTTAAAATTTTTAGCTAGCTATTGTAGCACCTCATTCTATTGCAATCTTATGGAGGCATATTTAGTTTAAAAAAAAAATGTTCATGTATAGCTCCTTTCCATAATGGACAAAACGGCAAACAGAAAAGAAACGCCTTTTGGGCACTTCGGAGCCCGAGATATTTAAAATCCAAATTATCAGTCGGCTTTTCTAAAGCTGCATTCCTGGCAAATTTTGCGACGAATTATCGCCTTGTGCACCTATTTGCACTGGTAAAGGTGGGAAGACGGTGCGCTTTCCGTTGGCAGCAACATTTCAAATTCCCTAATGTTGCGTTATTCTAATAAGCCTTTGTAGACTGTAATCAACCCTCAATTTCACAAAACACTGTCCTAATTCCTTAGATATTTTCTCCTACTCGAATCCTAATACCCGCCACCCTCCCTGTGAGAGAGAAGCAGCAGAGATTGAAGCCAGCGATCCTGTAATATTTTAATTAGCTCCTCTTGACGCAAATTCCTTCTAGCACACGTTTCTCCTGTTAATTGGAGGCACCCACCCTACTGGCAAGGTAAATGGTCGGTTTCAAATATTTTTCAAGCAAAGCCCGGTACAAAAAGACGATTTAGATACAATAGAACTTGACCTTTTGGAGAAGCAGTAGTGAGTTAAACAGTTTCCTTTGCAAGCCATCTGTATATGTTAGAGCTAGACTATCGAGGCGTCCTAGTTCTGTTTATATTCCTCCAAAGAAGAGATGTAGCTTTTTCTCCTCCCTTTGTTTAGCTTAGCTATGGGTAACAGTCTCCCCACCTCTTGGCCACGCTTCTCCTTTGCAAAACCGTCCTGCAGCAGAGGTTCCAAATTCAGAGCGGTTTTACCCTCTCTAATCCGGTCGAAATACATGGGAAGGCGTAACGAATGCATTTTGCTTCTCCAAACGAAATGCCTGCCTTTGTTTATGTTGTTCTCAGTGAGGTTAGCGAGGGGAAGGCTCGGTTTTCCCCCTTCCTCAACGCGGAAGTCCCAATTACTGTATTAAAAGAGCAATTCAACATTAGACCAAATAATCAACATTGATAATTGTGCTGAACACAGCAACTTAACAGCAGGCTCCCTGCAATTACCCACACATTCCGGGACTTTAAGCGTACATTATCTCTTGTTTCACTTAACAGCAAATAAAGCAGAGAACAGCCTGTGCCTTGGGTGTCTACTCGCTCCCAGACGAGCTGTGCCCCCCTCGGTTTTCCCCATCGCCCTTCCCCCTTGTTGTGCAGGCTGCACCCGGAGGCATTTTGGGGTCCCCCTGCATTACAAACCCGCTTGAAGAAATAGGCTGCTTGGTTTGGAGAGGTGGGGGAGAGAGCTCGAGCGATTCAAAAGCAGGCATCGGGGCTGCACGTGTGCATGCTGTGCAAGCATATATATGCGCAGACACACGCACACCCACGCACACACACTCCTATTTCCAGTTGCCTTCTCGTCCTTCTTGCCTTAATTTCCCTTTGTTTCCCAGAGGCAGCCCCGACCTCTGGCACGGCGGAGCCTCGCACGGCGCCGCAGCCCCGGCTGCAGAGAGGAGCGGCAAAGAGCCCCATACAAACCTGTGCCAGCTCTGCTCCCCATTTCTAGCCCCAAGGTTTGAAATTTATTGAAATGCAAGAGGGCGGCTGCAGTGAGTCCGAGGAGGTGGCGTCCCGCGATTAAGTGTTGGGCAGCTCTGTCATGTCTGCTCTGACACAAGCTGAAGTTGACTGCCAAAGTGCTATAAAACCGCAGGTCAGTCTAGAACTGTTTTCGGTTCCCCTAGACGCGCCGTGTTCAATTATAGCCTTAAAAGCCCTAATACAAGTGCAAGAATTTGTTTGCCATCACACAGAGGCGGGGCGAGGCTCGGCAATGGTGGCGCCTTTGTTATCTCAAAGTCACTGAAATCCTTATACATTCCTTTTTGTTCGAAGGGAGGAGTGTCTGCGTGTGTGCAGGGTGTGGGGAGAGGTTTTTCATCGACGGAATTGAACGGTGCGGGCATACAGGGAAAATAACCAATGTTCGGACACCAAAAGAGGGCTTCCGACCCCCCAGCCCACTCCACCCACCACCACCACCACGACCACCCCCTGTAAAAAATCTATGAGGAAAGTAAATGCGAGCAAAATTACAGTGTTAAGGAAAAAGCCAACCAGAGCTCTTGCACACCCGTCCCCACCTCAAGTTAAAAAAAAAAAGAAAAAAAAAAAAAAAAGAAAAAAAAAAAAAAAAAAAAAAAAAAAAAAAGAAAAAAAAAGAAAAAGAAAAAGAAAAAGAGAGGGATAGAGAGGGAAAGCCTCCAAACCTTTTTACAATCCCTAAACGACATTGCAGTCTTCTGCTAGCGGTTTTGACGACATGCAATCTCTTTCCATCCACTTTCTAGCAAATACGTCAAGCTGGAAGATTAATTCATTAATTTCAAGTTCAGCTCACAGACATGCGGTAAGCATAAGAAGTTCTTGCAGCAAACCAAAATAAAGAGTTCATTACAGGGATACATCCAGAGCATTTGATTTGTGAACGGTAACCCTTGTAAAATAAGAAAAAGGCATATAAACATTAATGCTAATAAATTAGTTTACTCCACTACAAAGTAATTACTTGATAATATTGAATTTACAGCTTGAATTCAAACGCAATAGTTAACTATAATGTAGGGGAAATACATAATGAGAATATTTTCTGTCTGCACAACATGATTAGATTTGTTATTGAGTCGGTTACGATAAGCTAAGCAATAAATAAACAAATCGATGTTGACATTTAAATACCGAAGATCTCCAGAATTTACTAGAGAACTTTCTCCGGATATATAAATACTTCCACAGCACTGCAGAGGAAGAGGGGGGAAAATCCAAATATTATTTCCCTAACATTTTCGTTTCCCTTTCACTAGCCTCCCAAGTCCACGAGGGCATGGATCTTGAACTACGTCTAATTTCCTAAGAGTACCGACTTCACAATAGCCTTTTGCCATTCTGCTTTTCTATTTTGATGAAATCCAGCCGGAACTCAAATATTTCTTTCCTGAAATCGAGCATCAGAATAGCAAAAAAATATTTTTTCCGAGAGCTTAGGGATGTCCGTGCCTCAAAAGGTGCTGTATTCTTTGGCGTATTTCTCTGTTTTCTTTGGCTCTGCTCATTCGGTGGGGTGTGCATTTTTATTGGCAGAAAAGTACTTTTTAGTCTCTGCCCTGTACAATCCGCTTTCTATATCATCCCTTTCATGCAACAATAGTAAAAGTTTAACCAGGTTTTTAAAATAGGTCTCCCTGGGTCTCAGCCTTCAGCGACGACACAAAGCTAAAAGGAAAGTATCTCAGTACAGCGAGTTTGTTCCTACGGGTTAACAGTATGTCAAATAATTTTAACTAGGCTTCTGGCAATTAAACTCGGAGTATTTGTCAAGCCGGGGTAGCCAAATATCCACTGGTTTTCCAAGCATTTAGCTGCAGTGTTGAGGCGGAGAGATCAGCAAACGGTCTTTAGCTCCGTGGTCTGCACTTTAAAGGGCTTGCTGGCTTTCTGGCGTTGCGAATGAGGCAAGGGACGATTTGGAGGGGGTAAGGAAGGGAAACCTGCGTCCTGGGAACCCGACATTGTTAACTACCTCCAGTAAAGCTTGGCTGAAGCCGAGCGGGGTATTTGAGGTTAATATGTAAGTAAGGGAAGGAAGACACTAAGCGCTTCGGAAGTGAACATGAATGCAAGCATGTAATCTATTCACCATGAAAATCAGTAAAGACTTGACCCTGGCACATTCTTCCTAGTAAGGTTTCCAGAAAAACCCTTAATGATGAGGACTTTTTTCTCTTTTAGGGGGGAGGAGGGGAAGCCCAAACCAAAGCAAAAGGGAAAAAAAAAAGAAAAAAAAAAAAGAAAAAAAGAGACGTTTTCTTCAGGAGCGTTTCCTCCTCGGAAGCAGCTTTCTAGAAGAAAGCGTGCGTGCATCTCTACGGTGCCCTCCTTCTCGGAGCCTGCCAGCGAGCCGCCGAACGCCCCAGCAAGCCCACAAACAAACAGAAAGGTCTCACCTAACCCTGAGGGGAATTGATAAGCCTCTTTGCTCCAGAGCCAGAGGGTGCCAGGGACCGGGCGGCTAAGTCTGGGGCAGTGGCAGGGCGGCTGTGTGTCCCCCAGGGCTCCCCCCCGGCCAACCTGCGCTCGGCTCGCCCCTGGGCGCTGGCGACGAGCTGTTGCTTTCCCCCGCGACGGCCACAAAGGGAGCGGGGCCCGGGCCCGCCGCTCGTCAATGTCAACGTCGGGCCACGTGACCGCACCTCCCTGCCGCCGCCGGGAGAGCTCTCCACGTCAGCCTACGTCTCCCCATCTCTTACTTCACGGATCCGCTTCAAAGGGGCAGCTGCGTTAGAGAATCATGTTAAGCTCAGCTAATGCGGAGAAGCCGAGGTAGCCCTAATGATGGATTTTGATGAGCGTGTTCCTTGTTCCTCTAACATGTATTTGCCAAGTTGTACTTACTACGTCTCGGGTCCTGATTTTTCCAGCCTCCCTTCTTTTTTGCCCCAAACCCCGTCTTCTCGCCCTATGACATACTCCTACTCCTCCAACCTACCCCAGGTCCAACCTGTGAGAGAAGTTACCTTCAGGGAATATGCCATTGATCCCTCCAGTAAATGGCACCCCAGGAACAATCTGCCCCACTGCTACTCCGCAGAGGAGATCATGCACAGAGACTGCCTGCCTGCCACCAACACAGCTAGCATGGGCGAGATGTTCGGCAAAAACACAGCTAACGTCTACCACCCCAGCACCAACGTCTCCTCCAATTTCTATAGCACGGTGGGCAGGAACGGGGTCCTGCCCCAAGCTTTCGACCAATTTTTCGAGACGGCTTATGGCACGGCGGAAAACCTGGCCTCGGCGGACTACCCGGTAGACAAGAGTGGCGAGAAGGCGCCCGCGGCCGCCGGGGCGGCGGCGGCGGCGGCAACTTCAAGTTCGGAGGGCGGCTGCGGCAGGGCGGCGGCGACGGCGGCGGAGAAGGAGAGGAGGAGGCGGCCGGAGAGCAGCAGCAGCCCCGAGTCATCTTCCGGCAACAATGAGGAGAAATCCGGCAGTTCCAGTACGTATAAAGGCAGCGCCGGAGCGCTTTTAGGAAAGGCAGCTTGAAACCTAGCGCACCGCCGCTGTTAAATTTTTATATGCTGTTTTATAAGCATATAAGGTTTATGAAGGGCCTTTAGATTTCCCCCAACAAAACTTTGTTATAAAAGGCGAGATCACGTGTTTAGTGCTGAAATTGGCCGTGAAATACCCACCGGGCAATGGATGCCTAAAAATTTTTTTTCTTTTTTTTTTTTGCTCCTTTTTTCTTTTTTCTGCTTTTAAAAAAAATAATAATAAAAAAAGAGTTCCGTGCTCAGCTCTTGAAAATATAATAACGTTAGTTCTGTGCCTGTAAATTCGGCAAAAAAAGGAGATCCTGACTCCTTTGATATCAATGTAATCCAGTGATTTTATAAAAGCCATGTGTTGCACCAGAAGTCTTGTTAGGAGCTGAATTCAAAGCCTTCGCCGTTTTAACGATTGCACTAGAATAGCGTTTAACAGATAAAGTAGCCGCCTGAACTGTAGCAATATATTAAAAGAAGCAAATTAACCTAAAGCTGGCCTTTTTGTCTAAAGGAAGCCATTTTACTAAGGCACTGTGGCAATTACGTGTTGCCTTCTGTCCAACAGTTTGTTACTTACAAGTGTTATTCAATCTGTCAAAGTCTGATTTTTTTATGTGATCTTTTTAAAAGGCAAAGCTAGTATATGGCCGGGGGAAAAAATACCTCGACAATGAACTGTATCAGAAAAGGAAGTTTTTAAAGGGATAGCAGCTACGTTTAATGTAAAGAGCTCCCGAACCTTGAAACCTTTTATATTCTGCTTAATGAACTTTAAAACCGTAATGGCTAATCGAGAGGAGAATACCTCGATGCGGTGGAGAGCGTGCTTGAAAATAGCCGGCTAGGGGGAGAAGGAGACTCCCCAGCCTTGGGCTCAGGGGCTTTTCCTATGCTCGGGACGTAGAGACGGGATTAGGCCAGGGAACGAGGGCGAGATGCAAGCGGGTACGGGCTCGGGGAGGGTTGGGCGCGGGCCCCCCCGCCCGCTGCAGCGCTGCCCGCTGCAGGCAGCCAGGTGATGGCTGCTCCCTGGGCAGCTCCGCGTGCCTGGTGGTGCCCGGCGGAGCAGCCTACAAAGGCTTTCCTCCGGCTCGTGAAATCCGCAAGAACCCCCCGCCACCACTCCTTCCTCCAGCTGCCCTCCCCGCGGAGGAAGCGAGGACGGATCCCCGCGTCTCGGCGGGGGTTTCGCCCTGCACGCTGCCCGGGGCCGCGGCGCTGCAGGAGCCGGGCTGTGCCGGCGGGTCCCGGGCCCGGCTGCGCGCACCCGCCAAGGCAGAGGGCTGGCGTCAAGCCCCGGACCTACCAACGCCTACCTCGGAGCGGGCAAAACGCGTCTTTTCCATGTTAACGTGCTTTGCCTGAGAGTCTCCCCAAACCCTTCTCAGCCCCCGCCGCCGGCCACCGCCGGGTCTCAAATGTTTCTGCATTTTTTCGCTCCACAGGTGGACAACGTACGCGTAAAAAGAGATGCCCATACACCAAATACCAGATTAGAGAGTTAGAAAGGGAATTCTTCTTCAGTGTCTACATAAACAAAGAGAAACGCCTCCAGCTCTCCCGAATGCTCAATCTGACCGACCGTCAAGTCAAAATATGGTTTCAGAACAGAAGAATGAAAGAAAAAAAAATTAACAGGGACCGATTACAATATTACTCAGCTAATCCACTACTTTAAAACTCATAGCGTTTTTCAAGACGAGATTAAATTCAGATTTCGCCCTTGACAAGGTCAAGCCACGGGGTTACGTGGAGGAAGGAGGTGTGTATCTGACGGGACTAGAAGAATCTAAGGTTTTACACACATGTAAACCTACTCTGGAACTGCAATGATAATTTTTTAGATATATATTTACATATCAACTGGAATCGATTTGATTTTGACACACATGGGATCCATTTCTAAACGTGCACGTCACCTCTGAGTGCAAAATCCATACCTCTTACCTTTCCAGGCACTGCGGCTCACCCTGCCACCGCTTTCGGCAGGCACAGGCGGGGACGGTCCTCCTCCATCCCCGGACTCTCCCACCCTCGGCCCTTTCTCGCCCCTGTGCTGCTGTGGAACAGCTGTCTGGAGACTGCCAGGTCGGGCTCACCCAACCAGGACCACTGCAGACTATAAACTCTGAGAAATAATCTTTTGTTCTTCCTTAGAAAAATATCTGGGTTAGAGGCAGTGTTCCATTGCTCATGGGTTTGAAATAAGAATTGAAGGACGGACAAACACACCCACACACACACATACAGAATTAAAGGAAGGGGGATGTCATGTCTACACCTTCCCGGGGCCAACCACGAATAGTTGTAATATGGATGTAGTGATGGTTATAATAGAGTTTCCTTTGGGGGTGTGGGGACGTATGTGGGCGAGGGAAAAAAGACCTAAATGAAAGATTTAATTATTTACTTTTAAAAATCAGGTATAAATTCGCCATATATCGTAAAGAAACAATCACTAAAAATAAAATTAGAAAAATTTAATTAGCTCTTGTTTTATTTATGACAACAGACTATGCGTTGCCATCATTTTGGAGACAAATCATACACAAATACTAAAAATAAATCGGCAAAAAAGTGTGAATTCCAGCATTTTAAAAGAAACAGCTCCATAAAGGAAACTAACCTTCTGGCTTCTGGCTCACAAACTTTCTTCAGGAAATACCTGTGGAGAACGACAGTTTAGCAAATACCACACAACACTTAATTGAAACTTGGAGTTGTGCAATGCACTAAACATTGGATCATTAAAATAACTCGATTGCATGTTCGTTTAAAGGTGACTAGTGAAGAGTTTAAACAGAAGCCAAACAATGTAAATATGGTAATTTTGTTGTTGTCTACTTTAAATGTCATGAGCTCTACTTTGTCGCCCAGTCGACGTATGCAAAGAATGGAGAGTTGTTTGGACTTATTTTAAATATCTATAAATATATATATTTCCCTGCAGGAACCAAAGCGTGAAAAAATGCAATTAAAAAAAAAAAAAGAGAAAAAAAAGGAAAATATTTAAAATTCTATATCAGTTTACAAAGGATACGGTGTTCTATCGTTGAGGTAATTTGCTGTCAAGAATATCTGAATGTATATTTCATACAGGAACAGTGTTTTACAAGACTTGTAAATAATAAGAAGTAAAAGAACCCAAGACCTATTTTGTTTGAATGCCTTTTTTTTTCCCCGGTTGGTTTTTTTTGTTGGTGGTTTTTTTGGTTTTTTTTTATTGTTCCTTTGGGGCTATAGGGTGTGGGATTTCTTTATATGTGCAACAAAGTGGTGATAAGGATGTTTTTGATTAATAAATTTTACCAAATGGATGTAATTTCTTTGTCACAATTCACAAAACGCAATATCTTTATATGACGTCACTGTTTTCAGTATGTATCATCTATATGTATATACAGTTTTCTTTTAATATGCAGAAGTATTTGGTTGCATGTATACAGTGGAACAGCGCACAAGGAAAATAAAAAAAAATGGAAACTTTATATTTTTACTCTGGTGTTACGTTACTGCATGTTCTTTTATCCGATGTAACTCTGGGACCCGAAATTCCTCATGACCTTGTTCGGTCATTTGGGGCGAATTACTCTTCTTTTGTGAACTTCGTCGTTAAATCTTCTACTCTGGAGTTAACAAGTGAACCTGGGCTTGTTTGGGCAGAGTTTCAACAGGTCACAGGAAAAGGAAAATTAAGTGTGTTCATAGCTTGCTACATGTTAGGCCTTCTTCTTATCCTGCAAACACTGGCGGGGCAAGGTCCTGTGCTGGAGGGTTGGATGTGCCATTGCTGTTTGCTCCCTGCCAACATGTGTCCAGGAGAAATGTTTGTCAGTAGCATTTGGGACACATTTTATAAGCTGGCACCAAAGGGAAGGTTAAAGCCAGCTAATGGATGTGGCCAGAATTTAAGAGCCTTAAGAAAATTGTTGTCTTTCAGGAAAAAAATTCCGCATGGCAATGTGGTGGAAATGGACTGTTTGAAATTGTCCTTGATCTCCAAGGCAGGGAGGGGATGGACTGAGGTGGACAGCGGGGGGAGGAGGGCAGGAGGGAGAAAGTTGGAGGGGACAGGGGGAAGAAAACCCCAAACTCCAAACAATAGCTGAGATAGGAATGCGTTTTGAGAAGAATGTTTGAATCTTTAATGTTGACCCTAACCCCAATCAGGAGGAGAAAGTGCTTTCTGTTTTTGAATTGTTTACTGGCTTTGAACTTCTGTATTGCTTGGACATCAACCATAACCTTGAGGTGAAGGGCTTACTGACTTTGGGCCTTTGTTGATCACTGCCACCAGCCAAACAACGTTTACCCAAAGGGAATCTTGAAAAATGAGGGGGGAAAGAGGGGACTTTGTTTGTTTGTTTGTCTAGAATGCAAGGAGAAATGCCAGTTAAAAGGAGACAGGCAGATGGACGGACAGACGGTGAGAGAGGGATAGAGGTACGGATGGAGAGCTGTATGGCAATGAAAGTTAAGCCTGAAAGCTTCCTTTCCTGGTTAAAAATTAACTGGTATTCAGAGCCAATCCCAGAGACAGTAAAAACATGGAGTTTCTGTGGTCGGGGTTTGGATTTCCTAGCCCAATAAAATCGCATCCTCTGTGTTGCTGTGACATTGCGGCCATAAAAACTGTCCGTGACTTGTCCGCTCGCCTGTACCAAATGCATCACTATAAAGGCAGTGGAGGCTCTTTCAGAGGTTTTTACACCGGGAGGTGAGCGACCATTGCTCTCCGCCGCCGCCGTCGCCGTCTGTCCGTCCGCCGGCCCTCCCGCCGTCCTGCCGCGGGGCCCCGGCGGGCGGGCGGGCGGACGGACGGACGTCGGCCGCGGTTTAGGGGCTGCTTTGCCACAAGATGGCGATCTTCAGATCAATGTCAAAGCCGCCCGGAGCAAGGGGAGCAGCCCTGCAAAGGAAAGAAAAAAAAAAAAAAGGAAAATCTTGGCCTTTGTTCACTTTGCATCCCTGGAGCCACACGGGTAATTATTGCACTTACGGGGCTCCGCTGTACAAAAAGCCGCTCGGGATGCCGGGGGAGGGGGGAGACGCTGGGGCTTCTCGGTGGAGTTAAAGCCTCTGGGCTTTGGGTTAGGAAATGCGCGAAGGTAAGTGTTTTATGCATCTACCGGCGTGGAGAACGGCGAGGAGTGTGCAGGGACTGGAATGGTACCCTGCGATCTGGGGTGGCCCTTGCCCTTACCGCTGAGCACCGCGGAAGAGAACTGTAGGGAGGGGAAGGAATGCAAAAAGTTGGTGATTTGGATGTGAAATAATATAGAAGGGACTTTCTAAGTTGCAGTTGACCTTTTATTTTCTCTTCGTTTTGGCCAGTCGCGTGGAAAATCCACGTTATCTGGAAATATTTTTTCAGAGTAACTTGTAGCTTTCTTCCACTTATTAAAAAAAAAAACAAAAAGAAAGAAAAAAAAAGTGTAGCATTGGAAATATTATGAAACTTGACATTTATGTGTGGAACAGTAGGTGTCTTCAATCAAATAGATCTATGGCAACACAGTCTGCAAATGACAGACAATTCTGACGATCTTATTAGTCCTGAACTGTAGTTTAGTTAGGCTCGTTTGGTAACTTTAAAGGATAGTCTGCTTCCTTGCAGCTGGACACAGATTGTGGTAAACAACTTTTGACATACTTATCCTAAAAACTGTTCATGTGATTGCATATTAAGTCAATGTTCATGCAAGACCAGATTTAGATTTCAGTTTTCTTTTTCTTTCTTTCCTTCTTACTTTCTTTCTTTCTTTCTTTCTTTCTTTCGTTCTTTCTTTCTTTCTCTATTTCTTTCTTTCTCAGCACATGTGCTGTAAACAAACAATAGTCACTCATTCCCGTGTGCTCAGGGCTGCTCTGGATTGTAGCTTTGAAACTCTATCCTCTCTACGAGTATCCCTAACTCCAGGTTACTTTTCATGCCCATAAAATTTTCACATGTTTTTCTTATGTCTCCATTTGAGAAGGGCGGGACAAAAGGTGGTATTATATGGAGGAGATACTGGCTTGGCTACATATTTTAATACACGTGTCTCTTAGGACGGAGTTTTAAATATCTGTCCAGAAAAATGAAAAATATTATTTTGTCCTTTCTCTTCTCTGTGTATAATGCCATTTTCCTGCAGTATTTTTTTAATTGTGCTTCCAGGGAACTGTTGCAAGTGTAGTTAAAAGCACATGCTCAGTCGACAGAGAGCAGTTTTCAGACGGTTATCAGAACCTATCGATTTCATCAAAGATATTCCATTAAAAGCTGGGGGATGTTGATCCCTTTTGACTTCCCCTCAGCAATGCCAGGACGCGAGAAGCCACGTGAGAAGCAGGGAGATTTGAGGGTCCCTTTGCAACATTTCATTTTACACCAGTCAAGTTTAACTCCGCATATTTGATCAAATATTTATTTTTCCCCTTGTTGTTTCCCTGTCCCATTCAATACTTGGCTGAATAAATCAAAGGGACCCCAGCAGCAGTTAAAGCGCCCTCTGGTTACGAATTGTTTACTGACGGCCGCGGTCATAGGATAATATTTTAAAAAAACAAGCTTGTTTCTTACAATAACTGTTTATTATTTCACATTATTTGGGTTTGCATGTTTTGGAGGGAAGAGGGGAAGCCAGCTCAGTGTCTACACTGTGTTTAATTAGTCGTTTACTCAACTTCAGCTCACATGCCACATCCAAACCCCTGGGAGGCTTTTTCATAAGCTCATTGAGTTTGTGTTTTGTTGTCTTTCTTTTT
>VXAD01007907.1:433342-448920 GCA_013399195.1 Dicrurus megarhynchus | reverse complement strand
AAAAAAAAAAAAAAGAAGCCTCCAGGAAACCAGAGCAGCTTCCCCCGCTCCCCGTGATTGTGCCTGCAAAAGGAGGCAGAATATACTAATCGCTCTTTCTGGTCTGAAATCACTGGGCCCTGTCCAACGCGATCGTTTTGTCTTTACTTCTACAGGTACAGTATATGGAACACATGGGAGACGAGGGAGGCAAACTTACACCAGATACCAAACGCTAGAGTTAGAGAAGGAATTTCATTTTAACAGATACTTAACCCGAAGACGACGCATTGAGATTGCAAACGCTCTCTGCCTTACTGAACGCCAGATTAAAATATGGTTTCAAAACAGGCGGATGAAATGGAAAAAGGAAAACAAATTCATAAATTCCACACAGCCCAGCAGCGAAGAAACAGAGGAAAAGTCAGGGGAGTAGAACCACGTTTAATAAACGCTACCAGGCCTTTCCTTAGCGCTTACTACTACTATTACTATTATTATTTACCTTGTGTTCCTTCTGCTACTGAAATCCTATAGGTTTGTCACAGTCTATTAATCCCCAAAAGGCTTGGTTAAAAGATGTATATTTGCAATCGTCTGTGACTTACTTTAATATATGTGGAAGCCCCAGCTTTCAAGCTACAGGCATGTATGTATGTAACCACCTTCCCAAAGCATATATGGCGTTTGTTAAAATATTAGAGAATTGGCCCAGAATTTCAAATATTTGAGATGAGCATCTATGTGTGGGCGAGTGTCCCTGGTGTGGTTGTGTGAGAAAAGATAAGCAAATTATTTTTAATCTTTTTTTGAATTAGAAATGTTCATATTGTAGAAAGACAAGAGATTTTAGAAAATATTTGGTTTATGTTTTTGCTAGCTCCCGCTACAGCGGGCCATCTTGTTATGCTGTGTTTGGGAGTTTATGATCTGCAGGGGGAAAAAAGTTTTAGTTATGTATAAGATATTTAAATAGCAAAAGGAAGAAAAATTCTTTTTAAAAATCGTTGTATAAATCCCTGTGTATAAACTTTCAGTTAAAGCGAAGATGAATTGCAGGGAGATTTTTTTTTTTTTTTAGATGCCGCTAAACTGCTTAATCTGCACTACTAGTATTAAAGTAAAAACTCGGCGTTAAACTTCAGGGGAAGCGAGGGAAGAGGTTTCGAAGCAGGCAATTTTCTGTGGTTGCCGTTGAGCTTACGCTGAGGTTTTGGTGAGCTCAGCTTTACACTGAAGGGGCTTTGAATTATGGACTACATTTCTTGGGGCTTCGTGAGCTTAGATTGGTCGTTTTTTCTTTTATCTCTCTTTCGTTCTCTCTTTCTTTCTTCCTCTCTTTCTTTTCTTTCTTTCTTATTTAAAGAAAAGGTCTTATTAACTCGGGGATTTTCTTTCCTGCTTCTGCGGTATCTTAATTCACATTCGCATTACTTAGCACTGGAAAAAATAAATTGATACTCTGAAGAAAAATAGCTGCCATAAAATGCTTCCACTTTGAGTTCTGTAAAAGTAAAATAACCGCAGCAAAAGTATTGATTAATATATATGTTATACCTCTCTATATTATATTGAGTGTGCATGAGCGTGCATGTGAAGCTGTGTACAAATGCACTTGTATACGCATCGAGGCTCTTTTGTTTGGAAGGCAGCACAATTTGGGCTACCACTCTAGATGTTTTAAAAGCCAAATCTGGAGAATATAATGCAAAATGGCTACCGCCGCTTTTAGAGGGCTTTTTTTCCTTCTGAGAGGCGATAAAATAACGGCGGCCGTAAAGCCGCCTGGAATTTGACCCCCTAGTTGGAAAAACGCTGCACGATATTTATCTTTAATAGATATCTGCCATTTCACATCGGCAGGACCCGGCTGCCTCTCGAAAGCTCCAGCACGGAAATAAGTGTGGGGGGAAATTATATATACATATATATATATATATATATGTAGAAGGGACATAAGCCTTGTCAGCACCCGAGAACGGACCGTATAGGATTTGCGAACCGGTGTAAATAAGCCTCGCACGGAGGAGAAGGCAGGCACAAAGCGGAGCACTCCCTGCACACGCAGCTCTCCGGCGGCCGGCTCGGAGGAGCAATCCCCGCCGGCCCCGCAGCCTCGCCGCCGCTTGTCGCTGCCGGTGGCTGCGAGCCCCGCTCCGCTCCGCGNCGGCGGCGGCGGCGGCGCGCACGGGAGGCGCGCCCCGGGCCGCCCGCGCCCTCCCAGCTCCCCCACCAGTGCACGAGTTTACCTCTAGAGGTCATCAGGCAGGATTTACGACTGGACAACAAAAGCACGTGATGTGAAGCCGTACCCCATATTTGGGTGCCTACGTAGGAGGGAACCAAGTACATGTCCCAGTCATTTCCATAATTCATCATAAATTGTGCAAGGGTGCTATAGACGCACAAAACGACCAAGAGCCACAAATCAAGCACACATATCAAAAAACAAATGAGCTCTTATTTTGTAAACTCATTTTGCGGTCGCTATCCAAATGGCCCGGACTACCAGTTACATAATTATGGAGATCACAGCTCGGTGAGCGAGCAATACAGGGACTCCGCCAGCATGCACTCCGGCAGGTACGGATACGGCTACAATGGCATGGACCTCAGCGTCGGGCGCTCTGCTTCCACCCACTTTGGTGCCAATGAGAGACCCCGCAGTTACCCGGCCAACACCACCTCTGCCTCGACAGAGCCCAGGTACAACCAGCCCGCGACGTCTTCCCACTCGCCTCCCCCTGACCCTCTGCCCTGCACCGCCGTGGCCGGTTCGCCTGTCAGCGAGAGTCACCACGGGGTGAAAAACTCCCTCGCCAACTCCACCAGCACTTCGTCCAATTCCAGCAGCAACACGCACATCAGCAGAGACGGGGTTGGCACCTCGTCTGGGACTGAGGAAGACACTCCAGCAAGCAGCGAGCAGGCAAGTGCCCCGACCGACCAAAGCACAGCCCAGCCTTCACAGCCCCAGATCTACCCCTGGATGCGAAAACTGCACATAAGTCATGGTAAAGCAAATACCCTCTTCTTTCTTTATTTCTCTGGAGGAAAAGGAGGATTTAATGTAAACCGGGTGGCTGCGCCGAGCAAGGTCGGGGAGAGGGGGAGAGGAGGGCGTGAGAGCGGGCAGTCTCCGCGCACACCACAACTCTGCTCGCAGGGAAGCACGCTCCCTTCTCTGGGCAAGTCCCCCCCGAAAGGAAAAAAACCGCCCGGCCCCGAAAACACCGCCCGCCTGGCTCCCAGCGCCGGCGGGGGGAGTAGAAGGCGCCTTGCCGAAGGGAGATCGGGAGCAGAGGCTGCTCCCGGCTCTCCTCTGGATGGGGGATCTTCCAGTGGGAACGGCGCGGCTGACCCCATTTATTTTGCTTAGACATATTAAAAAGAGAATAGGAAAGGGCGAGAAGGGCAGTTTTCACTGCTGGGAAGCCGTGGGGGAGGGGGGAGGGCGAATCGCCCCAAACTCGGGGGAGAGGGTTTGAGGGGCGCGGGGAAGCGAAACAACTTTCAGCCCCGGGTACCTGCCCTGCCCTCGCTGCTGGGAGAGCGGCCGGAGGCTCGCTGCCTCCCAGAGCCTTCCCCAGCTCAGCCGTGGGAAAGGGCTGCACGCTTCAGCCTTGCGCTCTCAACTCTGAAAACCCAGCTACCAGCAGAGACATCGTCCAAATCAGCTTATCTGGGGGAGGCATGGGGGAGAACCAACCTTATTAAAAAAAAAAAAAAAAAAGAAAAGAAAATTCAATTTAAAAAAATCGAATCGCAAATCCAAGCGAAAACTTACCGAGACTACCAAATCCCCCTCCCCCAAGCCTTTCCTAAGAGGGGCTGGAGGGGGAAACTTGTTGAGCGTTTATCCAAACCAGAAACAAAACCAAGCAGGACTGAGAATAACGGTCCTGGTCGCTGGTAGCTGCAATGAGACACGAAGGCTCCGAGTGGCTGCTGAGAATCTAAATCATGTACTTTTCTCTTCCAGACAACATAGGGGGACCAGAAGGGAAAAGGGCTCGGACTGCTTACACCCGCTATCAGACCTTGGAGCTCGAAAAGGAATTTCACTTCAATAGATACCTGACCCGCAGAAGAAGGATTGAAATAGCACATGCTCTTTGCCTCTCAGAGAGACAAATAAAGATCTGGTTCCAAAACAGGAGAATGAAATGGAAAAAGGATAATAAGCTGAAAAGTATGAGCATGGCAGCTGCAGGAGGGGCATTCCGTCCCTAAGCGTTTGATCAATTAAAAGTACTGAGCAGTATTAGCTGACCCTGCGTCGTCTCATGTCAGTACTAAGTTGACTTTCTAAAACTTCCTTGTGTTACTTCTGTGAAGAAACCCTGTTCTTGTCGCCCTTATTCATCTTTTAATCATGAGCCTGTTTATTACCATTCTCTCGCGTGTATAAGTAGATCTGCTTTTATCGTACATTTCTTTGTCTTGAATGGCTTTGTCTTGAAAAAAATAATAGATGTTTTAACTTATTTATATGAAGCGAGCTGTGTTACTTGAAGTAACTGTTAAAACAAAACAAAACTAAACAAAAAAGAACAAAAAGGAAAAAAAAAACGAAGTTAAAAAAAAAAAGGAGAGAGAGAAAGGAAACCCTGCCCCGGTTTAGTACAAATGTTATGTGTTGCACTCAACCTGCTTAACTGTGCATGTGTGGTCAAGTGTTAATGTCTGTATAGCTCCAAGCTGTTAAAAATATTTTTATTCAAACTACCTATATAATTCCTGTGTAATTAATGCTGTTGTAGAGGTGAAATGATGAAATCAACTGAACTTGTCCTACGTGTAGTGAATAGTGAATCTGTGACGAAAACTGTGATTCCAAGCAGTATGTCCTTGCTGTGCCTTTGTATATGACTCTTTGCACGAACTCTTAGAAGTGGCTCTTATTAAGCGCAGCTTCTGTGATGTATGTTTTTTGTGAACAAAGTTACAAATATAGTCAAAGTCTGGCTGTTTGAGCAAACTGTGATCATTATTTTTTTTATTATTATTATTATTATTATTTGTTTTTAAAAAAAACCTGACTGGAAATCAACAAAAAAATAAACTTTCTATTGTAAAGTTTTTGTGATCTGGTTTGTGCAAAGCAAGAAGTTGTGCTTCCTGATTTGCCTCTGAAAAAAAAAAAAATAGCCCGTGCAGAGTTTGTTATAATATTTCACCTGGCTCCTGCTGCACGTTGCAAATGGTGGATGTTGCAGTTGTCCGCTACCAGTATTTTTAATTGAAAGTTTGACCATAAGTTCTTCCTTACTTGTTTCTCGCTAGGTGGAAAGCTGCATCGCAGGACCACAATCAACACCCTTTGTGGCTGAATCAACTGTTAGCTGTTTGCTGATGGTTAAAATTTGAAAAACAAAACAAAACAAAAAACCCAAACCCGAAAACATGTGCTTTGTTAAAATATGCTGCGAACTCCAGGGTGTGTTTGCATCGCTCTAGAATTTCTCCTGTGGTTTCATTAAGTATATTTCAGGACAGCCATGTCCAAGCCCTCTGCGTCTATTAGTAACCCTCTCTAGCCACATTCCCACTCTTCACCCTTTAAAGATTTTTGGTTTTCTTCGCTACAATTAGTTTGCTATAAACGTAATGTTACTTACCCCATCAGAGCTTGAATGGTTAACTCTTCTGAGCTTCTAAGAGCAACTAAAGATTTGCACATTTACTGACTGGTTACATTGATGCCTTCCCTTAAAAGTTATAAAACAGTAAACTTTATAAGCCCCAGTTCCGGCTATATGACATTTGGGTGCCAAATGAATAGGGTTTTGTCTATGAATTAGATCGTAAAATCATCCATAGCACAGACAGATAGGCTCACTGGCTATAAAAAGTCACGTGGTGCCATTAAAGTAAGTTTTATGGTTTTGGGGAGTTGACATCCAACATTATATACCACATAACATATAATCTCACTGACGCTGGACTTCATTTGACTCTTTTGCAGGCTACGTGTGCCTCCTGGCCATTCAAATTGTCAGGTTTAGGGACAGAAGTATCCAAACCACAAGTTCTCAGTACTATGTGAAAAATGGCTCCTTGCAAGTCAAAGGTAAGTTTTGTGCACAAGTTCCTTAAAGTTTATTTGTACAGTGGGGAAGCCGAGGCTCCTGCTCGCTCTCGCTGCCTCTCGCCTCTCTCTTTCTTTCTCTTTCTCTTTCCCTTCCTCTCCGCCTGGAGGTTTTCAGGACGGTCCCACCGAGCCTGAGAGGCAGGATCAAGCACTAATGATCCAGGTTGTGCTGCAAATACCTCCCCCCCATCCCTTCACTCGCAGCAGCTAGCTCTCTATTTTAACGATCAAATCAAAGTAAACCACAATAAGCGACTTTGGCAGAGATGGATTTTGGGGCCTAGCTTTAATCACTTTGACTACCGCAGAAGATAATTACTTCCTTTGCTCCAATAGACTCTCCAAGTTTGGAGAGGTTTTGTTTAGCAAAGAGTAGTTACTGCAGGCGATTAAAAAAAGGGGGAAACATAATAGATTGGGTTCAATATTATCTGGGCAGCATCTAATGTAGGCATGATAGAGTTGGAGGCGTGATGATATGGTAATAATCTTTGGATTGGTGAAATATGTTGCACATCAGAGCCAGTATTAAAATGGCACAGACTGTACTGGAGCGCTTAGATACATATTTTCTGCATTGGGTTGCGCAGGAAGCTTTAGCTATGTGTATACGTACATCTGCGGGTGTGTAGTGTGTTTTGGGGATGCGCATTCATAACGTTGCTGTAACTTTTTCCTGATTCTATATGTAATTGCATAAATATAAATATATTTAAATTACGTGCATGTGTGCCTGTATGTACAAATCAGTGTGTACGTCTGTGTAAAGCCGTGCACATGCATATATGTGTCTCATACTGCTGTATTCATGGATACAAAGGGTGTGTATGTGTGTGCACATATATATGTTCCTGTGACTTCCTTTTTTTTTCTTTTAAAGCGAACCAATTGACTGTAACTTGTAGCATTAATACAAGAGACTACAGGTCATTAGAGTGCTGCAAATTATGAAATACGGGCTTGGTTTATTGAAGATTGTAAATATCCCCCTACCTCTGCTCTCTCCCTTTCTGCCTTATATTGCTGGCTGCCATTGTTGGGTAGGCCCCAGCTGCGTGTTTACTTCAACATTCTTTTTATTTAAGTGGACTGTTCTCACTAGAGTGTGATTACTCAGCAATAAACTTTATGGCCGGATTTAACTTCAGTCTTTGAATTTCCAGGACTTGAATGAAAGGGTGAAAGGAACTCTATCTTTCTCTGGGTAACATTAAGGCCTGATCCTTATCCTCAGAGCTGTTACTTTGGCGAGTGATCTCGGGGGGATGCAAGCAGACTAGTCAGGGGCTAGGGTAGAATTTTGAGAATATCTATTTATCTATCTATCTATCTATCTATCTATCTATCCATCTCTCCAAACCAGCTGTGGCTATCTCTTTTTCTGCACAGGTTTGGAGTAACATTGATTCAGCAGATTGCACTGTTTTCCTTTATGTGTCATAAAGTCAGGTTTGCAAAAGAATGGGGTGGTTTGATGTGAGAGATGGGCTTTGTTTTATTTCGCTAGTGCTATGCCATTTGAATATTGTGGTTTAGGCTGCTTTTGCTACTGTGAGCAAAAAATAGGAGAAAGGCGCAGGGTTTTTAGGAGGGCAAGGTTGTTGTGTACCTCTGCAAGGTCTGCATATTGCTGGCTGATTCCTATTTTTAATTTATTTGTCTTTAAAGAAATGGTAGTATCTGAGGTAGGTTCATCCCAAAGAGCTCAGTTTTAAAAACATTTATTATTTAAAGTCAACCCTTGTGGAAGATAAATAGTCTGATGCCTTTGTGTCTGTTGATCCTTCCTATCAACACTAAACAAACACATCTGCATATATTTCATATTAAAAAAAATGAGAAAGTCTTTAAAAGAGCATATCCAAATGCACATTTGAAAATCATTTCCTTATAAACAGCTGGAGATTTTATAGTACTCTAGTTGATAGATTTTCATCAATAGGAATATCAGAAAGTTATGTATGATAGGCGTGTATTATATTATACTATATGCCATAAAATTTTATAGTTTGAGGCAAGGCATGAAAAACCCTTAAAAGTTTGGTCTTCGTTTATATACGGGTCCTTTTCCAAGGAAAACCCTTTGCTTGTAAACGGGAATTATACTAGACACAAACAGCTCATGATTACTCAGTATTCAACAACACTGCGCTATTTGAATTAACTGGCGAATATACAAGCACGCACAGACGCCCGTTTGACTAATATTTTAGGATCCTGGATATCATCCTGGATTGCAATTTTTCATTGTCTAGAGTGAAAAGATTTGCTACGATGTATTTTCCACATTTTTGTATGTGGCTTCTGGACCATATCCCACACAAAACAATGTACAGACGTTCAAGAACTACGGAAAAGAAAAATATCCCTGAGTCCAGAAGTGTATAAACCCGCCTGTACTGCAAGAAACACTAACAACAAAAGAAAGTTAGCTAGAAATGTTTCTGGCCCTGTCCTATCCTAGGCATCACAGTTGAAACCATTCAAACCCAGAAATGCATTAAGATTTCTTAATACACTTTGAAATTTGAAATTAAAACGAGCCCAGAGTGCCGAACTCTGTGAAAATAATCCCAGGTCTGAATTGTTTTCTGAGGGAAAATGTCATGGAGTATTATCGCTGGGAATCAGGAGAGAGGTTTTATCTGCACATGTTATTTTTTTGATGTGTTTGGGGGATTAATAAGTGCGAGTATTTTCTAGTTTAGGAATGGCAAGTTGCATTCTGCAATTTGAAATACAGCTTACCTAATCCTTTGACAGAAATACTTGTGTCTAGTGTCTCCTGTCTAATTGTAAGGCCAATTAAAGATTAGGCAGCTCTCTTAATGTGTGGAACCGGTGACTTTGCAAGACATAACTTTCTCTAAACCAGAGGTATAACAATCCAATGGAAAGTCATCCGTAAATTACAGCTCTGCAGCCTTGTCTAAACCATGCAAACGCCCTAATTTCAGAACATTACAGGCAAATTATTATTCTGCCATTTCCTTACATTTAATAAGTGTGTGTCTGTGGAAGGGTGACAATAGAGGAGTTTGCAATCTGCTCCATGGGAAATTGAATGGAACTGATCATGAGGGGGGGATCAGGAGGTTTCGATTTCAAACCCTGAATACGGGAGCAATGCCTCTTCCCTCCCCGCAAATACAGATTTAACGCATTTAATGCAGAGACAAGTAAATCTCCTGACTAACTTAAGATGTCGCTGGCTTTCTTAGTTCTTTATCTTTCCTGCCCTCAAAATCTCCCCGATTTGAGGCTAGGGTTACTACCTAGAGCGGAAAACCACAGTTCCCACAGTCGTCTGGTCATCTTTGAAAATATTATGCCTTTCAAATTAAAGCATCTTCACTAATGTCTCTCTGGAAGGCAAATACTCATGGACCACCCCAGTCACATGTTCCTGTAGCTACGCGCACAAACAATACCAAATCTGACACAGAGAGTGTGCAAAATTTGCATGGATTTTGCCTTATAACACGCAAAAGGAATCTTTTCTATATCCCCTCCCCCCCAAAAAATGTCTTTTCAATAATAATATTTGCTATGAAGGTTATTGGGTAATTATTGCAATTTTGTGGAACAGTCCTTGCTTGAGGTGAAGTCTGTCTCCGGATAATAAATGGCAGCCCGTGCAGTTCACTGCCAGGTTAAGTAAATGCAGAAAAGATAAATCTGCACACCCTAGGAATCACCAGCAGAGCTCGCTTTAGACCAAGTTCACAGTCAACTCGTTTGCCTACACAAGGCTTCGCAAACAATTAGAGTTGTTTCTTTATGTTTAAATCAAGGAGAAATGACTAAAACCCTTCAGCAGAGAGCTGCAGCTTTTCCCCCAACGCTCGTCGCTCCATTCCTTCCAACCTCACGCCCAGAACTTACCCAGCATTTCACCTGCAACTGTAACCATATAGCGCCTTTGAGTAACAGGCTTCCCTCCAACGCTGCCGAAAGGCTGTGCAAACTGATCTAACAGCATTTTACAAAGCTGCGAGATTAAGGAAAAGAAAAAAATAATTAAAAATGCAAAAGTATCCGATTTCTCAACAGCAAGAAGAAGAAGGGTAAAAAAAAGCGCCCTTAGAAAGCTGGGGGAAACGGCAGAAGTATTGAAACAAACAGTGCGAGTCTCTTACTCCTAAAAGAAGCTGCATAGCTTTTGTATATCTTTGTGGTTAAGGGCGTTACAACTGCAGGTCAAAAAGTTGAGGGTCAAAAGTTTACGTTTTGCACCACTCTTAGTCATTCGCCCAGACAGAGTTTGATGTCAATGTTATAGCCGAGATCTTGACTATCAGCACAAAAGATAAAATAGCTTTGAGTTACGTGTGTATCACAGTATGGACTCCAGGTGAACCCTACTGGCTGAATGACCTCAATTACCGAGGAAAGGATAGAAAATTCCTCTTTTCAAGAGTAATACACGTTGTATTTCATCTTGAATTATCAGCCACATTTGTGTCTGAATATCTCGGGTTCAGCCGCGGCAGGTAAACACGCGTGTTACCCCCAGAGAAGACACTGATGTTGCCTCCTCCAAGAGTCAGGTAGCAAAATGCCTCACCCTTGTTTATTATATAATAACCTGCTCTAAGAGGTTTAATGTTAAGCCTTCTCACTTTGCAAAATGGCAGGAAGATAAGATAGGAGCGAGGCTATTAACGCGTGTATTGATCCTAGCCGCGTCTTTGTTTTTGCTCTCATTTCTGTAGCGACCGCTAAACTGTGCTTAAACAGGACATGCCGGAGATAATACGGGCTATATGTTTGGTCCGAAGGAGCTCGTTTAGAATGCGGAGCGGTGGAGCCGTGTTGCGATACCCATGGAAAATATTACGGAGAAGCTGGCGCCCTGCGCCTCTCCGTGATTTGGAGGGTTCTCACAGCCTTCTGGAATTACCCGGGACGGCAGTTCCCAGCGAAACTGGGAGTAGGACGCGTTGTTTTTCCTCTCGCCCCCACCCCTCTTCACCCCTCCAAGAAAAAGTTTAGAGGAATTTCTTAGCGCAGAGAGATTCCCACATTGCTGGGATTTTTTGTTCCCAGTGCCGCCTCTGAGTAAAAGCTTCAGCTCCTTGGTTAGACGTGTCTGCAGGGAGAACTAGCCAATATTGGTGGAGCAACTTCATTCTGGAGGGCATCATCGCAGACGGGATTCATCTTGAAATTTTAAGGCTGAGGGGTGGGTGGAAATGGGAAAGGATATTCCCAAATAGCCATAATCAGACCTGAAAGGTGTGGAGGAGGGGACAGTGCGACAAGGAAATCCGAGAAAGAGCGCACCTCACCCCCAACTACGCATTGCTGCCTTTCCACCCCCAAGGCAGCAGCCTAAACCGGCCTCTGTGTAACTGGTACGCGTGAATTATTTGCCAGAGACACAGCTGGATCGTGGCAGGCGAGCGCTGTATCTTGGGAACAAGTACGCGAGAGGTTAGATATCAGATTAGCCAAAGTGATTATCGGAGATTGTGCCTAAAGTACCTGCTGAAGCCTGGAAAGTGTGTAATGCAAGTGTTTGCTCGGCGTGTAGACGCTGTTCACAAGTTGTTGCTGCTGCTCACTTGTAGCGAGCCCTGGTACTGCATGTTTAGGGAGCCTGCCCGCTCTGGAGATAGTATATAACCTTTCACATCCAGACTATTTATTTGGTGTAAGAGCGAAGCCTGATAACAAGCTAAAAACCGTAGCCAAATATCTATTTTGTTAGAGAATAGCAGGCGGATTGTTTCCAAGAATAACAATGCGTCTTTGATATACCCAGAATGAAAGCTGTTACTATAACCGGCTTACTCAAGAGTAGGTGACAGAAATCCATTTACTTCCTCACTAAAACAATTAGTGGTCCGGATTCCATATTTTAAATCTGGTTTAGAACAAAAATATCAATGACAATAATTTCAAAGAAGTTGAAACCGCGACTTATATACATGTTGACTCTTTTCAATTATTGTTTAAATTGTTACCCTCCCCCCCCCAANGAAAAAAAAAAAAAGAAAGGCAACAGGCTAGAACAGAACAGTAAATAATTTGAGACGAACTCTTTCTGTCCTTTCACTCTCTGCATTCAGTACGCTGCTCTCTGGCGTGGAAGGTCTGCTCAAAAGACCATTCATTTAAAATCCGGGCACAAATCACATTTTACGTGTGTTTATTTAAGCGCACCAGGACAGAGTGAGCAAATCCCGCCAACTATCCCGTTGTTAAGAGGAGCCCCAGTGCCAGGGAAACCACCGCTTTTACCAAATGCTGAACTTGGGGCAAAAATGCCAACATTGCCCCGGCAGCGCCCATTGGGAAGGACGCTCTCGTCCGCGGAGGCAGGAGCAGCTTCGGGGCTGTATCATTCCCTGGAACAAAGAAAGGAATACAGTCGATACATTCCATAACGTTTACATTTTCCCCTGATTTTTTTCTTATTTTTCCCTTAGAAGTAGTGACCTGGGCAAAGCACCCTGCTATCTAAAAGACACTGTTATAGACCTTTTAGAAAAACTAAGTCCAAGGCCGAGGTGAACTTCAGGTCACCGCGTCTAACAAATATGAAAATGTCGCCTGGTGAAGGGCACGCCTTGTTATTTAACAAAGACTGTCAATGTGTAAGATTAATAAGAAACAAAATGCACACGGTGTCACTTTTCGGTCACTTTGAAACTTGGGACAGCCTCGCATTCAAGAGGGGAAAGCTGGGACTAAATATATTCAAAATGGTTCAAATCAAAGTCAAGCCAGGCTGCTAGTGCGATTCTTCCTCCTCCTACCGCTCTCGGTGGAGGATGCCCGGCACGGCGAGAGGTTGACTTGACTTACTATTATTATTATTACTATTACTATTGTTATTATTATTATTACTACTATTATTATTGCCGTTGTTATTATTCTTTTCTCTGTCGTGATAATTACGTTTTAGCTGCGTATGTGGAGGGTAGCAGGAGTGCTTGTCTGTTTCACCAGAAAAAGAGGGATCCCCCTTCCCCCCTCTTTGGGTATGTATTGAGTTGCCTCTTCTTGGTGCATGAAAATTTATTCTCTCCCTCTCAACTTAATTCCAGTGCTGTCCCCATCCCATTCTCGGCCAGCCTCGGCCAGGAAACTCTCGCTTCTTTATTAATTGATTGAAGTCTCCTTCTCCAGTGAAATCGAGCCTTTAGTCCTTCTGGTAAAATAAGGGAGCTGGCCTATTTTATCCTATCCTTTTCTTTCTTTGAGAACTTAGGATGATGGTACAAGTTTGTTAAAGGGAAGTACTGGGGAAAAAAAAGGGGTTGAGATTGTTTATTACAGCCATAAATCTCGCAGTAAAATGTCGAAATGGCCGTGTGCAAGATAACACTTGGTGGTCTTGGCTGGGTTCTTGTTTATGATAACAAAACCACAAAGACACGGAACAGGCCTTTTGGAGGTCCTGCCTCAGCACATCTTCTCAGACTAATAGAACCACACGAAAAAACCAGACTTGAGCTGAGTAGCTCAGGTCACCTTGCAGATTTACACTCGTATACAAAATTGAGTCCTTCCCTCTGTAACCAAGCGCCAGAGCCCCACCGCAGAAAGAGGCACGGTGAAACTTTGAGATCTAATCACAGTAAATAATATGAAGCAGAGCCCGGTCAACTCTCCCAATATAGCACTGAGCTTACAAACCGAGAGAACACTTTTCGTTGTGTTTTACTGTGGCGTGGGAACACAGCAGCACGCTGTAGTGCTCCGGCCATAGTGCCTCAGGTCTTATGCCGAGGATAATATTTACGATATCCCAGTGTAATTCATCTGGTGCTAGCCGGCAGGTATTTGTATGTATGTGTCTCTGTGTGTGCATGTATCTCTTTACATCGGGAAAATGCTATCGTGGTGGACTTTGGCAATCTTTTTTTTTTTTTACAGTCATATAGATGGGACCTTTTTTTCTTTTAGGAAATGGGTTGCTGTTGTTTAGTTGTTGTTGTTGTTTTGAACATAAATAAAACAATCTCCCCTTTTCTGTCAAATGTGTGCTGTTGAACAGTTGCGGCTGCCTCTGTGTGTAACCGCGTGTGTGTAACCGCATTTCCTCTCCACGCAGAGTAAATAGAGAAACTTATCTATTACGCCAGTTAGAGTTCCATAGATGTGCTGTTGGAAATGAGTAAGTAAATGTGTTTTAACTCTCTTTATAAATTAGACATTCGATAGTAGGAGGAAATGAGTGATTGTTTAGATAAGTATCCCGGTATACCCAAGTGCTGGAAATGTTCTAACACATTACAAGCGGCATGCAATGTGCATGCCTGTGTGTCTGTGGATAAAATATAAATCGATACGGTGTGTGTCTTGTTAGATAGAATATATATTCAAATAGAATTTTATTGCATGTATCCATTATCTATAAAACTGCAAAAGACAATAATCTGAATTTAAACCTGGGTAACTGTTAATGTAATATCTTTAGGAGGGCAAGATCTAAACCGTATCATATTTACGCTTGATATATTAGAAGTATTTTCCCATACCAGCAGATGAGATTAGCCACTCAGCAATTATATTCTCTAAGGGTGCGGTAAATATTTCTATGTGTTTATATGCTTTCCAGTAAAGATAAAAAAAATAATCCAAAAAGTTCGCTCCTACTCCAAATGTGGCAGACTAGCTGACGTTCAGTAAGTATTTTTCCCCCATTAGAATAAGAGCGTAATTAGTTTAACCATCAAATTTCAATTACCTAAGGTCAGGGCGGTTGCCTCGTTTCCCCCTGAGCTGCAAATACCATTAACAGTCTCAGTTTTAGCAACGTAGAAGTGCCCGAGTGCCCTCTCCCTCCTACACCAGGGTTTGCGAGTTACTTCTGAGAAGGAGCTAGCGTTTTCTCATGGAAGTGAAAATTAAGACATAAACCCAAGACGAGGCATACCAAACCAACGGACTTAAATTCGTAGTTCAGAAAGCTATCCTCCGCGAGGAGGGATGCTCACAGTGAGCCCTGCAAGCGCCGGTAGGAAGAGTTTGATACCGTCGTGTCCGTCTTCTCCTCTCCCTTCCCCCTCTGTTCCCCGTTATTTTCAGGCTCGCTCTATGCCTCACACCCCGCAAGCCCCTCGATGACTCTCCTCGGCCTCCCCGCGACCTTCGTTCTAACTTTTGCATCTATTCCTCCAATTAGCACAGCTTCAAAGGCGCAAAGGGCTGTCCCTGGAGCTCGCGGCTGCCCGTGGTCCGCAGCGGCGGGGCGCTGGGGACAGACCCAGGAGGGCGGCCGGTGGCCTGTGCCCGACAGCCGCTGCCGCCCTCTGCCTGCGCGCAGCCCCGGCGTTTGGGGACGGGCTTGTTTAAAAGGATTGTGCAACGCCTTGTGCAATGCTTGCCTCCCTCTGGATCACGCAGCTGGGCTGCGCTCCGCTTCCTCGACCCGCTTCCTACACTGTCCCACGGGAGAACGAAGACACAAAAAGTGCTGGGGCGGGCGGGGTGGGTGGGACACTGTCAAAGCCGGATTAGTTTTATCTCTCTTGACACCGCGACTGCTGGA
>VXAD01007907.1:417890-430369 GCA_013399195.1 Dicrurus megarhynchus | reverse complement strand
AAAAAGAGAAAGAAAAAAAGAAAAAAAAAAGAAAAAAAAGTGAGAAACCTTTTGTACCCGGGGTCCTTTATCAAAAGATTTACGAGACGCCAAACTGTTAGGGCAGTAATTATAGCCCCCATAAATTTAATTGCCCTGCAGTGGCTCTGGGCCATGTGTCTTTGAAGCTTTTCTTCTAACCCAAATGCCCATCACCATTTTTTATTGCTCCTCGATTGTCCCCACTGTCGATAGGCTGTGAAACAATTTTTCTTGCCGTTTATGTATCTTATGTGAACCCGGTGTCAAGTTATTATATAATGATTATGTTCCATCCCTTCCCCTCTCCTTCTTTCCCCTCCGCGTGTGTATCTGTGTGCCTGTGTCTGCACGTTTCAGTCAATCCCAATTACAACGGAGGGGAGCCCAAGAGGTCTCGCACTGCCTACACCAGACAGCAGGTCCTGGAGCTGGAGAAGGAGTTTCACTTCAACCGCTACCTGACCAGAAGGCGACGCATCGAGATCGCGCACACCCTCTGCCTCTCCGAGCGCCAGGTCAAAATCTGGTTCCAGAACAGGCGCATGAAGTGGAAGAAAGACCATAAACTGCCTAACACAAAGATGCGCTCCTCAAACCAGTCCACACTGAGCCAGCAGTCCAAAGCACAGACACAGGGCCACCCCCATCCGCTCGATGGGGCTACACCCAACGCAGCCGCGCTATAAATATGGTTTTTGGTTTGAGTCTTTTTGTTGGTTTTTGGTTTTTTTGAGTTTTTTTTTTGTTTGGTTGGTTTTTTTGTTGTTGTTGTTGTTTTTAAAATATATATATTTACCTATCTATTGGGGTTTTCAAGCTGCCTCGAGGTGGAGGCTGGCCTTTTGGACCAAACTGTGTAAAACAAAACAGGAGCAGAAAAGGAAGATGAGACGTGTCCAAGAACGGGCACATGTTTAAACCAAAACCCGGACGATTGTCTACATTGTATATAGATAATGGTTCCATGCCCATCATTTTTTTCTATTTATGGAAACGCTCTCTTGCCCTCGGTGTAAGAGAGGGCTGGATGCTGTCATGGACGAATTCTCTGTACCTAAGACGGACTCTTTTTCTTTTTTCTTTTTTTTTTTTTTTTTTTTAATATTTCTTTTTTGTTTTAGGGAACACTTTAAAAATAATAAAAAAAAAATTAAAGCAAAGAGCTCGTGAGACACTTGTGTAAGGCATTGACTTGAAGAGCGCTGTTTTGTGGTGTGTTCATGGATCCCTCTGTGCGTGCTTGTGTATGTGATGGTGCACAGGCACGTATACACACAGACCAACACGGGGGAGAGAACGAACACATCCACGAGAGCTTAAAGACTTATGAAAAAGCCCCCTTACATTGTTTAAAGGAAAATGTTTTATGTATCAAAGGTAACTTAACTGGTTTTAAGTGTAGCCCCCTCAGTAGCTGTGATCTATTAGTTTTTCTCCACATTCCCTATTGCATTTATTTAAAGAAATATTGCTATAAAGGCTGTTGCTGTCTTCATATTTGGCACCGTCTAAATAGTTTGGGTCCATGTACAATTTGTGGATTTTTGGTGTAATGTATAACAGTGCCAAATGCTAGTAATAAAGATTATTCTGTACAAAAGAATTAAACTCTTGAAATGCAAGTCCACTACGTGCTGTTTCATCCACCTTGTGCTTGGCTGGTGTTGGCATCAGGAATGGAAAACAACGGTTTAATGCATTGTTTTAACTTGGATTCATCTTGTCAATAAGGTAATGGTTATTTTAAATGTGATGAAAAACGTCCTGACTCCTACTTGCCTGGCTGGGAAAAATTGTGTTTCAGGACGAGGAAGGGTCTTGCTTCATTGTATAGGTGAGTGGTGCTCTCTTTAGCTGACTTATACAGAATGAGTCTGACTCCACTGCTGGCCGTGCAACCGTTTTCAGCTGCCTGACAAGAGAAACTGTGCATCTTCTGGGAGCCAATAAGCTCCCATGCCGTGATAGCACTTTAAATCTTTAGCCAGTCGTGACTTATTCGTTCATTTTCACCCGATTATGATTTCTTAGCTGGCTAGCACTGTTTAAGGTTTAAGGGTAATACAAGAACAGTAACCCAAACTTTCTTTTTAAGCTGCCTTTTCTATTTCCTTTTTTTTTTGTTTTTTGTTTTACGGTTATTTCGAAATGTGTTGAGAAAGCCTCAGTAGACACATGAATTTGGATACAACTCGTGAGGCTTATTTGACCGAGATTGTCACAACTACTGTGGCAAAATGGGATTCAGCTGGTTCCAGCTCAGCCTGTGCATCTTGCTGCTTCCAGGCAGCTAAGAAGTTCAGGCAAAACAGGGCTGCTATCGGAGAGCCCTGCTTGGGACTTTCACAACATGGAGTAGCACTGAGCTGAGTAGGAAAAGTCTTGGAAAGGAGCTCAAGTGCTAGTAAATCTTCCAGGGAAGGCCTGAAGGCCAATGCTTATTTATTTACTTACCCAAATACATTCAAGATGGATTCTTGGAATCAATGCTTGTCCTCATGTGAGGCCACCAGAACCAGGGGCATCATCACCCCTGGTTGAGGTAGCATCAGGCTCCAAAGGTGGTGCCAGCATCCCTGCCTAGCCATGGAATGTGGACCATCCCAGAGAATAATGTAACTGCCACTGGCAGAACACGTTCAGCATCAGGGAGGTGGCGGCGGTAAATACCCTCAGCGAACACTTCTGTCCCCATACCTGACCAAGGAGCAGGCCTGAAAAGCACACTTCTGCTCACATATTGCTGTTTACTAAATCCCGAGTAGCCAGTTGTCTCCTTATAAATGGAAAAATATATAGCTGTATGTGAGGTAACTATTATCCGCAAGTGTGTAACTCTTCATTCGGTTTATTGTTGAGAATCCCTTAACATACTTAGAGCCAAAATTATCACAACTGAGCAAAATTCCAGCTGAAATGTATAAACTGGCAGTGCAGGATTTCTGTAGTGTGCAGCCTATGCGTATCAACCTGGTTTGCTCCCATTGTAAAGAGAAATGAAATCACGCTGCAAATAGCAATTTTAGCGAGAATCATTAATCACCTCCTACAATAAATACTTCTTTGTAATTCAACAGCGGTTCTGAAAGGCATTCTCTTGGAAAAGTCTGTGAAGACGCAAAGGATTTTCCTGGGGGAAAAAAAAAGTGGTCATGTGTAAAGACACAGCATCTTGGCTGTCTGCTAAAAAAATGTACACTCTCTTGCTGGAGATTGAACTGCGGACTGCAAAATACCCCATGGCAGATTATCATCGTTTAAGGTAAATTCTCCTTCCCTCTTTTCCCCCTCTGCCTGTGCTGGGAGCCCTCTGCTCCCCGTCCAATACCTCCCCTCTTTACAATAACTTCAAAAATTACATCGTCCTGTTTAAATTCTCGCATTGTACTCCCTTTGCTAAGGCAACCAGGAGTTCACCGAGAGGACAAATTTTCTATCCCATTAATTGTTTTTTTTAGAGGAGCAGACTGACCCTTCAAACCCTTGACCTTTAAAGACAGTATTCTTTTTAATCCGGCACTTGGACCTAAATGTCTCTTCCCCCCTCCCTCTCTCTCGATCTCCCGGTGTCTCTCACACACGGATTTATCTGCTCTGGCCACAAAGGAGAGCGCAGCCCAAAACGCTGGAAGTGGAAGTGTGTCAATATTTCAAAGAAAGACCAAATCACCTCGGAGTCAATTTGCTGTCCGCAGGGAACGCCACTCGGTTAACCCCGGCACCCATCTCCCCTCCACCCACCGAGAAAAATGCTCCTCTTCCAAGATCCCCCTCCTTGTTTCTCCTGCAAGCTCTTGCTATACCTGGTGTTTCATTACACGAGGAGCTGAACTGTGACAAGCGCCTTGTGGTATTTAATAACCAGGGCCATCCTGCATTGGGGGATTACGCAATGCTAGGATTTTGTGGTTTGCTTGGTTGGTTGGTTTTTTAAATTTATTTTTTATTTTTCTTTTTTCTTTCTTTTTTTTTTTTTTTTCCCCCCAGGGTTCTTGCAGTCCCAGGTCTTCTTGCCCTGCGTTTGTAAACGAGGAAGGGGTGGGGGGAGCCCTCACACAGGCGGAGGTCCTGCCAGGCTTGCCGTGAAACTCCCGCTCTTCCCGGCTCCCCCCGCCTCGCGTCGGGGCCGTATTCGGGCAGCCCGGGCTCGCCCGCCGTTCCCGCACCTCCGCCCGAGCCGGCCGGGCGGCGCGGCCGCGGGCCCCACACGTCACGTCCCCGAGGAGGCGGAGGCTCTTGCCGTGTCCGGAGCCTCACGGCCTGGCCGGGCCGCGGCGGGGTGGGACCCCGGGGTGTCGCTCCAGGGCTGTCCCCTTCAGCGCGGTGCTGCGCGGCCGCCCAAGCCCGGCCCACGCGGGTCCCGGAGGGGTCAGGGCTCCCCGCGTGGGCAGGGGAAGCTCCGCGGCCGCCTCCCTCCGGCCCCGGGCAGCCCTACTGGCTCCGCCCGGGCCCGCGGACAGGCAGCACTCACCCGTGGAAGACGGCCCGTGCAATGCCGCCCTGATGCTCTCCCGTCCCCCTGCCAGCAGCGCACAGAGCCCCCTCCCCGCTGCAGACAATGACGATCTGGGTTCTACTGATTCATCTGGCCGGGGAGGGAGGGTGTAAAGCTGGCCCAGCTCGCTGTGCAGAACGGGACAAACCCTTGTTAATAATGCCCCACAGCTCTCCCTGGAAACTGAGGAGCTGTCAAAGGCGGTAGAGATTAGGGGACCCAAGTACGAGCATCCCTGCGCTCGCAGATAAAGGTGTTGCGTCTGTTCTGGGGGAGATATTGAAATTTTAATCTTTAGGGTCACGTGACTCATTAAATAATTAATGCAGATAGTCAGGAATGGATTTGTGGCCGTCAGTCCTCACTAGGAGTGATTCTCTCACAAGTGAAACTCAACTCCTTATTACTGGAGTTTGTTTTTCTTTCTTTCTTTCTTTCTTTCTTTTTCCTTTTTTTTTTCCCTTTAAAAAATCCCCCACCTGATTTATCTTGAAAGATTCTAAACTTCTTAAGCAAGCAATAGGGTCTGTGTTGGTAAGTAGGTAGTGTGTATTTCTAGCTTGATGACTTTAATTGTTTGTGCTTGCTTTGTCTGCTGAGCATTTGCTTAACAAGTTTAATATTTAGAAATGTTAAATCTTTGTTTTAGCTGCCTTGTGGTCACATTATGGCTTTTAGTGATTAAGTGTTACGGAGGCAAACACACTTGATAATGTTCTAATTCACACTGTGGAAGGCTGGGTGCCACAGTGCAGGAGGACCTGCTTTGTTCCATTTTCTTGGCGTTAATAAATCACCGTCTCTTAATACAGGGCCAAAAAAGCAATGGAAAGGCAGTGAGCATTGCAAAGGAAAAGTCATGGGCGAATTTCTCTACGACTCATTAGTCTGAACGATTTATGTACGAACTTAGAGTGCTGCAATGAATATTAGAGTTTGGGATAACAACAAATTTAGGAAAAAAAAGTCATAGTTTTCGTAAAGTGCTTTATTGCTACTTAGCAACTCTTTCAAGAAACAGCATACTTTAAAGGACCGTGGCAGTGTAAAATATGGTAGCGTGACCTAATAGCTCCAAAATAAATAACAGAAAGTCGCTGGCACCATTTTCAGATACACGCTCCATATTTAACACGAGTGGGACAACCCAGTCACGACACGCTTGATCGATGATTATTGCTGTTTGTAACATGTTTATTGATTACGGATCAAAACGGCTAAGGTACGACTTTGAGCCTAAAATGCCAGGGGGTTTCCCCTGCGCTGAAGACGAGTGGAAGGAAAGGTAGAGCTAAGGATAACCACAGGAAGCAGCGCCCGGGCTCCGTGATTGCAGTTCGAACTTTCCATTTTCTTTTGTGTTTGCCAGTAGATTTTAACAGTCAGCACTCGCAAATTTATGAGACAGCAATAAACAGTTTAGTAGGCTATTATTGCATGATTTTATGTAGACTGGAGTTCAACACCAAATTTAAAATTATTAGCGTAATTATGGAACTACTAAATTACCAAAGCAAAGTATCTGCTGGAAAAGTTCTCCCAAGACAGACTTTATATTTCCAGGGCTCAGATAACACTCTTCAGCAAGAACGGTGTTATTTAATTATTAGCATTTACATTTACTGACGATTGTAAGATGTGTTAGATGGGTTTTATTAGCAAGACTGAATACAGGGGTACATTATTATGTGTGACAAATTCATATGTAAAAGTGATTCAGTAAGTAGCATGCAAATAATCTGACTATTGTCTTTTTGGACTGTGCAATATTGTTTATTTTAGGGGAAAAGAAGCAGCCCGATTTTTTCCCCTCCGTCAATGCCTTTCAGTGATGTTAGTTTTTTGGTTGATTTTTTTTTTTCCCCCTAAGCATTTGGGCCCGATCCCGCTTCACTGAGGTCAATTGTTAGTCTCTTACTGAGCTTGCGGTGTCAGGATTGGGCCCCGGCTAACCGTTTGAATAAAAGCCCAACCACAATACGCCCCGCATTTAAACTGGAACCCTTTCCGAGTTTTATTCAGCAGAGATGAACACCACGACTTGTGTTTAATGTCTGTTCTTGATTAAATGATCCTAAACAAAGTTTTCCCAGAGGAAAATAAAGCAGACATTCATGTAACAAGAGTTAGGAATGACAATATTTCCAAACACTTGGAGACAGAAGGCATAGCTGTCTACGGGGAAAAAAAAATAAGGAAAAAAACCCAACCAAAACAACCGCACGCTTTTATTTCTCAGCTCCCCGTGCTCTTCACCCGGGTGGGAATCCACGCTCCTCGCGGGGGCCCGAGCCCGCTCCGTCCCCGCCCGCCCCTCTCCGGGCTCTCCCAGCGCACCCGGCAAACCATGTATTGCCAATGAAGGAGCAAAATACCTCCCCCTGCACTCCCCGGTAAGGCACTGTTTGTTGCTTGTTTACAGGGAGCCCCGAAACGAAGCCGCTCGGCCGGGGCGGTGGAAGAAGCTGGGAGCGCCTCAGCCCAACCCTGCGCAGCTGGAGGAGGTAAGAGCCGGGCAGCGGCCGCTGCTTTTGCGCCGGTGGCAGCTGTAAGAATGCGATTTGCCTGGTACCTGCATGAAGAACAAGACTGCTGGAATGAGATTTTGTTGTTGTTGCGATAAATATTTAACCTAGCTGGAATTTTTTTTCTGGATTGGCTCTATTCATCTTCCGTGGGTGGTGAATGCGCGTGTCTGGGCAGACAAAGAAGTGTACGGGACCTGAGTGATCGCCATCCTTATAAAGGCATTGGGGACAGGAAGGATGCAAAGTCATCTGAAGAGCGAAAGAGTTAGAGAATTTCTTTGTCCATTCTTAGCTCCTTCCGAAATCAAAGGCACCAGGCGAGGGAGAGAGGGTTGGAGCCAGTTCGGTATTGAATGGCTGCTTATCGCGGCTTGTCTGTTCGCCTCCTCCTCGAGGAGTTCCGCAGCCAGTCCTGCAAACGAGAAGTGCGTGTGGGGATGTTAGCAAACCTGATTTTTGTCTGCGTGCATACAACAGAACGGTTCGCGAATAAATTTCGGGTATTGGTCCGTCCTGGCCTGCTTTGCGCTCAGTGGAGGTCGGTGTCTGGTGGTTCGGAGTTGCTGAAGTCCCTGATGTGCTTGGTCCTTTGGCAGGAGAAAAGAAAGGCTTTCCATAGTGACAAGTTTTTTATGCCGGCCGTCGAGAGGGGAGGATTACATAGAATTAGCTCAAATTCCTGCTAGATTTACCTGCTTCTTTTTGGATGTTGATGTACAATTAGTGTATTTTACTACCTTTTAAAAGCGGCCATAAATTACAGGACTACAAGGGCTCTTTGTGTTGGCTTAATGAGCTGCTTAAATCTTAACTACAGAAAGGAGCTGCAAATGTCTATTCACGCTTGTGTTCGGAAATTGAAAGCGAAAACACGGTACGAAGAAACCTTCCTCCGGTGGCATGTACCCACAGCATTGCGGGCAGAGATATTTGGGATTCCTTAACGGACCCAACACTGGCAGACTCAGCTGACTCTGAGCAGAACTTCTCACACAAGGGCACAGTCGATAACGCTGCTCTTTTTATCTACTTGGAAATGATCAAAGACCGACTTTATCAGACGCACGGATGTAGGTAAACAGCTCTGCGTCCCAGCAGATTACAAATCTTTCGAGGTAGCGAGGAAATAAGTACTTAAACCGTACGGGTTATTCCCATTTCATCTCCACACGGGAGTGATAGGCACACCTCTTACCAACTGGCAAAAAAGTGAACTTGAAGCACAGTAAAAATTCTAAATCTAATTATAGTGGAGGTAACTTTAAATAGCATTAATGTTAAGAGTGGCTATTAATGCCAGAACGGGCACAAAGGGTCTCCCTTAATGAAGGCACGTTATGAACTCAGATCTGTTTGTTGTTACTGAGGCTGGAATTTAAACTCAGCTCGAAGCCATGTGTATAAAGCACAGAAAAATCAGTAGCAGACCTACTGATAAACTCCACATTTTTCTACTAGAAACAGTCTTTCGGGTCTCCAAATCGTCAAGGTAATAAAACACAACGTTGAGTGTCCAGGAACAGGAACAAAGCAATAAATGGGGTGGTGAGGAAAGTCTAGCGCCTGCGACTCGCAAAATCATTTGAATTTGTATCTGAAAACTCGTAATCACGCTACTAGAGCAAAGAAAACTTTCTCCAAATTCGGCGGAAGGGAATAATTTTCATCTGCAATTCAGGACAGCAAAAAGTTAGGCAGACTCCCCCTTCTGCCTTCCCAAAGTACACTCTGTGAAAGGTATTCACACGTCAAGAAGTTACTTTTCTTAAGAATTAATTGGTTTCCCCACTGTATACACCAAGTTAATTGTTAAACAGTAGTTTTAGGATTAACTTAACCATTAATACTAATAAAGATGTTCACAGAAACAGGGTTTTGAAGCCAATAGCCACAGCTAGCATTAAGGCATTTCGGATGACTTATGATTGTGATTTATTGCTTTTGTAGTTTCTATTTGCTCAAGACTGTAACTTCTAAAGCCATCTTTCTACTTTTGACTCAAAGCAGTCGATAACTTTTTACAACAGCCCCAAGAAAGACTTGCTTTGCTTTTTTTCAACATCTGCTCCATTCCCCATTAATTTCAGTTTCATTGTTGCAGAAGAACTTCTCTATGTGTTTCTTCTATGGGATGTAAATGCACCACATTTAAAAGAGCCACGCATCCATCTCAGGTAAATATCAGCCTTGGTTTACAATAAGTATGAGAGCTGTGGAGTTACCAGGCATGCTGATAGTTACAGATTCGGGCATGTCGAGTGTGCCTAATGCCCTCTCTTCTTAAAAAGTCTGTAGTTTTTATTCCAGTTCCTTGGGAGGGATAATATATGTATACCCTGGTACTAGCTTAGTCACTTCCATATGAAAAATTGCAAAGTTTTCTCCTGCTGTAACGTCATGCTGACTTTGCTGCAGTGCCACTACTCTACAGTTACTAATGGGTTTACATTCCAGTGGCCCGCTTTTACAATCCAGGCGAGAGTATGACAAGGCTTGGCCATAACACTAAAAGTCACCTTTAAAAAGAAAACTCCTTCCATTCTGTTCAATGAAGCGCAGGTGAAGCAGTAAGAGGGGAAATGTAGTTAGCTTCTTTGAGCTCATGGGAGATGGTGGAAAGATTTAGGCAAGGGTGTATAGATGATGGTGCACAATGCTGGAGTCACAGAACTGAACCAGGAGCACGTTAAAAGCGTGAACTATCTGATTTACTTTGACTCCTTCCAGAAAAGTTGTGTGAGTGGAGGGTTTCTTTTGTTTGTTTAGCTTATTGTGTCAATAGCGCAAGTTAAACAATCTTACAGGGAAGACGTGATGGGTTCACACACAGGCAAAGCTGCCTGGCTCAGGGGCCACATAAAACTTTGCTTTTTCCTTTTTTTCTTAATTTTTTCCCCTTAGGCAAAGAGCTCCCCCTCCCCAATTTTTTTTTTTCCCAACGTTAGAAACCTATAATTTTGTGCATCACTCAAACTAGCTGTATAGGAAATGCGTAAGCACAGGTTTAACAGCAAGGTCCCAAAAGATTTTGCAAAATTCAGAGGCACGCCAGTGAAGGAAGGTGTATTCTTCATAGTGTGTTACGAGGACAAAAATCAACTAGCCTCTTAGAAGAGACTCTTTTTTGCCTTTGTCAGGTAATTATAGGTCTTTTTAGTTTCTACAGGAGCCCTGATGTAGCGTGTGGGAGTTGAGCAAGCCCTGTACAATGGCAGGGTAGAGGCAGCTGGGGGTGGGGGATAGGCTGGTAATCGTCCCGTTTAGAAGGGGGCTGGAAACAATAGCATTAAGATTTGGGCTTTCTTCGGGGCTTGCAGAGGACATGCGACGTGGAGCAGAGTGGAGGGCCCGGGGAGCAAATGCCGGTTAATTAGGCTAAGTATCAAAGTGCAGCGTTATAAGAATTCCTCTTACCTTCCAATGGGCTTTGTGTAAAGAAATATTGGTGTGGGAGGAAAGAGAATCAGATCAATCTTGCCCCATAGTCATCTGCATCTCTTAGATTTTTTTTCCCCTCCCTTAAAACTCTTCTTTAACATATTGGGTTAAGGCTTTAAAAAGCGAAGGCTCGCGCTAAGAAACCCTGTTCCTTCAATGATTCCCTATTTCAAATAAAAGGATTTAAGTTGACGTATGACCACGTGAGCACATAATACAGCGCATTATTGTGGCATTTGGAGTGGAGACCCGGTCTGGCTCCGTCTGCGATTACGCTTTTCCAGTTTCTGTTCAGAGCAAGCACTGCTTTCTATTATTTTTTTTTTCTCCTACCCCCATCACCGTCCCCACAAGAGCTGGCCATTTCGCTGACAGCTTTCGTTCCTTATGGAAAGGTTATTGTCGAGCCGAGAGGACGAAATGCTTCGTTAGAAAGGATGGATTTTATTTTAAGGTATTTCCGTTGATTGTTCATTTATGTGGTGAGTTATTGCTGTTCGAGGCAAAGGTCAGTAGCAGAGGCTGGAGTGAGTGCGTGTGTGTGCGTGCGGGTGTGTGTGCACCCGGAGCCAGGCTGCTTCCCCCTTTGTTTCAATTTGCTGTGGTAAATATTCAACTCTACCCTCGCAGCGAGCAGAGCAGGGAGAGTTTGCTTCTTTATTTATTTTTCTCCATAGAGATCCCACACTGCTGTTGATGGCCAGCTGCCTCTGCTACAGCCCCTCGATTGCCATTTTACCATTATTTATGACCGGCTAGAGATGGGAAGCCTCTTTTATTGTCGTGTTTGAATACTTTCCCGCTTAATTTTATTCTATTATTTTATTTGTGTGTTTGTGTGTTTATTTATTTATGTATTAGAGCAAGTCGGAGAAAACGATGTGGGGGGTGTGTGATGCTCCTCGGTCGGGGTCGTGCTCGAGTGTGCAGCGGCGGTTGTTGTTTTATGGGTGTTTGTTCGGCCGCTGCCGCTCCGTAAATCGATGACTGTGCGATCGTGCTGCCATTTTATTTATGATGCTTTAGTGGTACTTTGTTTATTGTGCGCGGAGCGCTGCATGAGTGCTCAGCTCTATGGCAAAGCTTCCCCTTCCCAAATGAGCCAAGGCGCTCCTCTTTATTTCTCCGCTGTGAGAAGGAGCTGAACCAAGAGCCAGCCACGGCTTCTAACAATAAATCAGCCTTGAAAATGTGGGGGTTTAATCTGTCTTTCTGACTGGGGATCTGGAAAGCGAGAATAAAAAGGAGAGGAGTGGAAAGTATCTTCTAGGAGAACATATACTAGTCCTAAATCCATATCCATGCCGTCGCTTACATAAATATATATATATTCGTATATATAAATATGTAAGTATTTGCATATACTTATCAATACGAATGTACAGATATGTCTGAAGGATGCACTTTAGATAACAAAAATGAAAGATTACCTTGCTATCCAAAGAGAGCAAAATGCTATATGAAACCCTATTTCCCCGGTGTGCCCCGGCATTGGGAAAGGTTGGGAATACTGGGACTCGCTTTCCTCCAGATCGCTCCATGCCTCTCGCCTATTCCTGTTGAACCATTTTCTGTCCAGTTACGCGCTGTTTGTAATTGCTCGTCTTCTAAGGGGTCAGAAAGAGAGGGAAAGAGGAAGAAAAGTGACCGATGATAGAAACTCCGCTGAGAGCACCAAAAAAAGGTTATTTCCACTTGGAGCTATTCGCGGCCATTCTGCAGAGACCTTCGGGGTTATGTTTGGGATGGTCTCACGTTTTCCTGCTCTTTAAAGCCACTCTCAAAGCAGAATTGACCCAAATAAATTTTATTTCCCCTTCTCGCCATACTGAACCATGGTGTCTCTCTCTTCAGCAAGGGAAGGAAAGCTCTTTCGCTCCCATCTGTGTGTCTAAAAGCCAAGATTGGCGTTGCCGTATTTTGAAATGGGCCAAAATGTGCCTCAAAAATAAAATCCAAGCTTTAATTGCAGCTAAATTACTTGGCAGCCTTTCCTC
>VXAD01007907.1:396621-412928 GCA_013399195.1 Dicrurus megarhynchus | reverse complement strand
AAAAAAAAAAAAAAGGGAGAGAGAGAGAGCGAGCATGCTGGCTTCCGCCTCAGTCGTCAGAAGTTAAGGTAAGCAGGCCACAAATACGCTGCTATCAGTCGTGAATGGCGGAGTTTATGTCCCAGTGATTTATGACCGTAGACTTAAATGTCGGTTCAAGAAGAGTTCACAAGCTGGGGCTTCCTTCCAGGCAGTGACTGATACCCTTACACTTCGTGTTCAGGCAGCTCTCTCTCCTCTCTTCCCCCCACCCCCCACCTTCTCTCAACTTTGTCTTTATCTTTCAGGAAATCTTTCAGGGGGGCTGCCTGGTTTTTCGTCCTACAGTCAGAGTTTGGGGCTCGGTTGGGAGTTACAGGACAAAGATCTGGTGTGCTTGGGAAGGGGGGAAGCGCAGGGAAGCAGAGCGTAGGAGAGAGCTGAAGTGGGGAGTGGGGGAAACCAAGCGGACTTGTCTCCCCAACCAACTTTCATCTGCTGTCTCTGGGCTGTCTGGGTGCGGGGAGAGAAGTTGGTAAAGTGCAGAGCTGTGTACTTCACAAAACGAGATGGAGCTGATAAAACAGACATTGGAAAGATTGGGGGCCCATTTATGTTTGTAAGACCTGTCTTTTTGTCTTCGAAGGGTAGAGGAGAGCTCTTCCCATCCCAGGCACCGACTGGGGTGGTAAATCTACCTCCTCTCCCCTCTCCCGTTAGGACGCTATCGTGATCGTTATCGCTCTTAATCCCGCTATTCCCACTTTCTCCTGGAATGACCAGGCGTTCCTCAGGTTACCCCCGCTTCTCTATAACTTTGTAGGAAGTGATTAACTTGGCAAACCCAAACTGGGGATTTGATTTTTTTTTTACTTGCTGGCAGACGGCCGAAGCTTCAAAAATTATTTGCCTTCCAAGTAAAGTTGCCTATTGTCTGCAGGCCGGCAGCTACGGGAGCAGCCACCCCGCATCCTCGCTCGGCGCTGCCCGTCCTGCCAGCGCTACAAAACTTCGCAGCGGCCGAAGGAAGGTGAAATATTTGGTGTCGCGGTCATGAAAGGCGGGTGCCTTTGTGAAATCACCGCTGGCTGATTGTTTCCTCCTTCTCCTCTGGTAGTGGTGTCTATGGTCTTCCTTTCAAAGGAATTGAGAAAAATCACACCAGGCCTCGATAGCACAGGGAAGGAGAGGCGAGGAGCTGGAAAATGTGTGTGCGCCTCAGATCTCCATCGGTTTATTAGCTTAATAGCATCCCAAGAGCTTGATTAGTGCAATAACAGGGTAACCGCCCTGCTGTAGGTGTGTTACCTTCATTTTGTTACGATCTAACAAAGGGAATACTGTTTTCTAAGAACTTGTATAACTTGAAAGGCGTAGAATGAGCTCGTTTGGTGCATGTGTTGTGTAAGGCTTTTCGCCCCTAAGCATTTGTCCTCGTTAGATGTTTTGGGGGGGAAATATCCAACTGCTTAAGTACGAGGAAAGTGGTAAAAGAAAAGAGGCTCTTCTGATCTGAAAAGACGTGGTTATTTGCCAGCGAGGGGGTAGGGGGACGGTGAGTAACACACTTCAATTTCTGAGAACAATGTGAGTGCGTGTGGAAACACCTCCTGGATCGGAGGTTACGCACAGGTCTCCTCTCTCATTAATACGGGCGATTCTTTAATTGGTTATTTTCAGGCAGGTGACGAGTAGACTTTANGGTGGGGGTGGGAAGGGATTCGCCCGGGCAGGAGAAGCATTCTCTGAGTTTGTGTCCACCCTCTCCCCAGCCAAGTGACCCTCATACATCAAATTACATAGCAGTTTCCAAGACAGAACCTATTATCGCTAAGTTGGAAGGAAAGTTCAAGCCGTGGTCATGGAGATGAACGCTGGTTTTTCAGGTTTCTGGTGTGTTTTTTTCCCCCAATCCATCATGTTTTAACAGGTAGGATCTGGCTGATTCCACGAAAAGTTAGTGTCTTGAAAATAACTGCTGAAAAAAACAAACCGACGACCGCCCCTGCTGGCCCCGCTGAAGGGGCTTTGCGCGGCCCGGGTTCAGCTGAGGCTCCAGACCCACTCACGGGTGGGAGGCAGGCTCGGGGGCTCCGTGGGGTGGCCCAAGCCGAGCACCGGGACCGAGAGGTAGCCGCTGCGGGCGGCGGGCGGGGCTCGCCCGGGCAGAAACCGCTGCTGCCAGGGTGCGTGACCTGGGCGGCTCGGGGTGGTGTGCGGGCACGGAGGAGAGAAGGTGCCGGCTTTGTTTATTTTCCTATCGAGCGTTTCATAGACAAGCCAAAATCCATCACTTGGGTTCGGGGTGTTTAAATATCCCTGCCTAGGAAACCTTTCTACCCGGCTCCTGCCCCCTGCCACACGTAGACAGGAACCATCTCATATATTTCTTTGAAGTTGTATGAAGAGCCGTAACCAGGAGGGAAAGGCTAAAAATAAAACAACGCTGGTTAAAGGAGAGGGTTTGATCTTAGAATTGGACTGAAGTAACAGCCCAGCCCCTTTGCATTACTGATTCCTCGATCACCCTTATCTCTGAGACCGGTATTAAAACAGCCTCTTGGTGATAAACGATCAACCCTCTTGCTCTGTTCCTTAAGAAGAAAGAAATAATAAAAAAAAACAAACCTAGAAAGCCCCTATCCCAGTGCAGCAAAGCACATATTTGTAGCTGCCAGTAAATCCAAGCAGCTTTTATATCGAAATGCTCCACGCCTGAGGCCAAGTCATGCTGCTAAATATTGCTGACCACTTTTTCTTTTATGGCTTTCATGTCACTTAGCTATTGAAAGTAAGATGGATTTGTACCATTTCTTCACCCTGCTCTGCTCTCCCCACACCCCAGGTCTGCCCGGAGAGGCCATTGGAGGAAGAGCGCCACGTGACAGAGGGGTGCCAATGTTATTCTCCAAGGGTGTCAAGACCCTGTCAGTTTGCGAAATAAATATTGGGAAACAACGAAATGCAAAAAGCGACCTACTACGACAGCTCTGCAATCTATGGTGCCTACCCCTACCAAGGAGCAAATGGTTTCACTTATAATGCGAGTCAGCAGCAATATCCTCCATCTTCATCACTTGTGGAAACTGAGTACCACCGCCCCGCGTGCTCTCTCCAGTCCCCTGGCAGCTCTGTGTCCCACCACAAGGCCAATGACATCAGTGAGAGTTGCATGAGGACCCTCCCCAGCCAGACTCTCCAGCCCCCCAGCCTCGCTGACCCACAGGCTCCACCGCAGCCGCCTCCAGCTCAGCAGTCACAACCTCCACCTCCGTCTTCCACCTCACCATCTCAAAATGCCAGCAGCAACCCTGCCCCGGCCAACCCCACCAAGAGCCCAGCTCTTAACTCACCCACCGTGTCCAAACAGATATTCCCGTGGATGAAAGAGTCTCGGCAAAACACAAAGCAGAAAAACAGCAGTTCCAGTTCAGGTATGAAACATGTTCCTCCTCTCCCTGGGTATTCCTGGGCTGACTATGCATCCTGTGGGGAGGAGGGCTGTCTTACGCACCTTTACTTTAGGGAGGGGAGGGCAAGGGCTTTTTTACCCTCTGAGCTGACCCCATGAAACTTTTGGAAAGGGTTTGCCATCACTCAGCTTATTCACTGAGGGGAGCTCAGTGAAAAAAACACCCCATGCAAAACATTCCCAGCCTTGTAGAATGGGTCTGAATTGACTTTGCTTCCTAGTGGCAGAACCACTTGTGCCCTCCAGCATCTATCACATTTCCTAGGTAATCCCCCCTTCAGTAAATCATGTCAGTATGGAGCAGCCCAGGCCTTAAGCCAGAGGCTTGTCCCAAGTACTTTGTTGGCATGGTGCTGTTAGATTAATAAGACAGTGACCTATCTCTGCTGAAGTGTAACAGGAATAAAATAGCTCATAATCATGTGCAGGCAGGATCAATGCCCTGCATGCAGTCAGAACCTCTTCCTATTTTAATAAGCTGATTGGCAAAGTTACAAGCCTGGTAAACAAAAGTGATTTGAGAGTGCTATAAACTTGAAGCCATAAAACACTATTTGAGGGATGGAAGTGTATATCAATGCTTTTATTACTCAAGGAAACTCAAACTGATAACACCAGTGCTACTCCAATGCCCAGAATTTGGGCTTATTCCGACTTCTTCCTCTTTTTCGCTTAAATATGCCTTGGAAATAGAGTTCAAAACTTTAGCAAATGTTTTGCCAGTCTGCTTTTTAAAGTTGTGGTAACACTGCTGTTTACAGCCTTCCATATAATGTATTTATTTTATTAAAAAGCAGCAACATTTAAATATATCTCTATGCCTATATGCAAGCCTAGCTACTGCATGTTCTTCTGTATTTATATTATTTTTCCCAATCACTACCATCTGTTCATGCTATATATTAGACATGATAAAAACCATTATACTGACAATTCTATATTTATTTGTTAAAATTTTGTATTGTGGATACCTAGCTTTCAGGCATTTGTAGCTGATGTATACGTATACATATATGGGTTTTCAGAAGAGAAGGCTTTAGGTCTTTACAGCAATAGAGAACAGCTAGCTCTTGAAGACCGTGATCCCACTATGTCAGCAGAGCCACAAGTTCACCTTCAGGGGTTCTAAACCTCACTGCGTTTCCCTGAACCCTCCTTGCTCCTCTATACCACGCTCAAGATATGTTGCATGCTGTCATTCTTAAGGGAAGCAAGTGTAGTCATATAATGACACTAATGAGGTGAAGGAAGTCTTTTGGGGCTTGTAGCTTGGTGTGACTGAGCTCACGCCATGGGGGAGTACTCACTGCATGCATGGGCATCCATCTTGCCTTTGGGAGCCGAACTCTCCAGGTGCTGGTGTTGTTGGCCATTTTCTCATGTTGCCATGTGCAGGTTCACCATGCTGATTGTGTTCTTTGTGTGATTTACATAGGTGAGAGTTGTGCTGGTGATAAAAGCCCTCCAGGGCAAACCTCCTCTAAGCGAGCCCGTACAGCTTACACAAGTGCCCAGCTGGTAGAACTGGAAAAGGAGTTCCACTTCAATAGGTACCTTTGCAGGCCACGAAGGGTAGAAATGGCTAATTTGCTCAATCTCACAGAGAGACAGATCAAAATCTGGTTTCAAAACCGCAGAATGAAATACAAAAAGGATCAGAAGGGCAAGGGTATGATGACCTCTTCAGGAGGACAGTCCCCAAGCAGAAGCCCCGTCCCTCCAGCTGCTGGGGGATATCTAAACTCTATGCATTCTTTAGTAAACAGTGTCCCCTACGAGCCCCAGTCGCCTCCACCATTTAACAAGCCTCATCAAAACACCTATGGCATCCCTGCATCGTATACTGCTCCTCTTAATAATTGCCCACCTCCTCAAAAGAGATACACGGGGACAGCAGCTGTGACACCTGAATATGATACTCATCCTCTTCAAGGCAACGGTTATGGGAATCCACATATACAGGGAAGCCCCGTCTATGTAGGGGGCAACTACGTGGAGACCATGACCAATTCTGGGCCTTCCATCTTTGGTCTAACTCATCTCCCTCATCCTCCCTCTGCCAACATGGACTACAGCGGGGCTGGGCCAATGGCCAACAATCACCACCATGGACCTTGTGATCCACATCCAACATACACTGACCTTACCGCTCACCATCCTTCTCAGGGAAGAATTCAGGAAGCGCCCAAACTCACTCATCTGTAAGAGACAGGAGTCACTAAGAGGAACACCAAGCCCCCAAGTTTTGGAAAGTACTCATCCCTTCCCTTCTCCCTCCTCCCCCCAACATGTGCCCTCCCCTTCCCTTCTTGTTTCTTTTGTTCGTTTTGGTTTGTTTTGTTTCCTTTCGTAAAAGCGTTTTCTAGTTTATGTGACGTAGCAATATTTGTTGCTTGAATTGCTCTATAGTTTCACTAGTGGATATTTATCTTCTTGAACTGTAGCCTTGTGTCTCACTTTGGGAGTATGCAGAGGCTTTATACTTTACCTTCTACACTTTTATCAAAACAGGGTATATGAACAAATTTTCTATAAAAGGAATTCTTAAATGTGAATTTGTTCGTACATGATTGATCCCACGGGGAAGCAATTTTTTTTATTGCACTTCTTTTAAATAGCAAGAAAGACATCAAAAGCGCTTGGACAGGGACGCCCTGGACAATTATTGATACGTGTAAGTCTTTCAATGTGTGTATGCTGGTGAACATTCAGATTTATTTATATTTTTTTTTCGCAAACATTGAATAATCTAAGTGTTTAAAATTTTATTTATCCCCATTTGTTCATATTTATATATATATAAAAAAATCTGTACCCTGAATATTCAGGAGGCCATATATTAGATGGCATATCGGCACGCGTTAGAAATATCATTTGAAAGGAAACTATTAACTCCTTTTATTAAAAATAGTGATAATAATGATGATGACGATGCAATAAAATCTGGGAAAAAAGATCACGGTTTGAATACTTCATGCTTGTAACATCCAGCTAGGCAAAAAGTGTGTGAAGCTGAAAAGGCTAGATTTGTTTTGAAAGTTATACATTCCTTGCTGCTCACGTTCTGGAAAAAAAATAAAGTTTTTATTCTGAATAATAAAGAGTTAAGAACATGTTCTTTGCAGCGCAGGGGAATGGAGAGCCCTTCATGACGTGGGGAGCTAGGAAACCCGTCTATAAACTTACACGAGGATCTGCTCGCCCACCCGAAGGGCCCCGCGACACCTTTTCAGCATTTCATAGGCAGGGAGAGAGATTTTTCTTTTCCCCTCTCTCTCTCGCTCNACCTTTTCCTTTCCCTATTTTTTTCCCCCTCGAATTAATATTTTTTTATATTTTACTGGGGCTTGTTTCATTCTTGCTGAGCCGCCTTTCCTCCCACGGCAGCCTGAAGGTGTGGGGGAGGGGAGCCTTGTGCTCCGTTTCTTCCCGCGGGNTGAAAAGGCTAGATTTGTTTTGAAAGTTATACATTCCTTGCTGCTCACGTTCTGGAAAAAAAATAAAGTTTTTATTCTGAATAATAAAGAGTTAAGAACATGTTCTTTGCAGCGCAGGGGAATGGAGAGCCCTTCATGACGTGGGGAGCTAGGAAACCCGTCTATAAACTTACACGAGGATCTGCTCGCCCACCCGAAGGGCCCCGCGACACCTTTTCAGCATTTCATAGGCAGGGAGAGAGATTTTTCTTTTCCCCTCTCTCTCTCGCTCTCTTTTTTTTTTCTTCCTTTCTTCCAGCAGGGGAGGTTTCAGGGCCCGCGGCGGCCGCCTCCTCCGGCACCCGCTGCGCGGTGCCCGGCGGGCGCGGATCGCCCCCTCCCCGCGGAGCAGCGCCGGGAGGACAGCCAGGGGTGTGGGTGTCCAAGCGCGTGTGGGAAGCACACGGCGTCGGAGCGCAGGATAAAGCCCCGCGTGGGTGCGGCCGCGGAGGGGCCTCCTGAGCGCTGGGCTGGCGCCNCGGAGTGGGGGGGACACGGTGCTGTAGAAGGGCGACGGTCCCGGCCCCAAACGGGCACCCGTAGGGGTCTCCGGTCCGAATCGGCTCGAGGTAGAATGGAGAAACCCGCAAGCTTGTGCTAAAATCCGGTTTTTCTTCCTTTCAGGCGAAATGTCCATAATTTTTAGATTGAAACTTGAAAGATAAATCAAAACGGACCTTAATAGACTAGGTAAAATATACCCCTGCACGTTTATAAAGACATATTCCTATGCTGTGTAGATAATAACGCACGCTGTTCACCATCTGTATCTTTTAGAGCACAGAAAAAAAATGTCGCCATTTTGGTCTCATGCTGAAATATTATTAATCTTTGGGCTTTACCTTGTTCCCAGAACCATCCTTGCCTGATGCTGAAACATTGTCATGCACCCGTGGATCTATATAGAGCTTTTCTGCATAAATAGATAAAGCATGCCCAGTCAAAGAAAAGGATAGCAAATAGATTTATGCCGTGCTGTTTATTGTATATATAGACATGTAACCGTGGAAGGAAAGGCTATGTAGGCTAATATTTTTCACTGAAACCTGATTATTATCCAATACAGACCAACGACTGATTATTACTTTTGTAGGCGAAGGAAGCATTTTTTGCAACATTGCAAGACAATGCTCTTTTCAGAGGAGCCCCTGTATAAAATTCAATCCGCCCCCCCACCTCTCGGATCAGTTAGGTTAGATACAACAAAAGGTAACGGTACAGTCACGATACTTACTGCGTGGTTCCTTTAGCACCACGAATTACATTTAGGAAAATGTTCAAATAGAAGGAAGTTGGCGTTTCACTCCCCTCCCACCCCGAAGAAAGAAAAATACAGGGGATTTTTTTCCGTTTCCATAAACCGTATTCCGTCCTCTCTTCAGAGCCTGTAGGTTGCAAATAAGAATTTGTAATTTTGCATTTAAGATTCGTCCGATTAAAAGATCCCCCTGGAGGCAGCAGTAATTGATTTTCCCAAGAATTTCGCGTCCTCTCTGCAAAGGTTTTGTTCCAGGTGGTTTTTGTATTAGACTGACCACAAGAAACAAATGTGCAGAATAAAGACACCCACACAGGTTTTACTCACAAAGCCTGGTTAAATTCCAAACCTCTCTCTTTATTATTTGTCATCCTGCTGTTAATCCCAATATTTTCCAGAGGGGAAAAAAAGAAATCAGAGAAAAGAAAAAGAAAAAGAAAAGCCCGACCCCAACGTAGGCACCAAGAAGGAAAATAAAACCGGACTTTTCCCACAAGCAGCCCAGTCCTCTGCCAGCATATTTTAAAAGCAGCTTTTTTCCTTGTTTACTTGCGTTTCTTGCTCTGCCTCTTTTCACGGCCACATTTGATCTTGGAAAGAGCAAGAAGCTTTAAATGTGTTCTTAAGGGCCAGTAGCTGTCAAACCTTTTGGCGGCCAAGATTGATCGCGGGCAGACACCACCAGAGCTTTGTTTGGACTAAAAGCAAGAAAATTAAACCCCTTGCATTTTCCAACAGCATCGATATTTGTAAGGCATCCCTTTCGAGGGATTAAATGACAAGTCTCGTTCTATATTTTATTTAAACAAGCAACCACCAAAAAGCCCATTTAAAGCCTCCCGGCCCCTCCCCTCCCCCTCTCTCCAATGCCTTCGCAGATATGCTACATCTTGTGGGTGCATTAACTTAAAACCGATTTTTAAAATGCACTTCGTGCAGACTGGACGCAGACTGATCCACTGAGTGTTTGGGGTGTTGTTTTCTATTTTTTTTCCCCGTCTTTTTTTTTTTTTTTTTTTTTTTTTTTTTTTAAATATAATTACGGTTGCCGACCCCTCTTTGGCAACTCCGAAAATAAAGCGAGACGGCACCTCATCGCGCTGGCGATGGTTCCTGGCTCCTGGAGGACGCAGAGAGCGGCTCGGAAGCGCCTTCCCCCCGGCCCCCGGCGCACCCCACCCAGCCGAGCACCCCGGTCTCCGCGGGCGAGCAAGCCCCGTCCGGGCTGTCTAGGGCGGCTGTGACCATAGGATTCATCGGGTTGGTGATTGTGGCCATCATTGTCATCGCTCTCCCTGTCGCCTCAGTATGGTTGGAAAATTATGCCAAAAGCATCCAAATTCGGGACTTGCCTCGACCTGGCGGGGTTGACTGGAGGCAGCGGCGGCAAGAGCCAAGCATCGGAGGCGAGTGCCGTCTCTCAAGTCATAACCTCGCAGCATTTTCTCTCTGTCTGGCCCCTTGAAAACAAACCCGCTACCAGCCCGTATATTTCCTGGTAATCGAAAATACTCACCAGACCCAGCCTACTACGGTTATTAAGCAAATTATGCCAGCAGACGGGAGTATCGTTTGCAAGCTAAGGCACGGGATATATACTTTTTTTTTTAAGAGGCACCAGCCAGACGCGTTTGCAGCCTCGCGATTTGGCTCGCCCAGAGAGGTTCTTCTAGGGTTATGTTTTACGGTCCAATCCCCGGAAGCCAACTGGAGAGGGAAGTCATGAAGCGCCAGGGCTGCTGCCTATGTGACTCTTCCCCTCGAAGCAAGGTTGCTGAGGAAGATCCTGATAAACAATGGCTCAGCACCGGCGACCGATTGTTCTCCGTACTGTACACCCGATAGCCACCAAAAAAGAAAAGGAAAAAAAAAAAAAAAAAGAGGAAAAGAGAAAAAAAGGAAAAAAAGAAAGAAGGAAAGAAAAAAATCAAACAAGAACACAAAGCCAAACAAACAAACAAAAAATACAAAGGAGCTCATTGAGGCTGAGTCGGGAAGGAGAAACTAGTTTTGGAGGAAGCGCTATTTCTAAGAAAAAAAATCAAGACCCTCTGCTTCAGACTCCTGCCTGGGTGCAACTTCTTATGCGGGGGCCTGACGGTGTCAAAACTTTGAAGATTAATGGATTACTTTGTTAATGACTCAAGGCGTCAGATTGAGGTGCTTAAATGATTTGTGAGGTGCAAAGCGTTTTTCTGACAGTCCCAAACAATGAGAGAAGAGTGTGCGGGTGGATGCGAGGAAGGCAGCAGGCTGCAGGACAAGCAGCCACAGCCACACACACACACACACACACTCTCGCAGCCTCTCACACAAACATATCCACGCACACGCACCCTCCTCCCCACCCCCGATCATTTCAGATTAGGACGCCAAGGGGATAGATACTCGAGATATCATTTCCCCTTTTAAAAAAAGTGTAAATAAAGCCTTTCTGGCCCCCAATGAGGCGTTCCTTCCCGACTTTTTTGGATCAATCAAACAGACAGTGGCTTCTTTTGATTAAAGCCCAAATTGTCATTGGGCAGAGGCAATCATGTGACAGCCAATTCGGTCCAATTTCAACCTTGTCTCCATGAATTCAATAGTTTAATAGTAGCACGGTCCCCATACGGCTGTAATCAGTGAATTAGAAAAAAAACACCCCACCAGCGATCTTCTATGCTATATTTTTTTCTCCTCTCTCTCCTTTTTCCTGGGCCTTCCCCTCCCCCCGAGCCCCCTGAATCCGAGGGAACTTTTTCTCCGCGGGGGCTGCCAGTTGAAGGCCATGAATTTCGCATTTGAGCGAGAGATCGGTTTTATCAATAGCCAGCCATCGCTTGCTGAGTGCCTGACATCTTTTCCCCCTGTCGGTGATACATTTCAAAGTTCATCAATCAAGAACTCGACGCTTTCACACTCGACACTGATTCCTCCTCCTTTCGAGCAGACCATCCCCAGCCTGAACCCCGGCAGCCACCCTCGCCACAGCGGCGGCGGTCGCCCCAAGGCGAGCCCCCGCGGCCGCAGCGGCAGCCCGGGCCCCGCCGGCGCCCCGCCACCCCCGGAGTACCCCTGGATGAAAGAGAAAAAGGCGTCCAAGCGATCCGCGCTGCCGCCCGCCTCGGCCTCCGCCTCAGCCGCTGGACCTGCCTGCCTCAGCCACAAAGGTCAGTCCAAAGACGTGCCGCCAGCCCCGCCGGGCCGCTATTTTGGCTCCCCGCATCCCCCCGGCTTCGCGGGGGGACGAGGCGGAGGGCGGGCGGACGGGAAGGACGGAGCTGGCGGGGCTCGATGGAAACCCAAACTTTCCCCAAACTTGCCTAATGCGAGATGATTTATTTGAGTTGGAGCTGACCTCTCTTGTCTCGCCGTCCTAGAGTTAGAATATTTGACAGTAATGAAGAGTGATAGATTGCTCCCGCTCAGCTAAGCAGCTGATGCATTAATTATAAATTGCGGTATGGCTAATATAAAGTTTGCTCTGGTGTGGGGAGGTTGGGGAGCTGGAGGCAGCGATTTGGCGGAGGTGGCCGAGGGGCACGCAGCACCGGGCGCTCAGCAGTGCAACACAATGGGTTTACTGCATCCAAAGGCGGCCATTTTGTTGCAGTTGCTATTTTATGCTATATGGACATATAGATATAGACACATACATGCAGAGAGAGCACTCCCCCCCACCCCCCCGGGATGCGATGTGCTGGGGTGCTGAAATTCAATCCGTGCATTTATCTGTTTTGTATGTGTGTCCGTGTGTCTTTGCTTTCGCTGCTCTGGCTGTGATGCTTTGGGGTGCGTGTGGTGGTGGTGTTTTTCTTTTTAGTTTTTTCTTTCTTTTTTAACAGACCCCCTTGAAATCCCCGATAGCGGTAGCGGTGGATCTAGGCGCCTGAGGACGGCTTACACCAACACCCAGCTTTTGGAGTTAGAGAAAGAATTTCATTTCAACAAGTATCTCTGTAGACCAAGGAGGGTTGAGATTGCAGCCTTGCTGGATCTGACTGAGAGACAAGTCAAAGTCTGGTTCCAGAACAGGAGGATGAAACACAAGAGACAGACCCAGTGCAAGGAGAATCAAAACAGCGAGGGGAAATTTAAGAATCTAGAGGACCCCGAAAAAGCGGTGGAGGAGGAGGAAGAGGAGGAGGAGGAGAAATCCCTCTTCGAGCAAGCCCTCAGCAACGTCTCCGGCGCTCTCCTGGAGCGGGAAGGCTACGCTTTCCAGCAGAATGCCCTCTCCCAGCAGCAGGCGCAGAATGCGCACAATGGCGAATCCCAAACTTTCCCCGTTTCGCCTTTAACGAGCAATGAGAAAAATCTGAAACATTTTCAACATCAGTCACCCACTGTTCAAAACTGCCTCTCAACAATGGCCCAGAACTGTGCAGCTGGCCTGAACAATGACAGTCCTGAGGCCCTAGATGTCCCTTCTTTACAGGACTTTAACGTTTTCTCCACAGATTCCTGCCTACAGCTTTCAGATGCAGTTTCCCCCAGTTTGCCAGGATCTCTGGACAGTCCCGTAGATATCTCTGCTGACAGTTTTGACTTTTTTACAGACACACTCACCACAATTGACTTGCAGCATCTGAATTATTAAGAAATTAAAGACGTCCTCTCCAAGGGTCCTGCTTTCTCCTCCTTATTCTTCTTATTTTTTTTTTCAGTGAATTAATTTTATTTTCCCCTCCCTTTCCCTGTTCAGTATTTTCTGTTTGTTACTTCCCTCTGATATGCCATTTTGCCGTTTCTTATGAAGTTTTAGTTGTGTTCAATTTTAACCTAGCCACATTCTAGGTCCTTCTATGAAAGCAATATATGAGGTCTGTAAGAAAGTGATCATATAGGAATGTATCTTCACTTTCTTTTTATTTTTGTATTACATTAGGATGCGTTGTCATAAGTATTTTTGGTAGAATAAATTCTTGTTTGCTACAACGAGCTTTCTCTTTTTTCTTTCTCTTTCTCCTCTCTTTCTCTCTGCTTTCAAGATGGGTAACATGACGGGCATCTCTCCCCATCTCTTCCACTATTAATTTGCTAATAAACAAAATCCAATGTTCTAACAACGAGCAATTGCCCTTTTGGCAATTTAGGACATTCATTAGAGAGGAAAAACTCGTTCATTTTCTTTGTTGTAAGGATTCTCACAAGGGAAGGAAAAACAAACTAAAGAAATCAAAATCGTTCACACGTTTGATGCAGGTTTGTCCCTTTTAATGTATAAATGTGGCATCTTATCTCCGTGAGGATACAAAGCTTGGAAATGCTGAGCTGTAACAAAAGCATGAACGAGGACTTTCTCTGTTGCAGGCAGAACGTAAGAGAGACTCAGTAGGATAAGCATCTCCTGCAGAAACCAGACTGTTACATGAACGAAAGGAAAGGCGTTGGTTTTTTTTTTTTTTTTTTTAATAATCCTGTTTTTCTAAAAAGTAGTGCTTAGCAGCCAGCAAGAACGTGTCTTAAAAAATACGAGAGCTCACAAAGAATGTGGTTGGTTACTTCTCACGTGCTGAGCAATCCAAGAAATCAGTCCTAGGAGGAGAGGAAATAGAGAAGTTAGTGCCTGTGAAATCAAAAGGGTGGGAGAAACGCAGGGGGAAGAAAAAGTATTTAGGGAGGAACCAGCCTCTCCACTCCATACTTCTCGGGGGCGGTGCGGGGGCAGACCCGAGGATATTTTTCTGTGTAAACCTTCTTGCGAGGCGAGAGACTGATAACGAAAAGGGGAAACTCTGACTCTAAAGTTACGATTTCCTCGGGCCCCCCACTCTTCTGCTGGAGGCAGCAAGGACGGGCTTTCAGAAATCTCCACCAAATTGCCTGCCACCCGGCGCTGCCGAACCCCAAAGCGGAGGGTGAGACCCGTCCTTCGGGCTAAAAGCGAGCAACAGATGCCAGAGGGGCTCTGCCGCTCCGGGGCCAGGGGATCCCGGGCGGGCGCGTTCGCGGCTCCTTGCGTGCGTGTGGGTGCGTATGAGTGCGAGTGGTTACATTACACAGGCGAGTGGGGCTTGGGTGGAGGTTTGTGAGCGGGGCTCTGCTGTCCGTCCATGCGAGGAGTGTTGTCTCCCAGCCCTGCAACACGTTGAGGAGCTGGGATGCGTGGGTTATAGCTGGAAGGGTTGAACGCAATTCTTCCGAAAGTCATAAATCAAACTCTTTCTATGAATGAGAATGTCATCAAAGAGATCAATTGCAGGAACACATGCACAAATAAAAATCCTCTTACGTATTTGCCGGGGCTGGGGATCCCCGTCTAAAACCATTAAGTGAGAAGGCGTTTAGTCATAATTCACTTTTATTGCTCTTTTAAAACAACAGCTTGGCTGAGCTGCGGGCGCGGTGAAACCTCGGCCTTGGTTCTCCTCCTTCCCTCTGCTCCAGCCATGTCCCTGCGGAAAGCGAGCAGCCTCACCGGCATTTTCACTCCTCTGCCACTGAGTTAAATTGGACCGCAATGTGCATGTTAAGGGTTGGGGTTTCTTTTGTGCCCAGATTTCCGGATGCTGACAACGCTTAAAGAAAACCAAAGCCAAACGAACTAAAAAAAAACCCCAAACAATAAAACAATCCCCCCCAAACCCCAATAAAAAACCAGAAATATCAAACAAAAAGAAAAAAAATAAAAAAGAAAAATAAAAAGGAAACGTGCTACAGGGTTTAAACTTCTCGCAAACTCCATTTAAATAAATGGGGGAATTCAGCAAGTAGGAGCCGCCTCCGAGGCTCCGAGTGAACCCTGGGGCCACAGCGAGGGCACACTCCCACGGAAAAGCCTAAAGAGCCGGGATCGCCCCCTCAGCCTCAGTCCCGTGGCAGGAAACGCGGAGCGAAGCCGCGGAGGGGCGCGGAGGGGTCGGGATGGCCTGAGGGCGGGGGGAAGCGGCAGTAGCTCCCCCTCGCCTGCCGCGGAGGAGGGAGGGTGTGGTGTGTGTTCCCCCTCTGCTCCGACCCTTCTCATGATGTTGCCCCCGTGCTTAGTGCGGGCAGCAAAACCCGAAAGCCCCGCCAGAGAGACAATGCATCAAGAGACAATGGCACCAAAAAGGCAGAGAAAAAAGGATTTCAGAATGCTGGAGACTGTAAGAAAAGTGATTCGTCGGAATTTACGGGTAAAAGAGATCTACTTGTAGTAAAATAGTTTTTTTCTTGGCTGACTGAAAAAGCACTGAGAAGAGGTCAGCTCTTTTATTAGTAAAGAGTCCTAATCACCTGTCTTTTTTCTCTGCTTTATGCAGTATTTATCTGGTTTACAAGAATGAAATAAATGTGTTTACAGCTGTAACCATAGCCAAAATTGGCGCAGTATAATACCATAAATGCCTCTAGGGTGTTGTTGTTCTTGTCCTCCACTCCGCCCCCCTGCAGTTTAAGAAACTGAACCTTTCTAGAGGGCCCTTAACCATCCCTGCCTCTGTAGTAAATCAGAACAAATAGACGTACTGAGGGCACCGGGATAGGCGCGTGGTGGAGAGAGGAGCCCTTCGGTTTTGGCTGACAGTAGAGAGGCCGTGCAGATGCCATGGGATAAGGGCTGACCTCATAGCAATAGGAGAGCTTTGCACCTAGGAGAGAGTGCTGTAGCTCATGTGGGAGGGAGGAGCTTGAGGGTGTGTTTGTGGGGGGGTGTGTGTGTATTCGTGATCAGGGAGTGGTGGCGGGGTGGAAGAGCCTTTTGGATTTCAAAACAAGCAAGAATCGAGCGTGAGAACAGAGGGACGCAAGAGTCGGCACCTGCAGAAATAGAGGGGGCAGCCCCTCCTGGGGCTGGTGTCAGGGGACATGGCTTTCCATCCATCTTTCTCCGAGGCTGACGTTTTGCAGAACTTCTTTCGAAGACTTTTGGTGCCGTCCTTTCTGCCTGCAGACGGCTGGGTGCGCCGGGACAGACGGATGCCCGGCCTTTACCTCCCCTTTCCTTTTCCGCATACGTAAACCGAATATGAGGTCGTAACCCACATCTCACCGCCGTCCCTCCTTCTCTGGCCACGGACCCATTTTTTTGACCCACCTCCCCACGGGGTTGGGGAGGGGTAGGTTGGAGTCGATGCTCAACGCGGTTCCCAAGGGTCCTGGGGCCGCCTCTGCCACTGGCCATCTGCCACCCCTCCCCACCGCCGACCCGGGTGGCGGA
>VXAD01007907.1:316468-386323 GCA_013399195.1 Dicrurus megarhynchus | reverse complement strand
ATTTAAAAAAAAAAAAAAAAAAGAACAAGGAAATATCTATTTTGACTGAACGCTTCGCTAAGGCATTTTGTAGGGATCGATTTCATTCGCAGCTGTACTCGTATTTGATCTTCGAGAAATTACTGATACGAGGAAAATTCGTTGTGTGAATTGTAATAACAATGCAGCGGGGCTACGACCGCCGGGCCGCTCCGCTCGGCGCCCGGCCCGGGGGCAGCGGGGGAGCGGTACGCGGCGGCCGCGCTCCTCCGCACCCAGCTCAGCCGGCCTCTCCCTCGGGACCGCCTGCGGGAACGGCAAAAGTCAGCCTCACCCCAGAGATGCCCCGGCACCCGCCCCATCTCTGCGGGCGGGAGGCTGCGGCCCGGCTGGCCGAGCCCGAGGTGGCACCGCAGCGCTGAGCCGCGGATATCGCTTCTGATGTCCTTTGTCTATTAATACAGCCATCACCAAATCCCGGATAACCTTCCTTTCCCTCTGTCAACACCCCTCCGCTCCAGCCTGTGCTGGGGGAAGAGGGATGGGACCTGCCATCGGGGTCCTGTAGCAAGGGGGTGCCCCTTTTAGGGGTAACTTGGTGACAGATGTTGACGTTTCTAGGGAGCTCGGTAAACAGAAAGTTGGACTGGACTTTTTCATAGCCCATGTGTTTTTCATCATTCCCCGTCAGGCTCAGACCAAAGGCAGAAGCTTCCCGCTTCACACTCCTCATCCCCTCTCATCTTCAGCAGTCACTCAGCCTCGGTGACAAGCAATAAAGAGCAGAGAAAACACAGGAGACCAGCTTCGTTAAGTAATGAAAAGAGATGGGGGCGAGGATGAGGCTGGTGGTGGAAACAGGGGGCCTCCTCCTCTGCACACCAGCGAACCCTCAGGTGCAAAGCACACCTGTATAAATCACAGACCCCTTCTGGGAGCAGTGGGGGCATATTGGAGAAGACTTGGAGAAAAACCACTTGTCCAAATTTCCCACTGCCCAGGTGAAGATCATGGAAGGGGCTAAGCCACAAAACTGGGAATTTCTACACAGTTTTAATTTAAACTCTTCTGTTCCAATAAAACCAAGATTTTTCTTTACTTTTGCAACTGGTCTATTATCTCAAATAACTCTTGTGCAAAGCATCAGTTGCAGTGGAAATGTCATCCAAACATCAATTTATTTTCTTAGCACAGTAGTAAAATATTCCCACTAGCACCCAGCAAAGGTAGACGCTTGGACCAGATTACTCTATTTTGCAAGAAATAAAATCTCTGCAGCACTGCTCTGCACTAGCAGTAGACTTAACATCCTTGCATAGTTCTGTGGACAGATGGGTCATAAAACAAAAGGCATTGGTGGGGTAGTGTTGTGTTCTTCATGCTGTGTTGGGAAAAAAATATGTAAAAAAAATAACACTGTCTAGAAACTGAAAGGTGATCCCATCTGAGCTGAGCCATCTGAGAGCCATGCATATTTCACTCTACAAAAATGTTATCTTGGAGGAACACTCCTACCAGCAAACAGTATTAACATGAACAATATGTTTAGACATAGAAGTGGGTATTGCAGACAGGCAGGACCCCATGGGGCTTTGCAGTTCATTACATCCCCCTGTATATTTTATTTTCTGTATTTCTGACAGTGCTATGAGGCAAGGCAGTGATCATGGAAATAGAAGGTGAGGCAAAAAGGGTCTGAGAAGACCTGTCTGCAATGACACATCTCAGATACCACTGCACAGGAAACATGCAGTGTTTTTCTATATCCGTAGGAACATGTATGTCCCCAAGAACTTAGATTTATGTAAAAAGGCATTACCCAAGCTTCTTTCAAGTCAGGTCACAAACTGAAAGATTCAAATGTTAACAGAGGCTTGTACCTGATACATATCTTGGCTTTGAATGGAACCTACTGTGGCTCATTGCTCAGGGAGACTCAGCTCACCTGAGACCCACAAGTCTGCAAATCCAAAAATTAGCCTCATTGAGCCTGGTAATCCACCAGTAAAGATAAGTTTTCTCTCTTCAGATCACATCTTTCTCACCACAGGGTTTGAACAGCGTTTATACAGTGAAGTGTGTAAAGAGCACAGCCGAACCCACTGAAAATTGTGCTGAGGACCCTCTAACGAGACAGTTTTTTTGCAAATCAGATGAGAGACTCTAGAAATCCAGATAATCTCTATGTAATCCCTTTTTTTGAACATCATGATGTATTTTGAGCCTGGTCAACCATACAGGGTGACTCCCACTTTTATTGGAGCTGAAAGAGAAGACGTAGCTATACCTTGGGCTTTGGATCAGGCCCTAACTGCAAACTCCATATTCAACAATAGGCAAATATTTCCCCTTTGCTTTTCACTGAGAAGACAGTAGGACAGACTGTGCACTGAAAGAAGTGAAAATCTAGCAAGAAATCTTCTGGTCACAGGTTCAGGGTTTTTTTTGTATCCGATATGTAAGCAACCACAGATGAATTCTGATTGCGGAAGGGGAAGGTGATGCATTTAAAATATTTGCTGCTATCAGAAAGAAAAATTTTTCTCACCCTGTCCTGCAGGGGGGAATCAAAATAAATGCAAATCTTTGAAGTTTAAATACAAATCTTTGCTGCAACCTGAACTATGATACTGTTCAAAATACGGGAATGGAGGAGGTCCTTTAGTAACCGGTCTTAACCAGGATAAAATACAGAACACATAATGGGACCTCCTTCTACAGACCTTTTTCATTAAAATCAGTGGACTTTTGCCTTCGAAAATACTCCAGACAGGACATTTTAGCCACTAAACATTTTTCAATGTGACATTTTACAAATTAAAATAAGAAATGAAAATTAGTTGCCACAAATGCAGCATTTAAAGCAACGGTGAGCCCATGTTAACATTGATTTCTCTCTCTGTGTCTCCTTCTCTCTTTCTTTATAAAACTTATGTACTCTGTCGATAAAATACCATCCTCTTTGATAATAAATCTGTTGTTTCAAGCTAGGATGCTACCATTTCCTTTCCCATGTAATTTATAGTTATATTGATTCTAAAGCTGTGGTTCTCTATTTCCCGCCTGTTGTATTAAAAATGAATTCTAATTGTAAGGCAGATAATCTTTGGTTGAAGGACCTCACAGAGTATTTTAACTGTAGCTAAGGAGATTTAATTTGATTAATAGAGAAATGAAAGCCTTGAATATTTAAAATGATAATTTTCAGTTTAGGAAAAAAAGGGAGACAGACAAAGAAGGGAGGTTAATGGTTCCAGGAAAAGCATTCATAGATCAGCATGAGCAGATGTTCTTTTACTTTTCTGTCAACGTTTCTGGTTTGTTGTGCATATAGAAAAACAAGCTTTTCAACTCTCACCACGATTTCAGCCTGTTGCCAGCTTTGCTTGCCTGCAGGATATCTGCTTATCTAGCACGGGAGCAGGATCAGGCCTCCTCCCCTTTGGTCTAGAAGCAAACCTTTCACATGGGCTACAAGGTTTGTCACACTCCCCACCCCCCCCTCCTTTGCATGCACGTTTTAAGCCCTTAGATCTTTATTTCATAAAATTCCTTTCCTCTTAGAGACCAAAAAACTGGCCAGGAGATGAATGGAAGAGCTGAGCAATATTAACTGCATTCAGGTGTGTGTTGGCTGAGATGAACCTGGCCCCCTTCCTTGAGGGCAGGATGCATGTTCAGCCACGTGGGACAGCAATCCCCATGCAGCTGCACAGGGTCCCCTGTACCCCTGGTGTCTGCACTCAGCATGTAACCTCAGGGTGGGAAGGGTGCTGTTACTACATATAGGAAATTCCAATAGCCATTTTCCTTGGTGAAGCACCTTTGAGAGCTGCCCCATGTGCTGACATGTCTGAAGCGTCCATGTTGAAGGAAAAAGATCGATCTAAGGGTGCACGGGTGTGTCCTTTAGAATTCATGAGAATGCGGCACGTTATTTCATGTTTTTAATCCTTATAGCAGGTATTTTGTTTAGTGCAATTCCAAATTAGTTTGGAACAGCAGCACTTAAAGTGACGGAGTCCAGCCTGAACATTAAAATTAGGTTTGTTTGTCTCTAAATATTCTCCAGGGCAAGGAATATATATCAGCCTTTGGAAAAAACAATCTACATTTAAGTGAAGATTAAATAATCTAAGATCTGTTGTTCACATCTCAGAGGGTAGGACACTTTTTTTTTATTGTAGTAAAATACTTAGGGTAAAAAAATGCCAGCAGGCATAAAATAGAATATTTCCTTTCATCACAAAAGGCTAACTCCTGCTGTATTCGTGCTATATAAAAATGCTTAGTAGTTTCAATGGGGAGTTTCTCAGAAAAAGGGCTGTGGAAGTAGCCTCAGAAGTCCCACTACTCATGAGATGAACACTATCTGAGCTCAAAAGAAGAGGAAGAAAGGAATGAAGTCCATCAGCAGCACTGTCTTGGGACATACCTGCTTAATGTGAGTTTGTCTGAAGGCAGGCACTGTGCTCTGCTCAGATATCCTGTCAGCTGGATCTGAAGGACATTCCTTGAGCTGTCATGTGAGAACATCCCTTTAATTGTGAGCAGAGTATGTGTGCTTAGCCAGAATGCCACTACTGAAACATACTGCTTTTTCTTGTCCAGCAAAATGAATTCTAGATGCACTCAAAAGCTGAAGAGCTGCAAAATTTCTTTTTAGGAAAATGGAGGAAATGAATTCCTCCTTGCATCCATTGTACTCTCCTACTTGAAAGAATATTAAAAATAAAGCTTTATCTAGATGTTTCCCAGATGCTTATCCACAGCTATGAGACAAGCTCTTCAACATCTGCTCACTGGTGATCCAAGCCTTTCCAGTTTTCCAGACTTTATGGGCTTACGTTCTCCAGCCTTTGGTGCAGTTCTTCCATTTCTATAATCTAGGTTAGGATGGAGGTGGTCAAAAGGGCAAAGCTTGTGTGAGGAAGGAAGATGGACAACTGTGTGGGGGCTCTGTTGGACATGGCTGCCACTGTCCCCAAGAATATTGGCTACAGAGCAGTGGGGTAGCTGAAAGGAGAGACTGTACCCCAGGAGTAGGGGAAGGAGTAGATGCAGAGAACAGAGAGGAGAGTCCTCAGTGGTGATATCTCATCCTTTCCCAAGCAGTGTGAAATCTCTACGTTACACAGAGAGGCATTTCAAGTTACACTTCACATGACCATCAGCAGGATTGCTATTTAACGTATTTTTAGTTCTCAAGCTTTTTTCTTCCAGGTTTTTGCCCTCTTTATCTCAGCTACCATCACCCATGGTTTTATGCTTTTGATAGAGCATAAGAGCTTGCTTTTCTTTAAAAGGCATGTGGATCTCATGATAGAAAATGAATGACTTAAAGATTTTTTAATACATTTTTCACAGAAGATTCCTTCCTTCCTTCCTTCCTTCCCAATGTGAAAATATTTCCCTTGTCACCCAGGTGTGGCTGTAAGATATATGTACCTCCATCTCCTTTCTGGAATGCCCTGCCAGGTTTATACTGGGGTGTGTGGGAAGGAAAGGAGTATGTACAGTTTCCTTCTCAGTGTGAGGTTTGAAAGTGAGGCTTTGATCTGAGCATCGATAACTCTGCTGAGGGTAAGGGTGGTGTTTTATTGTCATTGGATGCTTGTTTGTTGTTTGCTGCTGATTTCATGTCTTGCTCCAATTTCTTCAGTCTGGAATTCACAGACTCAGACTTCTGCTGCAGGGAAAACATGGAAATTGTTTTTTCCCTTGTCACAATGTGTTCTCTAATAGTTGCCTCCTTTTCTGCTGTCTTTTCTTCTGCTTTAATATCTTTAATAAGTGTTACCATCTGCTTGGGTGCTGGGTACTACACATTGTGAGCAAGGCCAAGAGTTTCTGAGGGGCTGGAACAGTGTTGTTTACTATTAGGCATAATGGAGATTATTGTCTTTGCCTGGGGCAGGTGTGTTGTGGCTGCAACAGACACAGAAATGCAGAACATGTGCTGGGGTTCAGCTATCTACAGTTTTCTTGAAAGGAAGTTTGGCTGTTTATCTCTTGGTGTTTACTTAATATGCAGGGACTCTTTTCTCCTGCCATTCTCTGGCCCCTAACATATTTAGCCTTAGAAAGGCAAAACACATTGTGATGCTACTAACTGGTCAAAAGGCACTATCAATTTTAGATGAGATAGGTACATGTCAGAATCAGCATAATTAACTGGAATGACAATCCTGTTAAATGTGTTTATGCCTTTGCACCGGTAATAAAGCATGTGTAAATTTACAATTAAGGCCTGTCTTTCTTCTATACCTTGGAGACTAGTGACAAACATTAAGAAGTTGTATAGCTGCAGAAGCTGAAGAGATGTATTTATCACAATAAAAACATTAGGTGATGCATTTCCCAGATTATCTGTCCTTCTTATGCAAATACTCTTTTTGCTGGAAATTTCAGGCTGAGTAATAATTATATTTCTGATCTGAAGGGTGATATTTCACCCCCTGAATTATTGTTTTCATTTGCAAGATGGATGAGAACCATATTGTTAACTACCTTGCATAAAGGTGTTTGAAATTGTTCCCATTTCACATTATGCATCGAGCTGCACTTTCTTTATATTGAGGGGACTGCACATTGCAGATCCACAGAGAAATGTTCAGGGATGCTGTAAGACATTTCCCTACATTGTACATAGATGCTACAGATCCTGCTACAGTGATGGCTGGAAAGCATCAGCACAAGTAAGATAAAGGTGATTTAAAGTTCGTCTGTGAGGCAGGCAGGGAACTGACAGCCATCTTTAACCAGCCTGACCCTGGGATGACCCTGAGCTCAGCTGGTTGTGAGATAGTTGGGTCTATTATGGGACAAAGGATCATATGTCTGACAGGATGCAGAGAACACATTACAGGATCACAGCTGAGTAACAGTGCAAGACATAACGTACATTTATTTGACGAACAACACAAGCAAATCTTGCCAATAAAATTTAATTTCAACTATTTTGTTTATTTCAAGTCAATCTCTTTCTGCTGCCTATTTCAAGAAATAAATACAGCTTTTTCTCTTCTAAGAATGAAATAGATGATCATACTAGTGAAATTTATAAAGCATGCAGAACGTACACTGATAAATTGTTATAATGGGGTTCCACATATCTACTGTATTTCCTTCCCATGTGGGTTCAATCTGCATCTATTCAACATTAAACTTCAAATATCTTTGCCTACAACCACATATAATTTGGTCAAGTGAGATTGGAAATGTCAGAGCTAGTGCAGCAGTGGCTAGAGAGAGAGCCATGGGCTTGAAACTGCATATGGCCTTGTAAGGGAGTAGCTGCACTCGCATGAAAAGTGCCAGGAACCCAAAATTTTGGCATGACAGTCTTCTCAAGAAGGGGGAGAAATACCCAAGTAGACGGATAGGCTGAACTTCCTTCACTTCTAGTTTCAGAGATAATACTGTGGCAAGGGATCTGGTATCCTCAATTTCAGCACTGGGAGAATGCTGACAGAGATATGGAGAACCTGTATAACCTTGCACATAAAGAATTAGATCAGCTCTAGCCTCTCCGCTGCAGAGCTCATCATATGCCATGGAAGGGAATGATTGCTGAGATGAAGATATGGAAGGCAAGGCTGGGGATTGCTGGGGCTTGCCTGGTTGGTTGATCAGGCATTATCCAATGTGCCCTGACCCTGCTGCTGACCACACCAGGTCTCTGTTGTGGAGGAAAGGGAGAGTGGGTATCTCATTGCTAGGGTGTCAAGCGAGAGCGGCAGAGTGATGGGGAAGGAGGTCAGTATGTTTGTCAAATGGCAAGACTCTTGTCCCCCTGTGAAGGAGGTAGGACCACATCTGCTACAACTCCTGGCAGTGCTGTGCCCCTGTCCCTCTGTTGCCTCAAAGCTGCCATCCGGCATCACCAGGCAGGAGGCAAAAGCTTCAATCAGCAGAAGGAAAATTGAGAGTTAACCGCCTGCCCTTCCCGCGACTCCCACCACCAATGTGGAGGGGTGATGAGAGAGGGGGGATGAAGAGCTGCACCACAGGCAAAGCCGAGAGCAGCGCTTTACCTCAGCCAGCTTTCATGGGGACGGGGGGTTAATCTGCTTCCCAGGCCCTGTTGTCAGTAGCCACACGTCCTATTGCTCCAGGCAGGCTTGGATCTGGCTCGGAGTCCTATACAAACAGCTCGCTCTTTACGGAGCTACTGCGCTGGGTGACCTCTTCTAATGTATTACTGGTTTATATTTGTGCTGATTGCTTCCAAAGGGGAAATGACATGAAGTGAATCAGTGTGACCTCATTAGCGTGGCTCACACTGCTAAATGGATGACCACCATTAGGAAGGCTCTGTTGTGGCAGTGCTTCCATCGTGTTACCTGTGGATAGTATCATCATCTTGCTACAACCTGCTGCAAAGATTTATGCGCTATGCTAACTTGCGTGCTGCAGCTGCTTTCTGTCTTATAAATATTGACTTCTGTGCCAAAAACAACAACTTGGTACAACAGGAATTAATCTTCTGCTTGACTGATGCATCTTTACAGGCCAGTTTGTCTTTAGAAAATAGTGCTCAAGAGAGTTTTATGATTTAGAAAAATACTTTGTAAGTTGATTTAAAATACAGGCTGTGATAAGCAGAGGCATCATTAAAGTGACATCAGGGCTATATTTTGCCTTCTAGATTTTCCTGACCATGCCATCTGTTTGTCATCTCGACTTGCATGAAATTTTAAAGAAATTGCCAGACTCTGGGTCCTGAATCTTTTCTGTATGTTGTGGTTTCTCAGATAATTTGTCTATCACACTATTCAAATGGTTTTAATTAACTTTTTTTTTTTTTAAATTTAAAAAAAAAAATCTTTAGGCAATCCGATTTACCAGAAAACTTGGCAATATCCTCCACTGACAGAGGACACTTTTTGTCCTCAGCAACAGCATTACAGTGCCAAGGGAGGAAAAGCACATCTCCCACTTAATGTTACACACTAGGATGAGGTCGCAATATGGCAGAATTCTGGAGTTGACAGTAAATAACAACATACAAAGTCAGGGTTCTAAAAGATTAAAAGACAGGACATCAGCTTATTTTAACCAAGATCCTTCTAGGAAGACTTGTGTGCTCTAATGCCTAAACAAAGGTATTTTACTGTGCAAAGGAACCATTGAGGATATTTGATCTGAAGATGAAGTTACAGTATTTTGACAGTTGCCCTCTGTTGAAGTTCAGGTGTTCACGGCTCCAATTACAGGCATTTTTTGTAAGCCTGTCCACACTATGCATGACAGTGAGAGAAAGTCAGTACTCCCTGCTGCAACAGAATTTCTGACTTGATTATGCTCTTATGGATCATGTGAAAATTAGAAAGGTGGTGTGGTTTAGAACAGTATTGACTCAGATATGTTACCATGTATTACGGTGTTATACTCCATAGGCCAGATCCAATAGACTTGCAACTGAATTTTTGCTCAGATGGAGACTTCTGTGCTGGCTCTCTAAGGGTTTTTGTAAAGCTCGTTGCCGTGCATCCCTGAATAATCAGGCTGGTGGCAGTAACTCCACTCCTGGGGTGAAATTTTTGTCTCCAAAATGGAGCCAGTCACTGGGTTTTCTCGCAGTCCTCACCCAGGCAGCTGTTTGGTTTGTGCAATGTCACAATGATGCTTTCAGAGTCACTAGCTTATACTCTCCACACTGAAATACACCTTTAGGTCAGTAAAATTTGTGGTGAAATACCAGTAACCACTGTGGGGTGGAACCATGAATAGAGAGCTGCTCTGGCTAAGGCTGCCACTGATATGAGGTTTGAGAAATCCTAGACCACAATCCCTCTGGAGGCTGAAGTGATCTGAATGGCCTATGTTAGTTATTCCATACCATGGTTATTTTTGCCATAAGTATAAGCTTTATATATCTCAGAAAAAAAGTACAATGAGAAATGCTACAGGTGCATAATAACAAAAAATTAATAGTCTTTTAGGAAGCTTACTTGTTATGTAGTGATATTAAGAATTTGGGTTTTACATTTGATAAACCAGAAGTTTTTTTCTTTTATAGATGATTCCTGTGCTTGCTCAATGTTTAAGAATTCAAGCAGGTAGATATTTGCACTGGCTGAGATGTTTCGTAGTCTCAGAATTGGATTTTAAAAAATTTTCTGATGTCTTATCCATTGGAGATGGATATCCCCATGTACTTAAAATTATGGTGCTGAATGTCTTCAAGAGAAGAGTTGTTTTTCCCTTCAGAGGAGACAGCTAGACAAAGTAAACCAACACCGAATTTTAAGCTTCATCCCTGCATGGCTCCTAGCAATGCAAATATTCTCATATGGGAAAAGAGTATTTATTTTGTGGTCAATCCTCTAAAAAAACAACTGAACTGATTAAAATCACTTTCAATCAATAGGAATTGTAATCAGTGGGAATTTTCATCAATAGGACTTTGAAATTGTTAACTGAGAATTCAATTTCTCTTGTGATTATAAGCTCCACATCTATTTAATTACTTCAGGTGCAATATTGTTACTAGGAATGTAAAAGACATATAATTGAGGCATTTTAATATATAGTTTCAAATTGTGGCAGTGATTAGTTTACAAAAAAAAATCTTCTGTAACTGACTGATAAACTGTGCATCCAATTATAAATATGCCAAAGAACAGATGGGATCTTCAGTAAATACATGTTCATACAGCACATTAAGGGATTCATATTAAGCAAATGAACATATTTTGAACTCTAGGAATGATTAATGCATGGAAAGTAACATGAAGCTGTAGTTTAGATCTGTTAAATTGCAGACTTCAGACTCCAATGTAGGAAACCTTATGATAACTTAATCTTAATTCCAAAGTCAAACCTATAAAGCAAAGGGTCTTTATTTCATTTTTAAACACCTTCCATGAGTGGGAAACTGATCAACAGCAGAGTAGTAATTGCTACTGTTTTTCATTGACAGAAAGCAAACCCAGACACTGGCACTTGGGCAGCACTCTGGGTCTATGGTATAGGGCTCGTCAGCAGGAGCTGTGACTGAAAGCCCAGAACTGGCCAAGATCATGTGAATCCTCACCTCATCTACAAAAGTTGCCTGCTCTGTCAGTGTAGCTGTCTGTGTTCCTGAGGGCTGGGTTGTCCTGACACTTTGTGTTATTTCAGGAACTTATGATTTTATTACACACTGGGCTCAACGATATCTTTGTTTCTGAGAAGGTGAAGGTTTTGTGGAAAGCGTTTTCTTCCCTATCCAACTTTAATCTTGAGATCTTAATCAAACAAGCAGATCAGAGCCAGTGATATATAGACAATGTTTCGTGTTTTCATGGCTCTCGAGGCATAGTCCACTAATATTTCAATCCCTGACAGCATTGGCATTTTTTGGTGTGTGGGCTACTTGATATTACTGATTTGCTTAGGCTCTGATGTCGCATGCACTTGTGATTCTGTCCAAGAGGTATGAAGCCAAGCACAGGCATTTATCTGGATTTCTGGATTAAAGAAAAGCTATGAACAGGTATCCTGCTGCTTCAGTCACAGCTGAATCTTCAGGTGACAGCTGAGCCCAGCTCTGTGCCAGTACAACTGCAAGAGAAAAAGACTTCAGACAGACACTGTCTGCACAAGGTGTGTAACCCTCAAGTTGCCTGAAAAATCTTCTAGGACTATGAGTTGTTCATCAGAGTGGATGAGGTGAGCATTTTTTGTGTTGGAGGTCCAACACAGTCATTCATTTATATTTAGGAGAAGAAGGAGAGATCTTTTCTATTCCCATGTCTCCCTCCGCACTTTCCTTCTGCTGTATTAAGGTGAACCTGAATGAGACTGCTAGCAGAAAGCCAGTGAGTGGAAGACCTAGCCTTGAGCCCTACTCATGTAGCTCTGAAAAAGTTGAGATTTGTTTTAACTGGAGGCCATGGCAGGGGGAAAGGCAGGAGCAGCATTTCTCCAGGTGTCAGGGAAGTCACTCTTGGCATGAATTGTTTTTCCTCCCCTCAATTTCAAATACTTACAAATTTCTCTCAAGCTTCTCTAGGGCTGAAAACTTTGATGCTTGATCTCAGCTCATAAAAGACCTTTTTTTTCCTGCTGAAATTTGGAGAAAAATTCTTTGATCAAACTTTGAATCACAGAAGAGTGAGACAGTGAATCTTCTTGCAGACTACAACTTAAAAACAAGAAAGCAGGCAAACAGAGATACCCCAGAGAAAATGATATCTTATTTTGACATCTGAATGTTCTTTTGTAAAGGCTAATGTCCTAGCACAGATGCACAAAATTCAAGAAATGCCATGCACAGAAGAATCCTATGTAAAATCTCAAGCTCGTAAAATGGTGTTGAGAAAAAATTCTAAGTGTGCGTGGGGAAAGTATTCCTTTGAGAAACACAAACAAAGGAAAACCCTCTAGTGTGACAGCCTGGGAACTGGAGAAGCACTGTCTGTTCCATTTGGCTGAATGCCACACTGGGACCAGAGTGCTGTGGGGGATTTGGAAATGCCTTCAGATGGAGCCATCTCAGCCTAGTGAGGACTTGCCCATCCCACATAAGTGATGGTCTTTTTGGAAATCACATCAAGCCCTGAATTTTAATAACTGCCTTATGCACTCAAAATGATCCAAGCAATGCCTTTGCTACTAGTGTTTGTTGCATTTAAGCAGTAAGTTTGCAGCAAATATCCTACTGTTGCATTTCATATTTACTTTAAAATACCTTGATAATGGCCTTAAAATCAGTTTAAATCTTCTAACAATTTAAAGCAATGGTTGAATGAGGAGAAGGCAGGAGTATATCTCAATTGCCAATAGGGATACATAGACATGGCTGGATTTGGGCTTTGCACTGGTAACCACCTGTCTCTGATCCAATAGTGAGTGTGGATGCCTGCTTAACTGGACTATGGGATGTCCAAGCATACAGAGGTGCTGTTAGCCACAACATTCCCTTCCTTGTCTGTTATTGGCAGCATAAATTCAGTGAGCTTTAATCTTTTTCATCTGGTGGGTCATCTAGACCTGGGCAGATATTTATACGGATACACAGATTCTATTTGGACTTCAAGTACTTGTCCTTCATAAATCACCACGTTGATTTTGGGTTTTTTTCAAGCTATGAGGTGCTAAGCATATTCTGATGGCCTGATTTAAGATGGTGCCAAATAAAAGCTGGTAAAAGAGCTGATGCCATGAAATAACACCAGCAGGAATATGTAATGAAAGCAAAGTAATAGTGTTTACAAAATCAAGGCTTATCATGCTGTGTAAAGCAAGGGTCTTATTTCAGCTGTATTCAAGTCTGGACTCTTCTCACTTGTTTTGTCTTAATAAAGAAAACACATCTCATACTGGCAAATAGAGCAATCCCTATTGAGAATAAAATGCCTGTTGTTGTCATAATGGATCTCCATTGACACATTTAACAGCTTGAATGTATACATTTCAGACGCTATAACTTACACTAATTAATCTTTATTACATCGTTAGTGCCTTGTAAAAAAAAAATCAACAAGCAGAACCTCTGCAAGAACGTGTCATTGACATGAAAGGATAAGCCTGCCTGATGTTACTAAAGTTAAACTTTATTTTGAAACAGAGATGCTCTAAGAACCTGACTCAGTGACTGGATAAACCCAGACAAATGAAATGCTGTCCTCCATCCTTTAGAGTATAAATGCAACATATTCTTATCTGATGATGAGTTACGGGTTTCTGTGTTTAGAATTCAGAGGATTACTAAAGAGATTATCTGATCTGTCAATCAAACGGATATCTTGATGACTTGGAATACTGCAACAGATTTAGCAAAGTGTCTTTGCTCTGACGCTCATTCTGGATGTCACGGTTAACCAACATCTTAATTACATACAACGAATAATCTCTCCAATGGCTTATTATACTAATACAAGTCTCAGGAGTGACATATCAGCATAGTACATAGCCGAGTCACTTAAAACTTCAGGGCCCCACAGAAGGACTGCTATAATAAAGAATTCAGTAAGCCTTATGCATACTGAATTGAATGAATTTGATTATGCCATGCTTTGGAAACTAAGCACCCTTCAGCCAGTCCGGGGGACTCAGATGACCATAAGGAAAGTCCAGGTACAGCCAGCGCATGGCCAAATACTTGGCCACAGAAACTAGATAACTGAAGTTGAAATAATCCGCTCTTATCTACTGCTGCTACTACACTGATGCACGTGGTGAAGAGGAAAAGCCACAGCACGGTCAGCTGAAAGAAATTTTTCTCATTAAGTACTGGCCTGCATCCAGGTGTCTACCTAGTAGGGCCTGGAGGCTTTGCAATGCCCTGTTGGCCTCTGGGCTAATAGACTAATGAATTGGCAAGCTCCTGACTTCTTTACCTCACCCTCTCTGCTTTCCTGGATCAACTTTTTGTTCTCATCCCTCCATCTGTCTGCTATCTCACATAAGAGAAGGGACATTTTAATGAGGAAAAGAGGATTTCCCAGGTAGTGATGGACACTCATCTGCATGCTACCTGAACACCGACAGTGTGGAATAAATGGTATTTTGCACTCACAGCTGTGTNACATAACAATGCCATGCACAAGAGAAAGGATGTGCAGATACTCCCTGAAATCCAGTGAAAAAAAACCTAATAAGTGGGAACAGTTTCGGCATAGCGCTTCTTAATTTACCTGCCTTAGACTTGTCAGGCATGTTATCTGTGCTATTAAGGCAGCCCTGGGTATAACTGCTGAATGATCAAACATGATTTAAACATGAAAGCTTATCCTGGCTGCAGCTGACAGGGCTGACTGCTCTCCATCACAGCCTAATATGGAATTGCAGCTGAACAGTGAAGGTGGGCTATCACTGCCCCCTCTGCAGAGGAAAGGAACGTTGCTAACATAGCTGGATCCCTTAAAACAGGGCATTGCTGAAGGAAGTTGGTTCCACTGAAAATTCTTGCAGAAAAGGGCTACATCTATAAGCTTTAGTCTTTACAGGAGGCCAGGGATTATTTTCAGAGATGCTGTAAAATGGCTGAGTGCTTATTCTCACAATCATGCAAACTCATCTGTGCTGTGCAGTGCACCCTCATCTAAAATGCAGATCCCTAAAAATCAATGCAATTAATTCTCTGTCTGGGTAGTGAAAACAAACACAACAGTTATGGTGGTTAATATATATGACACATTCCTCTGATTTGTAATGGACACGTTTCTGTGACGTTCTGCCATAGCTAAACATAGCCAGTACAAAAAGAACCAGATTCTCAAGTAGTGCAAGCTGATATGGTGCCCCAAACTCATAGCTAGGCTAGCTGAAGGGAGATCAAACACTTCTCTGAAGAATATCTAGGAAAAAAGCTCAAAGGATGAACAAATGTGAATTCCTGTAACTGCATTTTCTTTATCTGGCTCTATTCATAGCCATTTTCTGTGGAAGTTCTTCTGTTCCTGTTTCTAGATACAACCATTCACATGAAGTACATTTGAGTATTTGCTTCAGGATTGCTCACATGCTGATACCAGTAGGAAATGGAAACCAGCTGAAATGACCAGCTACAGTGTAGCTGCATGGCCTAATGTGAGAATAGTCACAGCCAGGCAATGGAAAAGTTGATCAGTGATTAGGTGCTTAAGATTTAGAAGGAAATATGGTCAAAATGAACCAAATTATTCACACTCAGCATTAAATTAAAGTTTTGGTGCATTGTTATAGGGTATCTTAATGCTTGTCTAATTGAACTGTAGCCAGCTGTGCCTGGTATGTGTAACAGGTCCTCTGTAACTAAGACAGAAATAAATGATCTGCAAATTCTAATTGCGCCCTATAGCAGTTATAACTTAAAGGTGCAGAATAGATGAGAGAGCTACAAAGTTTCTTTAGCTCGTTGATGCACCCCTGGCATAGGACAATGGCTGGTAAAAGCTGCATGATCCTTATAGTGGGGGGGACCACTTTGATTTACCATTTGCATGTCAAGACAGATCTTTTGCTACCATAGGGTCATTGACTTTCACATAGCAATAGACACTCCTCAACTGGAGAGGAAAAAAAATCCCCATGTTTCTTCCTTTGGGCTCAATAGCATCAAATGAACAAATTGACCTTGCACAGACATTACCCCAAATTATGTGCATGCCGTGTTGTTCCCAGTTCAAAGAAATGGCACACTGCTTTAAAAATAAAATGGTAGAAATTGGTAATTAAACGGTGTGTAGCAAGCAGTTTTCAGCTTTCCCTGCTGTGAATCAAGTCCATGCTTTTCTGTCTTAATCAGAATTTTATTTAAATAAGTTTCATTGTACCACAAGAAACAAAATTGTCAACTCATTCTCTTGCAGTGAGCCGTGTTGTCTGCAGGGCCAGCTCAAAGCTTTCAGCAGTGCTGGCAGAATTGAATTTTGCAGTCCCAAGGTTGGAGGACTGGGCTCGTCCTGCTGCTGGATGGGGAAGGACAAAAGAAGGGCTGGAATGGAGGCGAGTCCTGGAGAGCAAGGCTTGCTACTCCTGTGCCACTGGGGTGGGACATCTGCCACATCCCCTTACTTGACTTTCCAGGGCTCTGCTGGTAGGTAATGCAAAAGCTATCTTGCCTGTTTCTATCAGTCATCTGCTCGAGGTAACTGCTGACTTCGCCAGCGGCAGTGCCAGCTGTGGTTATTAGCTTGTCACGTTGAACGCTCTGTGGAAGGCAGAGCAAATACTGGGGCCACTGAGCCACAGTGGGAGAGAGGTTTCGATTGGCAATGTGCCTGTAAAACTGCCTTTCCCCCAGTGGAAGTCTGGCTGTTCTTCTTTACTACTTTATGCAGGTATTACTTCCATCTCCCACAGAACTGCTATGAAATGTGTGTCCTGCCTTTGAACTCAAAGATCAGGATGAATTCTCCCCTTCAGCAACATTTGACGTTGGTTGGGCAGGGTGAAAGGGAGAGAGGCAACATTAATTTGATCCTGGATGTAATTTAGATTTACTGAGAAATGTTAAACCCTGGGTCTGTCCTGCCTTCTCCTCGACAATCAGCATTCCTACTGCACCAGTGCCAGCCCTGCATCCTTCATCTCTGCTTACCTGTAGGATTTTTTCTTGGAGGGAACTCTCCATTGTCCACTGTGCACCATAAATGGTGTCACCAGAAGGATGCAAAGAATTGGAATTCAGTGAGTTGCCTAATTTACCCCAACTTGAGGAACATGGGATCATGTAACCTTTTATTGGTTATAATTCCTGCAACTTGCTGTTTCCAGGCATCAGGAACAAAAACTTTTCTTGGTCCTGAACTGGTTGAAGAGGCTTTATTAGGATAGGACTACATTGGTTTAACAAACAAGATGACCTAATATTAAATCTAATTATAAATTCCTAACTGAAATACAGAAACTGCAGTAACTTTGAAGCCAGATGTACCTGCGTTACCAGGGAGGGACAACATGATGTCCTTGGGGCCAACCCAGCCTGCATATACAGGTGCTTCTGGGGCATCCCCTCTAGGAGATGTTTTGAGTGCTTTGGGTTAGTCTCTGGGCTCCAACTATCCTATCAGCCCTGCCTGGAGTGATTACGGCAAGAAAGTTGAGTCAAGGGTGGTCTTGCACATGGATCCTTCTTATCTCTGATACCACTTGCAACCAGCACAGGCAAGATACAGGCTGCCTACCCTTCATCTTGTGAGTGTTTGGATGTGTCTTAGGAACAAACTGGGGGTCCCAACATTTTTTGGAGCACCGTCTCTGGGATTGCTGCTGCTCTGGAGACACTCCATGAACACTTCTCCCACTCAAAAGGTATCCTGTGATGAATATTTGAAACACTTAGTTATGGCCTTAAATACTTGGGTTAAAGCAGTAATTGTAGCTAATCACTGAAGGGAATAATGAGACACTTCTGGATATCAGATGATCTTACCACAGTAGTACCTGTTTTGTCACGTTTTATTGTCTAGTGACATGATGAAGGTTTGGAAGATAATTGAATAGCAGGCATTCACGAGTGCAGCAGTGATTAAAGGAGCAAATAGCCTAACAAGCATGGTCAGGTACTGCATGTGTTTCAGCTGTTCATTTTGCTGAAGGCCAACAATTCATGCTATGCCCAGTGGCTACTGACTCTCTTCAGGCCAGGTACATGCAATAAAAGTGGAATGTTAATTGGGGCAGAATGCAAGGCCTTAAAGGGAGAGTGTTCTAGCAGGTACTGGTGATACTTTATTCCAAGTTGTTTTGCTCTTGGCTTTTAATTTAAACCATGGTCATTGAAATGTTGATGGGAAGGAATTAATAAAAGAGGCAGCATGTTTTGACACATATTGGGCATCCTCATTTCAAAGTGAAATCCAGGGCTCATTTTTTTCCTGCGGATGAGAAGACATAGCAAATATTTTCAAGTAATGCTAGTGGTATAAGAGAGAGGCACTGTACAAATAGGTGTGGAAAAATGCCAGTGTTGTAGGATTATTGACAGGTCTGACATAAAATTCAGCTTCTCCAAAACCATTCCATCTAAACAGAATTAATGGAATATTAGACTACCAGGGTCTGTGACTGCAGGTATATCACTCACTAAACAGTTTCCCAGCTATGCGGTTAAGGGGGAAAGGCCAATGTTAAGCTTAAAAGTGTAAGCCTGTCAATACTTTTTATACAGCAGGTAGCTGCCTTGCTGCTTGCAGGATTACTGACTCACTGTGGAAATAGTTATAATCTGTTCCCCACATAGTTCGAGCTTTTTAACAGATGCAGGGATTCTTGAAATTTGGGAACAGCTTGAGAAAGAACTCCTCAGGAGACAGTTTAAATGTTAAGCGTCCAGGCTCAGTTTCACAAAGGTGTTTAAGGTTTACCCCTCCAGAGAATAAATTCCCACTAAGACCAGAGGGAAGTACCCCTGTCGGTTTTAGTTTTTCAGATATCATTGTAAATTTGACCTCTAGCATCTATAAAGCCTCCTGTTGAGTGGCATAAAATGTTTCCACTCTCCAGAGATTAGGCATATTGGTTAGCTACACTAATCCCCATCTGTCATGGAAAAAAGAAGAAAAAAAAAAAAGAAAAAAAAAAGTAACTGAGATCAGTAGCTGGAAAGCAACTGTCTCTCCCATGCTATACTAACTTGCTGGCTTGCTGGACCATCAAACCAAGCTATGCTTGGAGGTTTGCCACATCCTCTGTTTTCTCATGAATGGGACACTGACAGCAGTTTAGACCCTCATATTGCTCAAGCTCTCCTGACATGAGAACTGTGCTGTGATTACAGATGAAGGGTGTTGGTTACATCTGTTTCAGGGCTGCTCCGCTCTCTCTGCTAACAAGCTGAACTGCCTCAGGCCAGTTCCCTGTTGTTTGTGGCACTCCTACCTTTTCTCACACTTGCTCATGAGGCAATGTACTGATATTTTTTCTGTGTGGAGCTTGGCTGCCGAGCATGTCCTTATCAGCTCATGTCACCAGCTGGATCAGCCGGACAGCAGGCTAGAATGGGGAGCTACGGCTGTGGTGCACTTTGAATGCTATTAAATGCACAAAGGCTTAGGAGGTTTTAGCTTTGCAGTTTTAAAGATGACATAACTTGTAAAGGTATGATGATTCCTTCTGAAGGAATTTTCCACATATTTCCTCTTTGAAAAACTGGGTATATTCTATACTGTGGAAGTGCTATACCATGTTTCAGTAGTTTTGCTTAGATGTTTAGACTGTCTTGAACATGATAGGTTTATATTTTCACTCAAATGCCACAGATTTCTTGTACATAACCCCCTTTTAAAATTCAAATCAATAAAGAGGGATCAAAAGTTTACATCCCCAGTCTTATTGAATGAGACCATGGACCAAAACCAGAACAGTAAGTGAATGCCATTTAGAAAAAAATAAGAGCAGAAATAACATATGAAAGTATGGAGAAAAAATCATTTATGGAACATAGTCATAAGCATCTTGACTTATGTGATCCACTCTATCTTTTTAGATACTTTTTTTTTTAAGTTTTAGGGAAGACAAAGCTTCACTTTGTGGCACAGTGCAAAGGAAAGGTGTGCTAGGGGAGAAGGATGCTGAGCTGCTGGGGTCTTTGCTTCTCATAAATGGCCAGTCTGGGGGCTCCAGTAAGGTTTTGATGTTGTGTCAGCTCCTGTCTGCCTCCTCTTGTGTTTGGATAGCACCTCCTGCAGAAAGGGGGAAGCGTGCTAGTCCAGGAGGTGGTCACATGCCTCACGTAGCCTCAGCTCCTCAGAGTACATTGTCCTTGTGGGCCATTTGTCACCTAGCCTTACATTTGGGATAAAAGAAATGAGCCTTTCAAGTGAACTTTCCCATCTTTTCAACTCTCACTTTATTCCCAGCCATCACAGTCAGGCAATATTGAGTTCTACAGTCCAGAATGCAGTCTTCAGCAATCTCTGGTTTGACAGCAGGGCCAGGGTATCTCAGTTGGGTCTTAATTTTAAGTTTCAGGACCTCACTAGGTCCCATCTTTTTTTATCCTTGTTTTCTTCTGCGTGGGATTAGAGTGCCTCTGCTGTCAAAATTACTAATAGACCCCTGAGGCAGAAAATGTTTCTTCTGTAATGATACGTACTGTGCTACTTCACATCTGGAGTGCTGCAGGGCCACTATTTTGGCTACCTCTCACTTTGCTGGGGAGTGAGATGGAAAAATGACTGTCTTTCCTGGTATACCTTTAACATACTTTAGTTCAGTTTACATTAAATACCCAGGAGTGAGGACAGAATGACAGCTACTGTACTGTGTGAGCTGCCCAAAGGTAGACTCTGTTAATACAGAAGTTAGACAGTGTGACAGATAGATGGGAGATAAGCAAAAGGCTATTATCCCAAAGTAAAGTTATTTCAACATACTGCCAATAACCCCTACTTATAATTTGGATGAGAGGTGGGAGAGGCATGACTTCAGCTGAGATCCTTTCACTGCCATCTACACCTTTCAGTGAGGCTCTGACACTTTATCAAAGAAAGGGAAAAAAAAAAGAAAGATCAGTCTTTATATTCTGGGCAGATGTCCAATAAGAAACTCCAGCAGAAGATTAAAGTCTTTAACATGAAAGGGAGATCTAATGCAATGTATAATATCCAGCAGTTCTAAAAATAAGCATGTTTGTCAAGTCTGCAACAATCAGGCTGATTGCTAGCCTTGACAGCATGACACACAGCTCACAATCTGGCACAGGGGAAAAATGTTATTCAAATATCTTCGCAAACAAGCTGGTCTTTGCATTTACAGGAGAGGGACTGCACAACAGCTCTGGCCCAGCATGCCTAGTGTCTCTCCCCAGCAGTGACACCCCATTCCTGAGGAGCTCGGGAGAAGCTGGAAGACAGATTCTGAGGAGGATTCAACAAAAACAGCTCCCTGATGTTGCAGGTCTGACCAGACCCTTCTAATTGTCATCAGAGAGGGAGTCCTTGGCATGTCTGCTTGAGTGCCACATGTTGGCTGCTAAGTTGTTCAGACTGCCATCAGGAGAAGGGAAAAGGTAAGCCAAGGGAGGTGATGACTTTTCAGCAACCAGTGGTTGAGTGGGGGGTAGGACCGTCCTCCACCCTGAAGCACAGAACAGGTAACTGACCAGAGAAAGGGCTGTACACAGCATATGACTGCTTGAGTGCTGATTTATTTCACAGTGTACTTCCTTTTGAAGGCCAAGTTGTCCCCTGGGAGCAGGAAAGGAGCACTACACCAGATCCAACAATGGGGGTGGATTTTGGGGGTGGAAAAGACCTGTAACTTGACCGTAGCTCTAAAGGAAGCTGAAGTTCAGAGTAGGATTCACATATGGAATTGCTATCTTCCTGCTTCTAAGCATGCTGAAGGAGCATTAAATATATGTTCAGGATATGGACAAACTGCTAGTCCATGCTCAGAAAGCTTCCTGATATTTATGGCCAGAAATCTGAATAGTGGCACGCAGAGGAATTCAATTTGCTTCCTGGGAAGGAGCTGCAGTCTCTGGGCTCCAAGTGGGGTGTCTGTAGCAGTGCGCTGCTCCTGGGCTGACCCCTGCTTCTCTGGGGGAGGCACCAATGCACAGGCAGCCCTCTTGCAGGGACTGAGCTCCAGTCAGAACTGAACTGGGACCAAGAGCAAACTATGTGCCCTAATAAAGAAGTCCCTAGACAGTAAGCATTTGTTCTTTCTAAGAAGTATGATTGACCTGGTTTTCTCTTGAAGGGAAAAAGGTTTTAAAAATTCACTTTAGCTTTCAGCTCTTCCTAACTGGGAATGTAATAGGACACTCAGTGCTTTCTGTGAGTCTGAGACCTGCAGTGAAGTCTCTGGGTATGAAACTCTAACACCAGGTTCCTTGTCTTTCCTGGCTAGCCTTACTCATCACTCCATGAGTTCCACATTTGCAAATCATTCCTTTCATTCCCAAGTGTCCTTCTGATCCCCTTCAAGGCATAGCATTCCTTTTACTTATTTTTACTTTCCAGTAAGCCAAACACTAAAATCTAAATGTGAATTAATGTTAACCTTGCTATGCCCTGTTACAGGCCAAAAGAACAGCCACATCAACTCCATAGTTAATGTTCTTCAGAACCTCATTAAAATCCAGGACAGCTGAATGCAGATGCTCCCATGACCAGAACTGCAGGCATTTGCAATCCTTCACGTTAACAAAATTTCAGAGTACTTTATTAAAACATTGCAACTCCACCCACTCCCCAACACACCTCTGGGGTCTGTGAGCCTGAGGAAAGAAAGCATCAGGCAACAGAACTATTTCTGGTTCTGGCAGGCGTCCTCTGTTCCCAGATGAAGTCTTTGATTCCTGCAGCTTTTCTTCTTCTTTTAAATGCAGAACTTATGACTTCATACTTTCTTCCTGGGGCTAAGTAGTGCTGGTTCATGCCCGTTACTGCACATCACCTTCTAGAGTAAATAACTCCTCCTGTGAAAATAAAATACAAGCTCCTGACTCCTGTCATCTGGGACAGGTCCTGTTTTTATGGCAATTCACTATTTTTGGAAAAATATAAACATTTTAGGGAAATACAGCCACAAATAGCTGGCTTAGTGTTTCACAATTTGTCCCCAGGGCTGGACTGGATGGGGAACACCCAGTTTCTCTTACTAGAGGTCGAACCAGAGTTCATTGCTTCTTAACTCTTCCCGTGCCAGACCACAAGGCTGTTATCCGTGCTGTTGAGAACCTACTGCATCTCTGAGGGATCCTAAGGGAATTGTTCTATCCTTGCTGTAGAGGCATTGGATATACTGGGTCCATTAAATGATTTGAAATACTCCAGAAAGTTTAAGTAATGAGAAATGACCTTCTGGCAGTGTTTTGAGTGAGGAGTGGGGAAGTGTCCCCATATACAAACAGGTCCAAAATGTTGCTGTTTTCTGGGAAAGCCTTGTCCAATTTATCTTTGTAAGGTAAGCAATTAGTTAAATACTATAATTTATGTGCTTACTCACCCATAAGTGTGAATAGCAATTCCTTGCCTCCTTGACCCTAAAAAGATATGTCTGGTTTTAATGACTCTAATTCAGCTGATATTTTACCCACAGACACTGTTGGCAGCATCAGCATTTCTTGCATGACAGGGTAAGGGTTCATTACCCCAGGAAAACAAATCCAAACCCATACCTAGGAACAGATCCAACACTACACCAGCCATGCTCCAGCATCCAACAACCTGAGCACTGCTGATCAAATCTACCATCAGCAATGTGTTTTTTGAGATCCCAGCTGTTACCCTGGGCTCATTAGGAGGACTGGCATGCAAAGCTTTCAGGAGGGAAAGAAAGAGCCTGTTTTCTGCCAGTTTCAACACTACGGCGTGATGTGTAGGAGGCAGCAAAGCATGTCCAGAAACCAGCTAAGCTGGAAGAACAGCCAAATCTTTTGTGAGCGAGGTTCCCACTTTCAGCTGAGCAAAGACACTAATGTTTCCTGAATGCATTATTTCTGACATTTAAAAACGCCTGGCTTTAAAACAGTTCAGTAAAACTTGGCTCTATGACTGTTAGTATGAACTTTATCATTGATTTCAGCAGAGCTAGAATTTTATATAGACCCACAAATCAACTATAAAAATCCACCAATTTAAGCTTAGTCCAAAATGTTTTTATAGTCAGGTTTGTGAGAGAAGATGGAAGACCACACTGCCAGTTTAGGTTGAGTCAGATGCTGAAAGCTCTTTTACATTTAAGACACGATACTTGGGAATAGGATGACAGCCCATACCATTTCCCTCTTTAGTAGCACATAATAGAGCAAGTGCCACCTGTTACAAAAGCTGTCAGCGCTTTCTTTGGTGGAAGGGTGATCGAACAATGAAAAATGCCTCTCTGATCCAGTCAGGATTTATGATTACATGCTGCTGAGCACATTTTGGGGTTTAACTGTAAGAAAAAACACAAACATGAATGCATCTGTCTACATCACTGACCTTTGCCCCTGAGCTGGTAAATTTATTTATTCCTTCTTTTGCCTGTGACATATTTTGCTTGCAAATATTTTATTCCATATCTCCTAACAAAGTTTCTTCTTCCATAACATTTCTTTTGATCACCTCTTTCATACACCCCATGACTGAGTTACCCCAAATCTACAAGAAACAAAATGTGCCTAAAGTCACCAGGAAGAAGTTAGTTTTTTCTTTCCCAGTTGTTCCTCTCCTCCCCTGTTGCCTAAGATTAGGAGAACCAGTTTCCAACCAAGCTGTGTGGGCAGGAGACCTGGTAGGGAATGGAGGCCACTTCTTTTTGCAGAAGTGCCTAGGAGGATCATACTCCGTTTAAACAGGCCTTCTTGCCATCACAAAAAGGATGCATATGGCTGGCTTCTGTTATTCTATAAAGAAGAATATTTTTTCTCTCTCACTCATAAATAAATTTTGCAAGTCCCCTGAAGGCTTTGGGTGAGTTGTGCCAAATGAACCTTGTTTGTTAGGATACTTAGCACAATTACCATAGAACACTTGTTTTCTTATGACAACATTTTGCATACGTACAATCAATTCACTGTAGTCATCCAGAGCCTGAGGACTTCACTCTTTGCTTAAGGTTTGTTTCTGTTTGTTTAAATAAGCATTTGAGGCAAAGCAAAATGGAAATTCCAGCATTTGATCAGGTTCTGGCAAGTAGCTCAGGGAGTTGCGTGGCAAACCAAGGAGGAGACTGCAGAGGTGTATTTCTACCCCCTCACTGTCATGCTTGGAGAAATGAGGATGGTTAAAATGAAGGTGACAGAAAAAACTACTGCTCAAGGACTTTGAAGCAGGTGAGCTCTTAGGATTATCTCGGCTCCCCCCAATGTCCTGAGTTATCCCTATGATTGAAGGAATTGAGTGAATAAGGTGTTTCTTGCAGGCTCAAGATGGAGCTGACACCAGCTTATCAACGTCTCTCTTGTGTTAGGTGACCCAGCATGGAACTTCATGTGTCTGGGATGAAGACAGAAAAGCATCAGAAACAATAATACCACCTGCATTGGGTTTTATTTCGTGCCTAATCACAGGCACAGGGAAGTTCTGCCTCACTTTCAGCTTTGTGAAAATGTCACAAAATAAAATTTTAAAGCAGATTTTATTTGTTACTAACTTTTGGATTTCAGAAATACTAGATTTTATACAGAGTTAGGAAGTACATACATGTAGTATCAAAGCACTTAAACCAATAAAGTACGACTGCTATTTTGTTACATTTTCTTTTATATTAGTTGGGTTTGCAATTTATAGGTCTACAAAAACTACATTTAAAAAAAATAAGAATACAAAAGCTTCAAAGTTATTTTCAAGATTTATTTTTTAAAAAAATTATTGAATCACTATGGAAAACTCTATCAAAATGACAGATTTCAGCACACAGTTATTTTACCATTATAAAAAACTGCTTACATTAGAAGATGAGTCAGTTAAAAAGTTTATGAAGCTGAAGCAGTTGTTATACTAATGTTGAATTTTCTAAGGGGTGAGTTCTTATTTGATAGAAACTGGCATGCCAACATGCCACCAACTGCAGCTGACAATCTCATTCTGAATGCAGTCTCCTAACTTGAAAAAGTATAAATGCATTCAAAAAACAATTAGAAAAAAAATCATGCATAAAAGACCATCAAGAACAATTCCATAAAGAAGATTTAAGTTCTTAGGGTGTCCTTATAGCACGGATATCTAGGTACTAAGATGTTTTACTGAAGAAAAATAGACTTGTCCTGTTCTGATAATATTTTCTAATCATTAAGTGACAGACACTGAGCAAGCCTGGACTGAGCTATGTGGATCCTTGGTCTGGCACAGTTCTGTCACTCTGATACTATTTTACTCCTTCAAAACTAACAACATGCTAGCTGTCATCAGCCACACAGTTCTCCTTCATATAGTAGAGGCTACTGTACTTCCCAGATTTTCAAATGAAGACATGTTTAACTTTATCTACATATATTTTGTGAAATATAAAATATGTGGTGCAAAATATTGCTGTGCTTTATTTCTGTAAAGTATCCATTTAAGACACCCCAACTGACTTCAGTCACTGAGAAAAATGCATTTAAAATGTCTATGCTCTGACTTGCTTTTGCACAAGAAATCACATGCCACAGATGCACATTTTGTTTTCAACTACAAATTTCAGACTTTTTCCCTCCCTGCGAGGCATACTGAGCTACCACTGCTGAGTGGTGCAGAGGATTTAGCAGGCACAGTTAGAAAAGAACCCCCTGGAAATCCCATCAGCGTGTCAAGACTGATGTTATTGATGTATATGGGGAGACTTCTCATTCCAACCCCTGCTGCTCCTTTAGAAACCCAGAGGATTGTTAACATGGTTAGAGAGAGTTCATGAACTCTGCTCTGTATGAATGCAAAGTATCTGGAACATTGATATGGAAGTGAAGAGTCTCCTGCCTTTGTTTCTATTCATGTTCCTTTACATAATATTTTAATGATTAAGAACCAGGTTTAGCCCTCTGATATGCCTACTGATTCCTCTGAAGTCACCTGATTGTTACCAAACACAGAATTTAGTCCCCAGTTTTGTAAAAATGAAGTGATAAAATTCCCACCTCTTCCAACTTCATAGAACTTTCAAATAAAACCATGTCCTTTGGCTACTGACATCTATTGTTGATTCTACTAGAAAGAAAAAGAGAAAAGGGAGCTTAGAAGACACAGCACAACCCTGTGGATGTGACTTTTGTGCTGGAGGCACAAATACAGGGTAAGCTCCTTGCAGGGCATTTTTAACAGTGTTGCACAGTCCACCAGGCAGGTGAAAGGCCTGATCCCTTCCAGCATCCCCTGAGTGCAGTGTGTACCACTGAGGTGATCATGAGCTAAATAACAAAAGCAGGGAATTAATTACAGCAGCAGTTCATTAATTTACGCATCCAAGCCTCACTCAAGAAAACTTAAGGTTTTTGCTGGGTTAGGTCTAGCTCCTTCCTGGATACCAGTCTGCCACCAGCTGCCTCCACTGCCTTCCCTCCCTCTCCTGCAGAGGGTCAGAAGAGCTTGTTAGACTGGGCCCTATTCTTCACCTGTGAAGTGCTCTCACATCATGAGCTGGCACCAAGTGCTGCCTGAGAGCTTCTGGAAGGGAGGAAGTTCTATGCTAGAGCCTCACAGACACTTCATGAACTACCTGTTTATCTATTTGCAAGCATAGCTGAGATGCCCCCCACTTTTTTTTTTTTTAATATAGCTTTCTCTTTTTGACAGCTTGGACTCTTTTATATTCAGTGGGTCAAATTCTAAGGAGTATAAAATTGATTTAGCTTGCATACAAAAGGTCATGTTACACTGTGTTCTGAATTTCAATTTCTCGGTACTTCAGAGTTACAGGATGAGTTATGAAATGTACAATAGCTACTAAATAATTTTAAACACCTTTTAGTTACAACTAATACAATGTTTACAGATAGCATGCAATTAAGAAAACTGGTTGACACAGCTCTAGGCCGGTAGGTCACTTTGGGAGAGTAAATATATGCTGCATCAGGAGCCTGTTTTTTACCAGGGGTTTGTTCAGAGTAATAGCTGAGGCAGTCACCTAATTTTCACAGCTATCATACTGATTAACTTCTGAAAGATGATGAGATGGAGCTCAGATGTGTAGAAAAGAAGCATTCTTGACCGTCCTCTCTACCATACCATCTCATTTTGTTGGCTTACTTAATGTGTTTAGGTATGGGGAAGTTTAAATAAAAGGTTTTAGCCTGAGACTGTAACAAAATACAGTGATTTTAGATGTGATGGTTGGTAAACATGGTATTTAATGTAACCTGATACCACATTTTCTCTGTAGTAAAGAAAGTAAGTAAGAGATTTATTGACAGTGGCTTATGGACAGAGCAATTTGTTCAAACCAAATGCTAAAACAACAAGAAGCCTTCTGCCGCTGCCAACACCGAAGCCACAAGCAAACAGCTCTTATCTTGGGCCTGAAGTCTAACTAAACACACTGCCTCTCTGCATCTAGAGAGCGTGTGGCCAGAAGAATGCTGAGCAATATTGTCATTTCTGGTTAGCTTTGCCTAATGATAGCCACGATGTTCTTATTCTTTTTTTCAGTAGGCACGTATCCAATGGGACACTCTCTTGGAGCGTAAACTTCAACAGAAATAAAACACATTTCAATCAGCTACATTTTGCCGCTAAACATAACATTTCTCTGCTTATACTGTCAATGGTCCTGTCATTTTTTTCCAGAGTGTTGTATGATATTGTGCTTCTGGGCCCTGCTATAACAAGTGAAGTCAGGAATTCCCTTTTCAGAGTGAAGCTTTCATTGCTGATGGCTGTATTGACATGGAGATGATGGCTGAGGGTAATATGTGTTGAAGGCACATCAGTCTGTTGAGACTGGTGATAGTCATTCCTGAAATGCTAAAAATAATCCAAAATTTTTCAACATTTTTTCATGTTAGGACATGCTTTATTGGAAGGTATCATAATTTAAAGAGTTCAGGTCTGAATCTATCTTTGTTTTATATGTTTTTTAGACATGGGAGCAGATGTGCAGACTCCTGAAATTTTTCCTTGTATCCAGGTCTTTTTACTTGGTGAAGTAAGTGGAAAAGGCATCAGAGTCAGATGTGACTGTAGGCTCTGTGGAATTTCTGTTCTTAGCAGTGCCAGTACACTTGCATGTGGGTTCCTGGCATGCAAGTCTGCAGCAAAGCCCAAGCTCAGCTTTCCTGGTATTTGAAAGGCTTCATTAGTCTTCAAGAAGGAAGAACCTTCTGCTTCTGGCTGCCCAGGTAGACAGCTAAAAAGGACAGATAAGATACCATAAGAAGGATGCAGGTTCATTGAGGATGTGGTTTCATTATGTTTGCCAGCAGGAACACGAGACAGAAACCTCAGTTGTGCAGAAGGCTGTGAGTGCAGAGAGAAACTGCAAAGGACCTTGGCCTCTGTTTTTCTTTCATCTGAAGGTGAAAGGACCACTGAGATCAGTGGCTTATGACCGAATATTGTTACTATCCCTTATCATCAAGAATGTGAGATCTTCATTTATATATTATAACGTTCCCGGCTGTGGTGCAATTTTGGGGACCAGATGCAAAGTAATAGTCCTTTGAGAGGACACGGTTGGTTCCTGTGTATCATCTTCACATCTCAGGGAGCAAATCTTGCATTTGCTCATCAAGCAGGTATATAAATGATCATTTCTGCTGCTAATGCATAAATTAGAACAGATCCCAGGTTGTTCATCAATTGTTCTAGAGCAATTCTTACATGTAGCAACATGTATTCACCCATGTCTTCTTGCTTGCTGCCTGGACAGGAATCATCCCTTCAATACACTTGAGGCTGAATGTCCCAGATACTTGTTTTACCAGCTTCCAGCTATTTGGTGGTCAGCAAAACAAGGGTTAAAAGAAAGGGTTTAGCTGTTTTATTGATGAATATATGATTGTTAACTTACAAAATCAAATTACATAGAGAAAGGTTCAGTGGTTTGGAACTTTGAAATATAACTTTTATGCAAGCCTTTATTTCAATTTCTGGTCAATAATTCTCAGAAGATGGCTTCATTTTTATTGCCAAGAGCTGTGTTATTATGTAGGGTATTTTCTTCAAAATAACCAGTGGTTCAGGTGATTTATATCTATTTTTAAACACATCTTAGTATGCACTTTACCTTATTATGGATGTCTGTCACTCATGCTTCAGTCCAGTGGAATTACTGGTGAAACTATGACTAATAAAATTGGTTGTGAACAAAAATTCAATAACAGCAAAGTTAATTACATGTTTACAAGAGTATAAACTTACAGTTTGATCAATATGTAAATTCTGACCTTCAATGGTCTTTTCAGCCTTCTTTTAAGCTTTTAGTCTTGCAAAGATTAACTTAACTGCCTAGAACTTCCTTTTATGAAGTTACCAGAATATGAGAACAAAGAACTTAAAATGGCGACTTTATATTTTCCAAAAATTTTAAAAAATACAAACTGCTGATGCTGTGACTACTCATTCCTCTTACTAAACAGCAGTGTTAAGCTGATATATATTTACTAACAAGAATAGCTACTTAACATTTTTTGTATTTATTTTCATATAAATGATGTGATTAGCCATATTAACACAGCATTCTTGAAACACACGGTTTGAGACTCCAGTCAAAAGTGAAGAGTTCTGTATAAAGGATGGTTGTTGAATCAAAGCATTTTTGAAGTTATTTGTTTCACAGGGCCTGCCAGATCAGTCTTTATATATTGATGATCATCTTTCCCCAACCAAATGACAACTTTTTATCTATCTTTCCTGAAGAGCATCAAAGACACCAGTGCACTTGATTTTATACTGCTTCTTCTATGGAACCCCTTTCTCCTGCAGATGAAACAGGCATATCATTCCCTATTTAACATTACTATGGATAGTAACAAACTTGATGCGTAGAAGCTTTATTCAGGCCAGTCAAGAAAATATGTTTTTGGACAGATAACTTTCTGGTTAAACTCTAATTTGACTTAGGAATGACATGTTGTTGGAGTGAACAATTTGCAGAGTATTGCCAGCTGCACCACAAAAATTCTCTGAGAAGGACATTGTTTCTATCTAGACATTCATCATTTGTATGTTTGCTTGTCTGGTTTTGTGTGTTTCATTTCTGACCTCAGAGCCAGCAGGGAATTACAGTGGGACAGAAACTGAAGGAAATTCTAGCTCAGACATGAATATATTCTATTGTGTAATATGAAGCTGTTATTTTTCTGAAGGATTTGTGGTTACAAAGCGAACCACAAGACCAAAGAAATTAGATGCTTTCTAGCATGTCCAGACTAAATGGCTTCTACAGTAGGACATGTGTTCTGGTTCAGCACTTAGGCAGCCCTTAGACAATGAAGTAGGTTCCTTGACTTACTTTAAAATAACCTGACGAATTTCATTCAATGTTTTAAAATGTTTATTCCCTCAGGAAGATTATATCTCTGACTTTTAGTTACACAGAGAACTTTGGGAGGTGTGAAATGTTATGGTTTAGCCAGCTGTAACTTTCTGCTTCTGCAGCTTCCCTCCATGTCCTACCATCCCACCATGTCTAGACCTATCAAAAGTCCTGAATGTTCCTTCTCTCCTTTGTGGCAGGCTTTGACAGTGTGTTAGAGAGGAAGTCCTGGCCCAGGAAGGTTTACTACTTCATTTTAAATAGCTATGAGAAACTACTTTTTCTCTTGGTTTAAAATGATATCCTCTGATCCTGTCAGTGTTACCTCTGATCCTGTCAGTGTCACCTACCTTAATTCCTTATGAAGTTAAGTCCCTGATCTCCTTCTTGTTAAGGTAACTGAATTACAGAAGAGAATAAACCACCCAAACACTATAATTTGCTTCAGTATCAGCAATCATTTCAGTCCTGACTAAAGGGGGAATAATGTTGCATGGGAATAGCGTTTTAAATGTACAAATTCAGAACATTATGCACATCACAGGATCGTAGGTGGTCGGGCTATAACAGCATGGAAAGCTTACTCTAGCATCCAAACCAAGAGATACTCTTTAGAAGTAAAAGTGTAGTTTTCATGATCTGGAGCACGCCTTTTCCCCAGCACTGGGGACATAACTGGGAACCAGAGAACCCAAGCAGTTTGTATGAGGTATGGCTGCAGCATTTCTGTTGATGGAAAAGCCAGAGCTGTATTATGACTCTCTGTTGGAGTATAAAGTTTTTAGTGTCTCTTGTATGGTGTTTGTGAGATATGGCTAAAAAAGGCTTGGTAATGTAGAATGAATATATATTTTGCCCTTGTTACTGCGATCTAATTACAATGCAGAAAGAAAAAAGGGAGTGTAAAGTATCAGGGAACATACAAGAAGCGAACCTAGTGAGAATTACTTGGTCATTGAAATCTAAAAGTCAGGAAGGTTTCGATCTTTGGGCTCACCTATAATTTGTGCACCATAAATGTAGACTGAAGTCGTTAGGGACTTTGTAATGACAGTGCTGTCTATAACAGTATCATCAAGCAAGACATTGGCATAAATCATTGGCACTTTGCAAAGTGTCACTTCTGTCAACCTCCCAGTGATGTGATCTTTAGTCTTTCAAATCTATAGACTGGCATTTGGATCAGCTAAGCACCTAAGATCCTGTCTTGCATATTAAAGCTGCTTTAGCCAATATCTAAATGCTGAAGTAATGCTTGCTTAAAAATATTTTTGAATTATTTGCATAATATAATCCCATTATTTTAAAGCTTTCCTTTAGGGCATAACTGTACAGTCTGTCCTCTGTTCATGGATTCATAACTACCTTAGTCAATAATAAAAAAATTGTATTAATTGAGGCAAGCAGCCCTATAAAATGACTAAGTAGATGGTAAGAAAAATTAGATACTAAAACAATCCCAGTCTATAAAATACTTTCAAAGAAATGCTGTGAAGATTAAAGCCTCTCAGTTTGAAATTGTTTTAGATGATATACAAGTTTTTATTATGGATAGAAACTGTGCTTGTATGGGTTGAATACGTAGACTAAATAACATAGGTAGATTTAATAACATCTTAAAGTGGACAGCAAGCAAAGAAAACTCTCTTTTGCCTCTCCAATGAACCTCAAACTAGAACTTGGTAATGCAGCACCTCACTGGACAATACTGAATTCCTACTGGAACTGTCTTGCTTTATCTGTGAGTGAACTTTTAAAGATGATGTATTGCTAGTTGTGTAAGCACTGCTGGGTATGTTCCCAGCCCTGGATATCTGTTTCTGTTACTGATAAATTGTTACGCAGTCCCTGCTATGGTCTTGTTCCCTGACTGCTGTCTCAAGAACATCAATTGGTACAGATGTTTTTGTAATGGCTGTCTGAAGCTACCAGAAAGCATGTGCAGAATTCGCAGGTGTCCTTATGACTGCACTGAGATGATAAACCATAGTCAGCCCATTGTACTCTTCTAATCCTTTCTCAAGCTATTACTACTCAGGGTTGTGTTTTGTATGAGATTTTAGAAGGGTTTTCTCTTGGATTATGGGTATATTTGTTGCACTTTAAGAGCCGTTGTAGTCTGTGCCAAAGACAATCTGATTGATACAACTACCACGTAATTAAAAAGATGTTAGAGTTGCATTTGCATGCACAATTTCAGTCAAAGGCATGAAATCATATTTGCCAGAAATAAAATTACATGTAGCTCTATGAAAGTCAACAATTTCATGATTATCTATACCCAAGACTAAACTAGCATACTCACAGACTAGAAGATATGTGAATCTTACACTGTTTGGAAAAGGCTTTATTAGGCAAGTGGATGTTATTCTCTTGTCCACTGGCCTCTGGAGGTTTTGGACTACTTCTAAAGTGTCTACACAAGGTTACTAAGATCAGACCTGTTTTCATTACATATAGGTATTTGTCGAAAAAATTGAAGAGGTTGAATGGAAGGCAATGAGGTGTAGCAATTAGATTAACAGTAAACAAATTTGGGTTGAGCTTTAAGAAAGATAGAGGTGTTTAGATTTTACAAAGGCCTTTCAAAATTCTGGCATAAGTAGCCATAAAGTCTCATTTGTCAGTAAAAACACAAATCTGAAAGTATTATTTAGAATATTGTGGTGTATATAAGCCCTTTGATGATCTGAAGTCCTATTGTTCTATATTCTTTGTCCAGGCATAACCTAATTTTGGTTCATAGTTGCCATCACAACAGAAGTGGACAGTAGAAGAATGGCAACAATCTCACAAGAACTTTGCAACAGTGAGAATCACAGATGGATGACCTTACAAATTGATTTTACTGTGTTTTTGATTGCCAAAGGTAATAAATGAGTAACTCACCTGGGTTGTATCGATAAATTTGAAGCCAAATGGTTACAGCTGGACATGAATAAACAAACATGCTCAGAGTTGAAAGATTTATGCCTCTTTTAGCATAAAAGCTGCCATATCATTCTAGATATGTTGAGGTCTTCAGTGTCTAGCTTGGAAAAGCTCTTTTAGAGGCAAGAGAAAAGAATAAGACTCTATAACATAAGCCTTTAATGATCAAAAGTACAAGCAATATATGTAGTTTCTCATTTCAAAGACCAGAAGGTCTTTTAAAATTAACTTGGAAATACAGTAAGAGCATCATCCATCATCCACCTGAAATTCAAAGGAGAAGACCCCCTTCCACCATTGTTATTCGATGTTAACATATTCATAGTATATCTCCTAGATTTCTTTCTGTGTCTGTGTTTTTGAGCTGGGTGAAGTCATAGCTCTCTGTAAATACCAGGAAGGAAAACTGAACTAACACTTGCATTCCTGCTTACCAGTCTTGTTTTCTCTGTAAGCTCAAAAATTACATTTTTACATTTACATAACTTTTTCTGCCATGCTATGTTAAGTCATGAGGGTTGAAACAATATGTGTGTATCTAAAGGGATAAGAAGAAAGAATTACAAAAATTTTTTCCATCAGATGTTTGACTAGTAATTAGAAACAAAAGAAGAAACAATTAGCAGTGAAATTAATGACTGTCTTGCTGTAGGCTGTATGGGGTCAGAATTTTTCCCTAGTATGGGGACGAGAGTTAAGAAATATAATTGCACAAATCATAATGAATTCAGGTTAAAGTCTGGAAAATAAAGAGCTGATACTCCAACCCCATTTCTAGTCTCTCCTTAGCTACATGTTTTATCTAACCAATCAGAAGCAAAAGACAGGCTCACTAGATTTCATACTTAACATTTCATTGCCATGAATAAATTTATTACAGCCAAGGCATAGGCAGAGGAAGGGTCTTGGCAGGAAAAAAAACCACAAACCCACCCTCCCCTGATACTCCAGCTCTTCCTTATAATGGACACTGCATGAAAAGAGCTAAATGATTTCACCAGATACTGAGGTCAGTGAGCTAAATTCTCTGCTCTTACACAGTGCCACTATAGCATAACTGCTGAAGTCATTTAAGTCAGACCAGTGGAAAACTAGTATGGATGTGTCTCAGGAAGGAGGCAGGAAGCTCAGCAACTCAAGAAAATGCTGTATCTCCTATAGCATAGCTTCTTGGCAGAAGGCAGAAGGCAGAATAAGGTTAAGGGAAGTTCCACTTCCTTTCAGGTTTATATGCACACTCCCATTTAACACAGTATGTTTTTTCTCCTATGTACAAGCAGCAGTGGTTCAAATGAAACACAGCACTTCAAGCACAATTGCTGCATACCTAGAAAAACCCAATTACATTAATTCAGTGCTGGGAGACAGTGAGTGGTGGGGTAGCCTTATACCACTACAGGCATAAATTTCTTCAAGACAGAGCCTGGATCTCTTTGTAATGCTCAGATGGACAGGCCCTCTCCGTGGTATTTTAACTGTCTGCAGAGGGCTTTACTGATGGGTGTGGCCACACTTGAGAGCATGGCTGCTTGGTCTCTCTCTCTCTCTCTCTCCGGTTTACCCCTCTTTTGAGTTTTAACTGCTTTCAAAATACACTGAGATTTCCTGCATCTTCTTTTCCATCCATTGTTCATGATATTTCTACTTTCTCAGTTGTTCTGATACAGACAATTCCTCCCTCTGCTCTCCTCTTTTGCACCCAGGGCAAGAGTTTGGAGAAGCAGCATCAGCAACAGACCCTTCCCAACATCCAAGATTCAGCTGGCCTGGAAGAAGAAGACAGTAGTAGTAACTAGTAACTTCAGTAACTGTGGGCATAATTGTAGGTGATAAATGTTAAGAGGTCAGCTACCAAGGTAGCTAATTTAACTGGTTGCTGTGCTGGTTTCCCCTTCTGGGACTTTCATTGAGTTCTTACTGATTTTTCAGAAATTGGGCCTGGCTTTCCCAAGATTTTTGAAAATGTCTGTTATTATTTAATCAAGTCTTTAAATTCATGTACCAGCTCTAATACAAGGTGCTATTGCTTCACTTACGATTTACCAGGAAGGCTGACTACCTGGGATATAGTAGACAGTAATGATTCATCCCTTTAGTGCCTGGTCCTAAGTGGAACATAGTTGAAGCGAGGTAATCTCTTCTTGTTTCCTTTCTTTCTGCCTCTGTCACCAACAAAATTTTCTCTCTCACCACACTTCAGAAGGAGCTTTCACCTGGTATGAATTTCATACCTAGTATTATTTGTGATGCTCTGTGTGCCCCAGTCCTTTTGTACATTTTGTCAATATAGCTGAAAATGCTTCAAGCCTGGATGTCACTATGTGTTTGTAGAACAACATAACCTGTGCCAGTCAGGACTGCAGGGTGTTACTGCTGTAGTTAATTGACTAGCTCAACTCCTTAGTAGTAAATTGGGTTTTGTACTAATACTGAGTCCCTCTCAGGACTGACACATCAGAAGGAGTGGAAAATTCCTTTGATCTAGCCATTGTAATCAAAATAGTGCAAAAGATAAATTTAAAAATGTGTTATATAGTTTAAAATCATAAATCATAATAGTGAAGCCTGAGTTTTAAAATGCAAAGATTTAAAGGGTACTTGTGCTTCCTAAAGTTTCAGGAAATGGTTCTTCAGCTTTGCTTCAAGTATTACTTACCCTTTACAACTAGTATCTGGTAAAGGAGCTTTGAAAAGTGTTTGCATCCTCAAAAACTTATCAGAAAACATGTGTAAAAATACTCAGAGACAATGCACACAACTGTTCCTTATGGACCTACGATGACAATATATATCAAACACTCAGCACATATCTAGGCAGCAGCTAAAGTTCAGCTACTCAACTTTAACCCCCAAGAGGAGGTCAACAGGAAAAAGGAATGCATGTTAAAGCTCACACCGATGTTAAGTGAGATTCCTTCAATGGGGCTTGAACTCCTACTCGAGATAGCAGCAGCAGGGCTGAGTGCCTTGGAATGCAAATCAAGCTTGTTACTCAGCATCACAGGAGTCATAAAAGTTCTACATCAAAGATGCAGATACAGGCTGAATTTTATCCAAGGGATATTTCACCACCTACCCAACGGCCAGCTTCCAGTCTGAGACAGTGGCAGGGAATACTTTGAACTACTCCTGCTGATTAGACTCCCTCTGACTTCACAAATGCTTTATCATTGTTTGTTCCACTAAATTAACAACAGAAATGCAAGATCTTGGAATACAGACCTCATGCAATGCTCTTAAAGATGAAAATCCTTGCACCTTACAACCTGCATTGTTATTGAATGATCTTTCATTTTGAGTCTTTCATGTACAATTAAAAAAAAAAGAAATCTCGTTTCTGAGTGTTGCCAGACTGAATAATGAACTGTACAATTCTACTGACCATGAGATGACTCCGAACTATAGCGATTAATTTAAAATAATTTAGCTACCTTGCTTCATCTGCAAGCATAGCAAAAAAACCCCAACCAACCAACCAACCAAAAAAACCACCAGGGGGACATGTATGGGAATGGTACAGGTAACAAAACTGCCTCAGTGTTTGTTGCTTGTTAGTCAAAGTTCAAAGCACGTGAAAGGGCCCAGCAAAGAACCATAGAGTTCACATCTTATTCATGTCTTAAATTAGGGGGAAGGATGTACCAAGGAAGTGAAGAAATTCAGATAAATTGAGGGGATATAAAGTGGAGTAATAAAATTCAAAATAGTGATCATTTGCATAAAGTCAGGTGTATTACGGTTAGTAGATCAAGAAATTGAATGAAAGAGAAAATAAAACCATGCAACAAAAGGCACACAAAGGATTAAAATAAAGAGAGTAGGACAATGGGTTTTTTTCGTGGTACTGGCCACACAGGCTATAAGTTATGAAACAAGACCAATGAAAACAAGGCCCAGCAGCTTGGACATTTTTTTTTTCATTCTTGTGATGAAGATAAAAGAAGAGATACATCAATCAGATGTCTTCTTGAATTCTGGAAGGTTTTAAGATACTGCACTGCAGAAAGAGGCAGAAAACTGCAGACAACAGACAGGTGAACAGGAGCGTTCATGGAGGAAAGAAGATATGCACCTTTGGTCTTGTATTTCAACTGTTTTTTATTTCTTACTGCTTGTCTTTGAACTGATGTTGCTGAGAGAACTTTACCTGCTGTTTCCTTCCATGCCATTTTCCGTATGTCTCCTTCTAAGGTGTGAACTGACCCTTCATGCTGATCACCCTTTGGTGAAGGCTGTCCTGCCATCACCCATACACAATGCCAGTGAGCACCACCATGCAGCTGGCCCTAATAGAGCAAATAAAACCATGGGGAGTCTGAACGTGTGTCAAATCTGCCGTCACCCAAGGAAGATGTTTTATTCTGTGCAGTTGTTTCCTGGTGAATCTATGCGCTCTGCTTCTTCTGCAATATTCATTAACACAAGTCACTTGTACAGTAAATATTTATTTAACTTTAAGATTTATATAGTGTCTTTCCCTACAGCATCTAGGTGGTATTTGCAGAAATTAAAAACATAAGTTATATGAAGCTTTCAATAGTGTTTTGCATTAAATTGCTACTGTTGTCAGAAATAAATCAGCTATATTGTCATGAAATGAAATAAACCTAACAAAACCCAAACAAGCAGAAGTACAAAATCAATCAACCAAAAGCTAACCAAATAAATGCGGCTTGCATAAATAAAAGCAAGAAAGATTGGCTATCAGCTACATCAATGAAATACCTAGACATGAATGAAAGCAGGCATCATTAATCTGCATTGATTGCACTTGTTTGCTGGGCCGTGCTTCCTATCTGACCTGAACACCCGCTGGAAGCCATATTGCTGGTGTTATTTGTAGGCCGACGTCTGTTTGCGGCAGAGCCGGCGTTAAAGGCGAGCCCTAGGTTTAGGAATGTGAAAGGGGAGCATTTTTCTGTGGCAGCAAAGGCGGTTTGAAGGGTTCCAGTCTTGTTGATAATTTTCTCCTTTGTCTCTCGGTTCATCACTGCAGCGGTTGCTTAAGGGCAGCCATTAGTGCAATTTTGCTATATGGTCAATCGGTGAGTTGTTTTAGATTAAAAACCTCCAAAAGCACTATTAACAAAGAAAATCAGAGAGAACAGCAAGCTCCTTCAGTCATTGCAATGACCCACTTTAGGACACAGTATCAAAAACCGCTAAACCAGCATCACTGAGAGACCAGTGACCACTGGGAGGGAGAGAGGAGGAAGAAAGAGATGCTGCAGAAAGCTCTTCAGTTGGCTGTCCTGCCAGGGAAAAATGCTTGTGCAACTACACACCGAGTTAGGGAGCCATGCCAGTAGCTGTGGGAGAAAAAGGGATCTTTCAACTTCCCAAGTCCCTCAGATGCCTGAAGCTGACTCTGGTCAGTCATAGACACAGTGCCACATGCGAGCTTCTGTTTTAAACACTCCCCACACCATTGCTTTACTTTTGCTTTTAGCACTGGGCTACATGCTCAGCTCTGGAGTAGGGTGAAGCACTTAACCCACTGACTTCACACATCCAAGTTAGGAAGGCTGCAGTGAACAATGGCTTTCTATTTGTATGCATTGTTGCCACAGGTTTCCTTTAATCATGGATTTCTCCCATAACAAAATACACAAAGAGAGGGAGGGAGCCTGGATCTGCCACAGTGCTTCCAACTGAGCAGTTCCCAGTGAAAAATGTCAAATTTACCGGGTGCCTACATGGAAAACCAAGCACTCTCAAACACCAAATCCACTCTCAGAGCACCTTCTGCCCCATTATCTACATTTCCATTTTACTTTTTCACCATCTGGTTATTTAAGTTCTAAAGTGTGCTGGGTTAAGTTTGGTTTTCATTTGTACCCAGCCGAAGAAATAACATTATTCATCTGTAGGAGAGAGCAAAAACGAATCTAGAGTAGTTTCACTTGAATATCGGTCCTGCAGCCATGACTCTCCCTGCTTGCATTAGGTGGGATTTATTTTTCCCTTTGTGAAGACCCAGTGGTTTGACTAATGGTATTACTTAGCATGATGATGGTAGTGCAGAGATAGTAGACCAGCTGGTATCACACCAATTTGGTAACAGATTAAGATATAAACAAGTATACCTTAGAACAGCATTTTCCTATCTTTCTCCTCTTGGTACCACATTGTGCTATTTAAAAGATCCTTTACAAACCCTTGCTAAGGAAACCCATCTGCATCATTTGCCCCTTTAAAGATCATCTTTAGTGAAATAGGTTTCACGGGCAAGGTAGCGAGGGTTTCATATGAAATTGGATTTTTTTTCCTCACTTTGTTCTACAAAAGGTTAAAATTTATTTCTGTTTGATCGTGCTCACCTCAAAGATGTCCCCTGCAGGCTCTGTCTGTTGGCAGTTAACATGAGTTTAAAGAATGCTCTCTAGGCCATTCTGCAGCAAGAAAGTAGTAGGTCTTACATGGAAATGCAAACAAAACCTTTAAAGCTTTTGATCTTCTTGGGGACTTGATGAAATCTCTTGAGCAAATTGAAGGATTACATTCAACAGCAAATATGTACAAGCATAACAAATTAACTGTAAATGATATAACCAATCTAAAATGGAAGTATAAGATATTACTGTCTTATGGCAGTATTTGAACTTTGTTTCATTGAAACTCAAGGATATTTTAAAAGCAATGGTAAATGACTATTGTCTACAAATATTCATTCAAATGCAAAGGAGAATTGCTCTGGGGTTTCTTTTCCTTTAATCTCCTTCTGATTTGATCTAAGCACATCCTTCTAACCTTAATGCAGAGGGGTGGGAGGGAGTGGGGGGGACAAGCTGTGAAATTCATACTGCTAATCCCCTGAGGACTTTCTAATCAGACAAGAGCCACTAGGGAGACAGTTTCCTAAAGGTCTTTTGTTTCTCCTCATGTAAAGAACACAGAGAGCAGGTACTGCTGTGCATCGTACACTGAGACTTTTGCATGGTAAAACAATAACGCTTTGAAAGGCAGCAGGATTACCATATCTTCTTGTACTAATTGTCATTCAAAAAGGTGACCTATAAATTTCCCCCTGCTTTGAGCAGAGGTGGTGTGGTGACCTGGTCAACCCAGGTTCAAGTGTCATTGATTGGATGATGATGGACAAGGAAGAGTCCTTTGCCAGACATGAATCTACTTGACATTTCACTCATCAAGCACCTTGGGTTTATTTTCTAAATCAGCCTTTTCTCTTGCTTTGCTTACAGTTTAGCAACAGTGGCATGCACAGGCACATCATCATGTTTGCATCTGGTCACAGTTCTCAGGAGCAAGCACAAAGGAAGAAAAGCCTACGGATAATTTTCAATCCACATAACTTTTAAATGAATGGGGTGAAGAGCAGCCAGGACTGAAACACTGAGAAACTCACATCATTAGGAACTTCAAAAGAGGAGGACTGCAAAGCCTCTCTTGCAGCATCATCAACTAATTTGTCTTTCCTTTGGGAATACTTCTGTTCAAAACCCTAGAAAATAATTCACAATCATGATAACGGTTTGAGAAAAAAGTCAAAGCGATCACCTTAATCAGGCCCTTTTGAAGTTAAATGTACCCCACTTCAAGACATGCAAAGTATTCTTAATATAGGCAAACATTAAACAGATGATGTGCAGAAGTCTGCGTCTTTCACTTCTCTTGTGTTTACAGACAGGATTACAAATCCATGTTCTCTATTGAAATCATGCAATCAAATCTTTCAAACTTGCGGTTTAATTACTACTGCTTCCTGAGATGCTTAACAGGTTGCAGACATTAAGACACAGTTTTAACATCTTTCTTTCCAGTTAAACAGGCATAACCTTGAGTGTGAACTGAGTAGGAGTAGCATATTGGCATTGAACAAATTGTTTTGGCCACACAGAAAATGTGTCACTTGAACGAAATTGCTACTGAAAATATGGTACAGTCCCCCTCTCCTCCCCATGCCAACAGAGGTGCAGTTTTATTATGACAAAAGTGCTTCATTTTGATATAAATAACTGACATCAATAAAGTGAATATACTACAACACTCCTCCTGCATCACTAGCAAGGAGCACGTCAGCCTAGCCACTCCAATATAAAATACTGGCAGAACAGGCACCATTGTGTGATCGGGCCTGCCCGTGGCCCACCCCGAGGCCATGAGACACAAAATGGCCTGGGGGAGTCAAAGGGAGCAGAGCACTTCTGCTTATCAGGAGGTGGCTCTGTCCTATCAAGCAGACTGAGCCCCACGGAGTGCAAAGCCTTTTCAGCACTGATTTGCCCTGTCAGGATGACAGGCTTATCTGAGACCTCCCCATGGCTGGCTAGGAGAAATATCCAGGGTCTGGCGCAGTGAGGCACCACTCCTTCCTTCGCAAACTTACCACCAGGGCTGAGCTCCCATGTGCTATCATTTCCAATAATGACAGCAGGTTTGGCTAGCTATACCATGCTGTCAAGGCCCTACGCTCATATAGTATGAAGCTCTGGATACAACTGATTCAAATTTGCAAAGAAAATGTTTGTTCACTACAAAAAGCAGCTTCGGTTCAGCTGAAAAAATGAACAAATTCATGCCAAGTTTAATGATTTTTTCTTTTCCCAGAACAGTTAAAGCATTTTATCTGTAGTTCAAGATTGTTTTAGTTTTTCCAGGAAAGAGAAGGTTTAAACCTCTCTCCCCTGGATCCTGGTATCTGACTGAAACATCTTCATTATACAAAGTTGATCCTTGTTTTTTAAGGGTGAAGGATGTTACTTCACAATGAAAACTGAGAGTACTTTTGGATGATGCAATATTTCCATTCAGCTTGCAGACTGTAAAATCAGTTTTCTCAGCTCTACTAATGTGAATACCTGCTCTTCTACTAAAACAACATGATAAAAAAGATCTTGAAAGAAATGAACAATTCTGATATATGCAAGAATACAAAAAAATGGTGTTTGGCACGTACTGTTGAGCAAGCAAAGACTGAATATTAGGTATGAGATGATGGAAGAGCAATCCAGGAGCCACTGGCACTGCTGATTTAGCTGCATAATTTAACAGGTGAAAGAGAAATAGTATCAGTTCCCTGGCTAGTTTTGCAGCTGTCTTTGGTAAAGTGCACATTATCCACACAAACTAACGGGAATCCACAAAATATGGCTGGGCAGAAGTAAGCTGCAAGCCAAATACTGCATGAGGCAGTGATTTGGGAGCATCAAGGCAGAAGATAAGCATGCCCTTGGCAAGGGCCCATGAATGTTTTTTATGAGGACAAGCCATGAGACCCCATCATGTGGATAATGGAAATTCCTTGCAGGACAGATGAGGCCTCCTGTTGCACAGCCTGGTGTCTGACTGTTCCAGCAAGGGCTCAGTGTGGCCTTTCCTCATGCAAATGCAGTTATACTATTTTCCTCCTTTACATTTCCAGGATTACTTCAAGAACTTAATATATTTGACACCTTTATCTGTCTTTCAGACTAGGATGAATTAGTTGGGAAGCTCAGAGAAGAAGGGAGGACAGGCAGATGAGGGCCTGACCAGTAAGAGAACAGACAGAAAACATGATCTGCTTCTTTTAGTTGCTCTTCATGGACAGGCTAGCAACTGCCTGGGATTGGTGCACCACAGGTGACAACCAGCCACATGGAGCGATCCCACCACTTATCCTAAAATCCATGCACTCTTCTCCCCTTGCCAATAGGTCATGTCCACCTTCCTCAGCTTCTAGTTTTGTTCATGTGTTGGTTTACTGAAGAATACCCCTAACCTAACCCCAAATCTAGTTTAAGATTGAGAGCAAATTTGCTATTTTAAATCTCTACATCTTTGAAAATAATGGCATGTCCTGGAGTATCATGTAAATACTGACCATAGCAAAGAAAAACAAAAGCAGCAGAGCAAACCTGGCTGAAGGCAAAGCAGACATTGCAAGGAGCAACACTGTCTTAGATGAAGCCTGAACCATTTTTCTTGAGACATATTTTTGTTGATACATTTAAAAGAAATTCTCAAATGAAAAGCCATAACTAGAAAATGAATAAAACTCAGAGCACAAGTTTGAAGGTATACAGCACCCCATAGACAGCTCTTTCTTTGTTCCCCTTTCCTCAAAGCCAGCTTGTGAAGTGGCATTGCAACCTGACTGCTCCTCTATGATTTTTTGCAAGTTCAGCCAATAAAAAGCTAGGAATTTCCCATCTTTGGTTATGAAAAGGAAGTTTCCAAGATTGGAGTCACTGATAAACTGAATAACCCCTCTCAAAATTGCCTTATTACTTCCGTCTCCTCCCCCAAGCTTTGAGCAGAATAAAATATTTATATGCATCCTGGCAACAGCCCAACTCAAAAATATTATACAGCTGGTCCTATTGATTTCGAGTCCTGTGGAATAAATGTCTACCCAGGTGAGTAATGGAGACAGAAATAACAGTCCAAATTATAATATTTAAAATGTGTGTTTTAAATATGTATAAGAATTCTCAAGTAATGAGCATTTATCTTTTTGTTTTAATCACAGCTGTAATACCTGGTCTTATCCTGATTTAAAATCTTCACAGAATAATCCTGTTCATGCTAAAGGATATGCCTGTCTGATGGCAGGAAGCAATCTGGTTTGGACCATTTCTACATGCATTTCCTTAATAACAACTATTACAATATTCTGTACTTGAGACGGGCTATACAGCTTTCTTTCCTTTGATTTTATCCTTTAGATTGTAGCATAAATGCTATTTAAAACATTTCACTGTCTAATTTTAGAACAGAAACTATGTCTACATAAAAAGGGACTTTTTTAACTGGCTGAGAAAATTTAAAAAATTCAATGTCAACTAAACTACAAATGAAGCCCAGGGCACTTGCTAAGTTCATTTTGCTTTTTAAAAAAAGGCATATAAGCAATAATCTTTCACAGTAAGGCTGCACTTAAATTCATATTGGGAAAATGTATATGAATTCTCATGCACATGAAATGATTCTCAGGACTGGTTTGTCAGCTTTATGAGCTTTGAAAGGGAAATTTATCTGGAGGAAAAATTATTTTTGCCAAAATGATTAAGCATTTGGGGAGATGACTGTCACAAAAAGAACTGCAAACTTTCTTGGTTAAAATCTTTATTGATTAAATTCCTGTAAAAATATTCATAGGACAAAGCCATGAACACATTTTCTATTCCACAATGCAATGAAAAAAAATCAAATATATCAAAATAACATTATGGGTAACTGTAAATTTCAGTCAGATCTGATGATACAATAAATTTCATGTGTAGGAGAAAAATGAGGGTATTATATTTAGGAAACATACGCTTCCTAATGTTACATATAGGAAGCATACATTTTAAAAAAGTATTTATTCTCTGAAAGGATTCAAAAGCATTTTTTAGAAATGTAAATCAGGCATAAAATGGCGAAAGGCTTTTTTTAAGGCTTTTTTGAAGCAGTTGTAGATGTGTCACAAGACATAAGACACGTGCTGTTCTCCATTAAGACTCAAAGCAGAACAAAGCATAGGACAGGAGGTGTAAAGGGAAGGAGATATATGAAAGATTTGTCTTTGCTCTTGCTGTAAAATAACAAAGCTGGTTCTTTCATCAGATTTTTGTCAGTGAGCAGAGGCACAAACTCCCCTCCTCCTGCAGCAGGCCAGGGTCTTGATTTATAGTTCAACTGCACAAAAAATTTTGAAATATCCAAGCAGCACCTTTTATGTCACCTTTAAAGAATTATTGTGTAAATGAGTTACCAGGATTATTACAGAATGAAGGGTCATCATCTAGCCTGGAGGCAACTACCAGCCTGTGTAAGAGTTCAGATCTGACTCCCTGTGAATTCCTGAGATGTGCCACTGTATTTGTATTTCCACTATGAATCACATAGCTTTTATTTGACTGGAATCAATAAACTGAAAATATGTTATTCAACTGAGTTACTACTTAACATGCTATTTTTCAGCATATTTTTCAGTCTTATATCAGTGTGTGTAAACACTCAGTGACTATCTCTTAAGCACTAGCAGAGAATGTGATAATGAAGTGCCTGCTATTTAGATATCATTTCCCTAGTAACAAAGTTACATGGAGCAGACTATTCATAGCGTGGAAAAAGGTTCTTATTCTTTTATTACTATCAAGGTTTTGTTTGATTTTCAGACTTTCTAAAAATCCACACCTTCCTAAGGAAGTCTGCTGAACAGCCACTTGGTCCTCAGCTGTTCTGATGTTAACACCCACCACGGCAGCCTGTGAAAAAGCTACTGCTTCTTTCATCTCAGGAAATTACTGAAGGTAGCAGGCTACCCACAATTTGAAGACTTGAGAAATTAAAATACTTGAGAATTTCTGATCTTGGGGGAAATAAGGCTAAGTACCTCATTCACATTTTTATCTGATTTAGAAAAGAACTATCAGGAGACTGGGAGCTGGAATATTTATTTCATTTAAGTTTTATCTCATCTTGGTTTAATACTGGTGAATCCAGCACAGAGGACAGACCATTTTTCTATATATTAACTAAGAAAATATTCACCTAGTCAATACTAACTACTGTAATCATCCCCTATTTGTAAAGTTAGGCTCAGCAGTTTTTGAATGAAAAGATTTCAAGGATAGGAAGTGGCATTTAGAAACAATGCCATTTCTCCAAAATCAAGCTCAGCCCTCCTGCTTGTCTAGAAAACTGCTCTTTCTCTGGCACTGACACCATCTTTGACTTAAAGGCTGTTAAAGGTCTCACTCAACAGAGCACATAAATATAACCATATGGTACAAAGAAATGGAGTCACTGCAGAGAAAAGAGACGAACAGCCTGTTTTCAAACTCTCCCTGGTCAGAAACTGCTGAAAAGCAAGTGCAGCTTAATCTTCATCCAGAGCCATACCTCTCCAGGGAATTTGAGGCTCAGTTGGTTTCTGCCCACAGTACAACCATCTAAAGGGATGTCGTGACAAATGAGAGGTGAAATGAAGTCTACTGATATGCTAGCAGGCTGACAGCACACAGATTTGGTCAATCATAGAAAAAAGAGATTGCACTGCTGCACCTATTTCAGCTCAGAATAATCAGTTTCAGAGACATCCTTTCCAAAAAAAAGGAAAATTTTGACTGCAGACTGAATCAGTTTGTAACTACCATGTTGACCACTTACAAGACAATTGAAAAAAATGTTTTAGTACAGTGTGTGACACCACAGAAACAAACATTTTTTGAGTCTAAACATTCTTCATGTAGAAAATATTAATGAAACAGTCATGCATGTTTGTGTCCATTTCACTGGAGACAGTGCTCAAAACCAGCTTGTTCTAAAAACTTTACCAAACTTAACTGGCAAAGATCACTGGAAAGTTAGTTTATTTTCCTTGAGAGGTTAAGCAAACTGAAATCACTAGGAGCAGTATAAACCTCCAAGGCCAAGTTATTACAAGAACTTTCTACATCTCTTTTCAGGATATTTTAGTCTATCAATTGCACAATTCTGCTCCCGTCATCTGTAACGTCTGTCTGGATTGTGCAGTCTCTGATCAGACAAGTACATCTGACAGTAATTTGTATATTTAAGGAGACTACAGTGTACGCTGGAAAGATGTGAATTAGCAGGACAGAAGACAGCTGCCCCAAAAACTGTTTCACCCTCTTTATGAGCTTACTAAAATGCCTGTTTTCACTTCAGGAGCCATACTTGCTACAGCCCTATGTTTTTCTTCTTCTATGGTAAGCATTTTCTCTCCTGTTCTGCCTTGGAGTGAGGAAAGAGCTCTCAGATAAAAGACGGAGTTTGTCCTGCAGTTCCTCTTGCCTGGTCATCTGCAGCAGAGCCACACAGGTGGAGAGTTCTAGCTTTTCAGTACAGCTAATGTTATTTATGCTGCTTGTCTGGCATCTCCAAAAGTGGTCTCTAAGCAGGCTGTGCCCATATGATGCCTCCACAATATGAACTTTTTACAACAAGCACTTTCTCAACCACTCCCTCAGACATCATTGCTTAGGCTTGATCAGGATGGATGCAAACATAAGCAGGTGTCTTACACAGACATTTTATTTGAGGGGGGGCAGAAGTTCAGTAGTGTCCTCAAAGGATAGAAAAGAACAGGTTTTCCTACTGCAGAGACAAAGACAGTTCTTATTTGATAAGCTATCCTTGCTCTTATCATATATTTCTGTTTATCTTCCTCTTCATGTCCTGACAGGAAGCCTAGAAGAACAAAAAACTCCACAATACAAGTGTTTTTTCCTGCTATTTCTGCTTCAGGGGCTTGCATGCTAGGAGTGACCCCGCCAGCTTACTGCTTTGGGAGAGGAAAGGTGCTGGAGGCTACTCACAGACTTCCCTCACACTATACTCCCCCTGATCCATGTTTCCTTCTAACTGCTTGGGATTTATCTGAAGAAACACACCGAGTATTGCAAAGTTGTCCAGTAAACCTTTGAGCCTTTTGCTGAAATATACTCCTTTCAATGACACAAACAGGTTTTGTTAAAAAAACCCCAAAATGTATCTGAGGAAAATTTTCTCTTCGCTGATTGAAATTTCTGCTGGGAAGAGAATTCCTTTTTTTTTTCTCTTTTTATGCCTATCCCCACTAAACACTTTATATTTTGTATCTCATTAGTGGAAGATCCATGTGATTTACAGCCACCCCCAAATGATCTGGTATTCCATCATAAATTTTACCTGAGCAAATGGGTCCTTAGAAAAAAATCTCTGCAAAGCTTTCATTCTAAACAAAACAAAATAGGACTGCTGTCTCTTTTTAGTTTTTAAAGCTGAAATAACTGAGCAGGTGGTAGACTTAAATGAGCTGCATTTTCACATTATGTGAACAGGGCAGAAGAACCCAGTGAATGAGAGAATGAATAATTTCTAAGAATCCACACCCTATTCCTCTCACAGACATTGTAGTCTATAGCAATATCTAGACAATTTCTGTTCTCCTTTTCTCCTGTTCTAGTTTCATCCTTGACTACTTTTGAAGCAGGAGATACTCAAGTGCCCAACTGTTTGTTTGTTTGTTTGTTTTTTAAAGACAAAATACCTCCTGTCACTGTGCTTTCTAACGGTCAAAATAAAAATTAAGTGCTATTAAGAAAGAAAAAAATACTCAGCTATGTTTATAGACAAATCTTGCTCTGAGATTGTCAGTATCTTGCTAGATGCATCGTGACTAAGTGCTGCTTTAAGAAAATAAAAATTAAGGAATCATTTAAATGTATTGTATCTGTTCAATTCAAGGCCCTAGTAATCAACTTCAGACCCCCAAGGTCACTTGGCCAGCTTGTGATTACAACAGCAACTTCAGCGCTTGGTATTGTCCTACAGCTGTGGCAGGTCAATGGAAAAATGTTCTTTAAACACCATAAGCATCTGATTGTGCAATACCTAAATCAGTGTCATTGATTATTCACAGTGCTGGACCGCTCAAAGCTGGGGAAGTAATTAGGGCTTTTTGTGTGGATTATCCACTGAGAAAAGGTCAAATAACTACAAACAGTGTCAGAAAACAGGAGTCACCAAGGACCTCGGCCTCCGTGATCAGTTAAGAAATGCTAAAGCAGGGTTTGATAATGATGTGCTTATGCCAGGTTCTACAGGATTTGATCATTCTGTCATAGAAATCCAATGAAGCATGAGTGATGGCTACTTTTTCCTTTGAAGCTTGCCTCAGGTCCCTGATGCCTGTCAAGCAAGTTTGTCAGTGAAAGTTGACTGAGAAGAATTTAAAAGGCAGTTTTTGTTCCAAGGGGAAATGTACATATGTATATGTATATACGTGTGGGTGTGTAAGTAAATGACTGACCAGTCATTTTAGACACATACTTCCTAATTTAGATCAATATACTTGTTTTGCTCCATATTTTGTCCTCCCTACAGAAAAACCTGCATTTGCCAAAGGGCCATGCTGCATCCTCTCACAGATCTTTTATCAGAACACACCTCCCAACTCTCCAAATGGGAAGTCTGTACAAAGAACAGCTTTCTGCTAATGACTTTCTCCCTGTTGAAATATGAGAAGCAATAAAAGAAGTCTCTAGTTTTGTAACAGCATTTCCAGCGTTTGCTGAGTTTACAGGGGTACTGCTACTTAGCAACACCTTGTAAATTTAATTGCTGAGCCAGGGTGTACAAAGCATTCCAGTTCCATATGGGAGCCATTCCTTACAGACCTCCTTCCCTGGGAGTTCCCAATGTTGTAAATCTCTTCCCCTCCTCCTGTCTCTAAATTGCACTAACACTTTGGATGATTAGGGCTGCAGCAGCGATCAACATTTTCCCCTAGTCATTCCTTTCCATTGATCATTTAAATGAGGGATTATTCTGTTTTCCCATTTTAGCCCATGGATCAATTGTTTAAAACAACAGATGGAAGTTAGTTCAGAAAACTGGTGCATCAAGAGAAACACACAAAGACCCTCTGTACAGGGAAAAGTTACTTTATATTAAAAACCAAGGAAAGAGGACAAACAATAAAAGGAAACTTAAACAAAAAAGGAACAGTAGTAGCTAACAATATGTCAATTTGGCAGAGTAAAAGCAGGATCTAGTAATGCCTGTAGTGAAAATACTGGAAGGGAGCGTAGGATGGCACTACTCAGATGGGAGTTATAGGGGCAATTCACAACCCTCTGGCTTCTGCTTCATCACAGAAGAGGGCTTTATTTTTAATGGAAATCTTATGCCACTGGAAAGAGAATTGGAAGACTGACAAACTTTTGACAGGCTGAGCAGTTGGATCATCTTGTAGGACTTGATTGATAAAGAGCTTGGAAAGATGAATAGTTCCTCTTAGGCTCATCAAACATCTAAAGGTAGACATGTAGATATTTAGTGGGGTTATAATCCTTGGACTTATGGTTTTGGCAAAAGAAAACAACTTGTCCTGGTAGCATGGTTAAGGCTAACAGGGTGGTCTATTTTCTTTAAAATGTCTTAAATATTGTTATCTGGAAAATTTCTGTGTCACTTTCCTTTTAGGACCCCCATTGAACTCAAATGTTAATGATGTGGAATAAACATTTCATGACCACAACTTAAGTCAGGCCCAGTGTTATCAGGCAGGACTGCAGCCCAATTAATATATTTATATAATAAATTCCATAGGGTGATTAATTTACCTTCAGTGTTCTTAAATTTGTTATGGTTCTATATTTGTCACAATACTAGATATCACGCCCAGGTGTTTTGCAGACCTCTGGAAAATTTTTATTTGCCTTTTTTTTCCCCCCACCTCCTTTCTCTCTACTGAGACTAAGGAGGTAGCTCAGGTACAAAGCAGGAGGAGTGATGAACAGGCAAAAAGCCATAACACACAGAGCCAGCTACAGCTTCTCTTTGCCAGTGTGATGTTCCAGACCTTGTGATACTCTGCAGGACAGTTTATAATTTGAACAACTATTACTTAGAAATATATACATAGGAAAAAAGAAATTAGATAGGAGATATAAGGGGAGAGAAGGGGTGTAAGTTAACATTTCATGTTATTCAACCCAGAGTAGAATGATGTAGACATCACTTAAACCCTAGAAGAAAGATCTGCTGTAGAAATCATCTATTAATGTCATCTTATTTCCCATCCCCAAAGTCCCAGGAAAGAGCAATGCAGCACCTCTGTTGTTGAATTTATCACAAAAGGGCACTACTATGCTGCAGAAGGGAGCTGGCACCAATTTTTGCAGGTGCAGAGAGTTACAAGAGGCCAAATGGATGCAAAGCAGAGAAGCCCCAGATCCATGCATTTCCATGGCTCTTGAGGCCATGTGGGAGGCCGTGGGGAGGACAAGGCGGCAGTGCTGGCTTGAGCTGCATGGCAGTCCTGCCTGCTGGACACAGGCTGAACCAAGAGAGAATTCCATATCCCCTGGCTGCTCTGCACCTTGTCTGTACTGTGTCCAAATACTTGGGCAAGCAACAAACATGGCTTAGAGCAGACTTTCCATTCCAGGGCAAATTTGGAAGCTGTTCTGCAGTTAATCCTTACTGGGATTAGGAGCTTTTTATCACTATCTCCTGTGTAACTGTGACAGGGAGATTCCACTATGGCCCTTTTATCATCCATATACAACAGAGAGGATTTAAGTTCTGGCACCTGCCTTTATTCCAGTCAGTAAAAATAAGTATTGCTTAACTGTTTTATCAGACTTTTATTTTATTTCCCACTATGACTTACACAGTAAAACTTTATTGTAACATATTGCAACTTAAGGTACATAGCTCTCCTATCAACAGCTGTATTCTGATTTGTAGTCCAATAAACTTTCCTGCTGCAGATTTCATGTGTACAGTTGTGTTGAGGTGTAATATATCACCACAGCATTTTTAAACTCAGAGCAATAATGTATTCAATTAGGCTGGAAATAAAACATCTAGTTTTCCTTACAATAAATCTTTTACTAAAACCTCTACATCACATGTTCAACAAGGAAATAATACATGTCATTCAGACTAAGGGTTATTGTAGACTGCTGAGGGAAACATGAAATTCTGGGCGTTTCATCAGTCCTGTGAAATCCCGCAACCTGGTAAGTGTACAAATTAGAAAAGGATGTAATATGTTACTAATGACACCTCTTGGGATATTCCTTGAGCCCATATTTGCTGTTATGATCAGTAGGCTCATTTAAGCTGCAGGAGTTGAAAAGTAATACCAAAGTTGAGTGAAAAACACCTCTGAGCTCATTAGATGTAGCTGTAATTCAAACTCAGAAGGTATTTCTTTTCTTCTCTGTCATTCTTCATATTACTGGAAATATAGTGCTTGAGCTCCTAATAAAAGCATTATACGTGATCACATATCTACAGTCCCTGCAAAACGCGTTTACACCTCAACATCTGTAGCAGTGCCACAGCCTGAGCAGTACCCTAATTCACCCCAGATGTCTCTTTAAAGGAAATACTGTAGTAGGGCTACCGTTCATAATATTTTCTGAGCATTACCTTTATTACTTTGAAAGACTTTGATTTTTCAAGTGCCACTGACACTTGCAGTAATTTTTTTTTTTCCCCGTGGAGGAAAAAGCTATATCACATGTTTAAATGTGAATAAAGATTTTGGTAATATTCACCCCTGGAACCGTCAGTTGGTGCATATATATCTATCCCTATCCATCAGCTGTGTTCTATAAGAAGGATTTCATTATATGCAGTCTCTGTGCAGCAGAGCACACACACTCGGGCCAGTATGGTATCAGATGTTGCTTTGAGCGCTCTCAGAGAGTGGCGTGCCAGAGCTCTTTACCCACACTTCAGGTAGCATTTTGCTGGCTCAGAAGCGTGCCAGATGGTCTGCAGTGTTTGGTGATGCTCGCTTCACAGCCGGGACTGTGGTGAATAAGACTCCATGAAGATGGGTTCCCAAACTACTCCGTCCCTCTCTTTCAGACAGAGCAGTGCAGATGAGCAGGTCAGCAGCCGTCCCAGCACTGCTGTGAGGAGGGAACAAGCCAAACTGGACTGTAAGGATCCACAGTACCAGAAGCACTGAGAAGAGCTGAAACCCTTTCTGGAAGGGTTTTCCCAGGTCCAGATTTCTACAGACATGCAGGTTTCCCTGGTCAAAATTATACCTACACTGACCCACGCTATCTGTACTTATCCCAGAGTTTATAAGGAGCATGATCAAACTCTGGCCTCCACAGAATCACAGAATGTTTGAAGTTGGGAGGAACCTCTGGAGGTGATCTAATCCAACCCTCCTGCTCAGAGCAATGTCAGCTGGGGCAGCTTGCTAATTGAACAGTCAACATTGCCCAGTCTAGTTCCAATTATCTTCAGAGATGGAAGTTCCGTGACCTCTCTGGGCAAACTTGTTCTAGTGTTTGATCATCCTGAGACTTCTTCAAGCTGAAAAATCCTCCCTTTCAGCCTCTCCTTGTGCATCAGATGCTCTTTTCCTTTAATTGTCTTTATGGCCCCTTTCTGAACTTGCTCCGGTGTGCTCAAGTTGATCATGTACAGGGGAGCCCAGAACTGGACACAGCACTTCAGGTGTGGTCTCATCAGTTCTGAGTAGAGGAAAGTAATTACCTTTCTCAACCTGCTGGTTATCATCTTCCTGATGCAACCCAGGATGCTGTGAGCCTTCATTGCCACCCTGGCACATTGCTGGCTCATGTTCAGCATGGTGTCCACAGGGATTGTGAAGTCCTTTACCACCAAGCTGCTTTCTGGATAGTCACCCCCAGCCTATAATTGGTGCATGGAATTATTCCTCTTCAGCTGCAGAACTCTGCAATGCCCTTTGTGAAGTGCAGGACTTTGCACTTCTCCTCCAGCTAGACCCCAAGGGTGTGGAGGCTGCTGAATGGTGTGTGGCCTGTTTAGTAGGACATGTATTGGCAAAGGTGCATTGGTTTTAGCAATATCAGCCTGACTTTGGAGCTATTTAATTGTTGGAGATTCTGAAATGCTGGACATGCAGCTGGTAGGGACCACAGCTACTACTCCAAGCTCATCTGAGAACCCCTTCACCCTGGGCCCCGAGCTTCAGTACCATTACACTGGTACTTTGGGCTGCAGTGTCTGAAGATGTGAAAGTGTTAAATAAATGTGGTCATACCTGTTGTGTGCATACAATCACAATTGAGCAACTTGAAGACCACAATTAACATTTCAATTTCTTGTTTGTTCCCCCCTCCTCCCTGCCCCAATTCAATATTGCATTAAGCAAGGATCCAGCCCTGAACACCTCTTAAAGAAAAATCACACTGATGTCAATTTGCAGTCAGGTAAGGAAACAATAGGGTTTCTTCCTTGTGCTTCCTCTCTTGTTTAGTCTGTGTATCTCCTGAGCCCTCCAAAATGTACATGAGGACATTTGACAGTAATGGAAGTGTTCATAAACAAGATCAAGATATACATAAAATCAGTCATTGTTTAAGTATGAAACCTGTGATCTCTTTTGGACAAAGAAAATGGACAGGTACAATACATATTTAAAGAATGTAGCATATTTTTTAATCATTCCAGACTAATTTTCAACCCTCTTTTCCCACAAAACCCAGTTAGGCAGCTATCCAGGGCACTTGTAAGAGCAGTGCACTGGATGACTTACTGAACAGTTTAAATTTTGTGGGAAAAAATTCAAAGCATTCTTGCCCAGAACTTTTTTAATTTGAAGAAAATACAGACACGAAAAATAATTTAATTTCCCATTAAGGTATATCAAATTGAAACCTTTCTGAGTGGACAAAACGGTGACCAAAATATCATGAAAACAGCTCTTATTTTTTTCTTTTGCACCTACCATGTAGGTATTTTTTAAGTAAGGTAAGGCTCATGTTTTGAATTTCATGGAATACATTCCAGTGGGGGGAAGACAGGGAGAAGAAACAATTAGGGAGAGAAGTTGAGCTGACAGTGCAGTTTCTTTGCAGTGACAACCACATGTATTCATAAATATTTTACAAGTACAGCTTTCAGACTAGTAAATTTAACTGCCACATTAATGCAGCTTGCAAGTTTATAACCTGGACATTTGTGTGTTGTGAATGTCCAGTATTCTGTCCATGGTGACAGTAAAAGGTTTGTATTTTGAAGGCTTTTCTCCTGTAGACTGATTTCCAGCTGTAAGACTCTTGTCTTATATAGCACCTGTGCTTCTTGTATAATACTACAACGCATCCATTATTAATTCCATTGAAAGATGTCACAAATATACTACTTATGACATATTCCTTGCTGCCCACAAACGGAGCAGAATCTTTTCATGCTCAAGATCACCACAGAGTCGTCTCAGGAGCGCTGCAGAAAAAGTTGTATGCTTTTTACATTCAGTGCATTTTATTATTAACGCTACAGAGGTTCTAAAATGAAACTGATTAAAGTAAGTGTTGTAATCAGAACCAATTATGAACAAAATGATTGCAGCTGATATTCAGAAATGTCATCAGTATCACAAATACCACTACTCAGCATTAAGACTGTTTCCCATAAGTCAATGTTAAAATTAGTGGTCACTTGGAGAGCTTAAATATCATTCAGCAAATGGTGTGGATCTTTCCACTTCTTTGGATAAAACAGGGAGAGAATGAAAAATGGTGTCCTAAAAAGAAGATGATATTGTTAAAGGGCAGACTTGAACCAAAAAAAACTTAGAGGGTCTGGAAATGTGCACAGAGAGAAAGCCAGCTAAACTGGACTTAGTGAGGGTAAATGCCATGATCACTGTAGAGAGTAGAGGTATTTTGTATCGAGTCTCTCCATCTAACTTCTGGATTCTGACATTATAATGACAGAAATAAAGAAAAGTCAAGGGGAAAGCAATACAAAGTAAGAAAGAACTTTCTTCTGGAAATTTCTAACCTGTTGTGAAATCTGATTTGTCCTAATCCTGTACTGAAACTTATTTTAATCTTTCACAAGAATTATACTCTTGGCTGCAAAACCAGACCCACCCCACTAGCTGTCATGTCAAGGGAGCATTAAGCCCGTGTCAAAGGATGTGGTTTGATCCAGCTTGTCTTCCCTACAGCTTCTGCTGATGACAGTTCTGCAGAGCTTTTGATGAAAACTAAATCTTCTCATCTCTGGCATATTACTCACGAAAAGACAATGACAAACACTTCAAGCACAGAAGGTATGTGCTACATACATTTTCCTCTACAAGCCAAGGTGAATTTATCCCTGTGGACAAATGCTTCAAAAAAGCTGTCTGCCAATAGAATTGATGTCTGGCTCCTTGACTGTATTCTGCCAGAGTCCAATCCTTTCGATATGCACCAGTCTGATTAATCCTTTAGTGGGTAGCAAGGTGGTGCTTGTTAGAAGAATTTATACTTTGCAATGAAATGAGCTGCATACTAAAAAATTCTTATATTTTGCCCTTTGCATGCACACATCACAGTAGTTTGCAGCCAGTTTCAACCAAAACCACTGTGGATTATCTCTTCTAGATGACTTTGGTCTGAAGAATAAGACCTTGTAAACTGCAGATACTACTTCTTTCCATTGTTTCTAATGAAGGGAATAAAACCAGCCAAGTGTTTGTTAGAGTAATTCACAAAAACTGCTATAAAACTGATAGAATCAATTTCCCTCTATCTTGTTACTTCTGATCTGAGCAATTTTAAAGAGTTCAAATCAAGTAAGTGCAATCCATGACTGACATTATATCCATACATCTCTTTCTTTTCCTTTCTATTCCAGTTCTACTGTACATCCCAGAGGGCTAAGGCTTCCAAGCAAAAGATGAGCCACACGAGAGGGTATCATGTGTTGGAACATGAAATTCAACTGTTTTCTGTAATAATTCCCAAGATGCTCCACTTTCTCACACTGCACTGCATGCATGTGTGCTAATTGTTTATCTTCTAGGTGTAAGAAAAAAGTATTAATTTATTTATTGCCTAGTGTCTTACAAGTCAATAGGATAAAGACACAAGGAGGCTATGAGCCTTCCTCTAGGTTTTCCATTTACACATAGGTATGTCAAACATTCCTGAAGTGGGAATTGTTTAAGAAACACTATTTGTTTAAGAAACAAGATGGCCAAACCCCAGATAACACATTCTAATGCACCTCATCATCTTACATGCCTAAATGTTCAAAACGGAAACTTCTCAGATATCCCAGCAAGGAAAAATTCATTCTGTTACTGAAACGAATATGATAATATCGCATCTGTATCTTATCATCAGTTTCCTTTTCAGAGGAGGTCTTATTTCTCTCAAATGTTCTAGGAGGTAGGAAGAAAGGTTGTTTGTACTTATACTGGGACCACCCTTGTCCTGCTACAACTCTTAATTTTTTTCTAAAACCTCTTCAAAAACCCTTCTGGATTTGATTTATTTTTCATCCCAGTCCCCGATAGATACAGGCAATAAGCAATATGCCCTCTGCTTGCTCCTTTCCAATCTTGTATGCACAGTTATTAATCTTCATAATGTTTCTCAGACAGGTCTTTGTTCCCTAATGACTTCAGGCACACCTTTGGGCGTATTAGTAGGCAAAACCCTCGGTGTTTTTCAGGACAGATTTCCCATAGTTTAGTTTATGAACCAAGTTCTGAATGTTTACTTAGGCACTCATTCAAATTTAGACTGAGATTTTTAAAAATAGCAATCACTTGATGCCATCAGTGTTGCATGGGCTGAGACTTTTTTTCCAATGTATTTTCAGCACTTAAGAACCTAACTTTTGTTGTAAGCCAATGTCACCAAAGTTGCCTAATCCCATTTTTAAAGTGAACCATCGCTGTGGCAGTCATTTAAACCTAAAATGTGGAGTGAATCAATGCATGCATCCTTTTAAAAATACTACAGAAATTGCAAGGAATTTATATTACGTGCCATGTTGCCAGTCTTCAGAGTTCTAATATTTTTGTTTCAGAAAAATGAATAAAAGGAAAATATACTTCATGTACTGTAGTGCCAGCCTATCAAATGTACGTTATACCCACAGTCACAAAATTTACAATATGATGTGATGCTAAAAACCATGTATCAGTAGAAAAAAGTCAGTATTATTCCTTAGTCCTACTATCTAGAATTAAGGAATGAATTAGTTAAATTTTTGAAAGTCTTAACCTCTTCAAGAAGGCTTTCTTTCACCATGTTTTGTCTGAAGATTATTTATTGGAACACTTTATTAAGCAAATAATATTTGGAAATAATTTTATAATTTTCAGGCTAACTACCTTAACTGTCATCATTGCCAGTAGTGCAATGCTGTCAACAGCTGCTCCATGGACTTTATTTTAGAATTAATTAACATTTTACCTTTCCATTTCCAGAGGTGGAGTAACACTTCACCTGTTACTTCTCAGAGTTTATCTTAGTGCTTAGGGAACTTACATTGAAAAGGCCTCTCTCTTGCGAGCTGGGACAGTCAGCTTTGCGGGTTAGGCCAAACCAGACTATATCTCATTCAACAACAGATACTGCACCAAAGTAAATATTTAAGATTTCCTATTAATATTTAGCTATTACCCATGCATTTATTATTTATTAGTTACACTATCATGTTCTTTCCCTCCATCCTTTATTGCTCAATAGTCTATAGTTCCAGTTTGTAAGAGAGGATTTACTCATGAAGAAGGCTCGTATACGGAAAAACAATATGAGCAAGTTCTCGGGATGCAGTCTTTGTTGCACTGACTGAAATGCCAAGCCTCCTGCTGCCTCAATACTTTTTAGCAGTTCACTTTATTAGGCTCCACCTGTGAAGTGAAAAGGAATACGATTATTGAAGAAAGCTTCCTTTTACTTGACAGGTTTCAAGTACCAGATCTAATTATCATGCCATAAACTGACAATTTCAAAGGATAATGTTCTGATAAATACTGTGTTAAGGCCAACACATTAAACGCAGTTTCTCATTATGCCAATTGGAATGGAAGCAATATTTTCCTTGCCATGGGCACATTAGAACATGGTCAGGCAGAAGCTGTAACAAAACCAGGTAACATTTTTATTATAATTAAGGAGAATATGTCCAGCTTCAAACATGGAACTGGACATCAATTCCTGCAGGCAGCTACTATCCATAACATGTCATTTTAACCAAGCCACCCAAGAATACGGTGTTTTTGGTGTGATGCATTTATACACATATGGCTATGTAGTACCCAATACTGTCTTGGAAACTTTCTGGTTTAAACCTCATTAGAAATGAGCAAATGTTTCTCAGATACTTAAATTATTTAAAAGTTCATGAAAATATGAAGATGAATAGGAGAGGAGGTTCTATAAATTCAGTAGAGAGGCTGAAGTGTGAGTTTTAACACCTAAGAGAATCCACACAGAAAACAGCAGGATCTTTCATACATGCCAGACTGTGAAAAAACCTCCCTCAGAAGTCAATCACAAGACCAAAGCTGTTTTAGTAGATCCAGTGCTCAACTTATTTAGAAAGAAGGCAGTATTTTCTGCAAAATAATAGATCAAAGATAACTACCTGTTTGCTCTTCCATGCACTCACAAGCCCCATGTCATCTGGAGTCCCTTACTTGATAGCTTCCCGTGGCCAGAGAGGCTACTGGGCTGGCAGAGCTTCCCACATCCCTCAGAAATGGTGTACTTTTTCAAGCAATACCCGGACATACCCAGACATTCCTTGCAGTGAAAACAAATCATCATCTATTTCCCAACTTTTCTCTTTGATTTAGGAATATGTAGAAACAAGTGTTGAGCTTGACACCATTATTTGTTTTCTTTTATAGAAAACTGCTAGATGCAGCTAGCAATCTGTGTGATAAAAGCACTGTGCCTACCAATATGCCAACCCCACCCCTTTTAGATAAATATATGGCATGAAATGTGACAAAAATGTGCAGATCAGATTCTCCTCCTACAGCCCTGCTTTCAGATAAGCCATTGACAGAGTTCTTTACTTTGCTAGTGTCACAAAACCAAAAGAAAACTAAATATGGAGGAGAGAGAGATTGAGAGAAAAAGGACAATCTTTTGAGTAATACAGCCTTCAGATATATGTTCATGAAACCACAACACAGGAGATTAACAAATCCGGCTGCAGCCTTCCTGAGGTACAGGTTTGAATCTTTTCTAATACTGATTCCAGCACCAGCTGCTGCTGTTATGTTACTGAATCTTTTAAAGAAAAAGTTAATGATGTTTTGAAGGACTACAAGTGAACATGGTTTCTTCCACTTCGTTTCTGCTCTCCAAGCGACCTGATATTGCTGAAAAAGGAGTGAAGAAATTGTCCACAGGGGTTTTCACCTCAAGGTGTTCACTGTTATGCAGGACAGCGCTGGGAAGCATTGATGTATTGCATTTATTCAAGACTGTGATACTACTCTAGTACTGCTGTATCTTTGACTCTCACCACATTCACATCACTATTGGACTCATCTCTTGATGCATCTCTGAGAAAGGATATACATATCTGTGCATTGGCGCTGTTAATATGTAACTCACAAAGATACCTTAGTTTAATCGTATTGCTGGCTAGCAAAGAGCTGTTGCACAGTTTTGGCAAAGCATCAATACCTCTTTAACCATACTGCACTCACATGTGTCAATTTTTATATTCAGAGCCATGTCCCATCAGGACAAGAATGTGAAAATTAATTCAGATGACATGTGGTTGGTATGGTGCAAATAAACAGTGTTCTGACACATCTCAAAGGCATTTGCACAACTGCAAGGTGCAGGTGTTTCCAAGAATCCCTGGCATGGCTTATGAATGACAGAGTATTTAGCTTCAGGCTTCCTGGCCAAAATACATTCCAAACACTATGGAAAGAAAAGAAACATACCAGCTCATAATGATTTCTGAATATTACTATATCAGATGGTAATGACTTTCTGAAGAAGCTATAGGTAAGCTGGGGGAAGAAGGAAAAATCCCAAGAGAAGGCAACTGTATATATGGATATGAACTGGCAATCTTAAATACATGAGACATTAAAACCCTTTGGATCAAGTTTATACACTAAGCTGGCAATGCTTTGATATAGACAATTCTTTTCCTGTTGCTTGCAGTTGTCATGAATTTACTGGAAGCACTGACTCATGCTTAATTAGTGGCGCCTTAGGTTATTTTTATATTGTTTTTATGCATTTACAGCATCTGCTATTTTTAAGGCATATTATTATTCTTTAGAAGATTTCATTGTGATCTGGAAAAATGATTTTTAGGTAAGATATTGAAACCTGAAAAATACATATTTTCAATATCTTGTTATGACTTAATTCCAAGCAGACAAATCTATGGATGATAAGCTTTCTTCATGTAAGTCACTTAATCAAGTAATGGATTGGTTATTAACTAATACATGGAGTTGGCTCCACACCTAAATTCCTCAGAGATAATGAAATTATACCTATTAGAATGATTGCACAGCTCTTTGTATCTGCATAGCAACACTTTTTCTATCTGTAAAGAGAGTTGGAAAGCGTTAAAATTTTAAATCCCTGGCAAACCTCAGAGGAAAACATCTTTGCTCGCAGTGTTTGTTCACCACATGGTGCATGCTTCAGAAGGTGCTAAATCAGCAAAACTGCTAAATTTGAAATATTAGGAACATTCATCTGCCTCTGAATTCAGTTATGCTATATGTTAAGATCCTGAATAGAATCTGATAGTATAACAGCAATGTGGAATTGCATATTAAACATACCTAACCTGTCATTAAAAACCTCTAATTACAGTCATCAGAAGAGTCCCTGTGCTGCTACTTGTCATGCTGTATCTATATCTCATTTTAATGGGAGAAGATAGTATTTCTGATTATGTCGCTTAATGTACAATGCATGAAAGTTATGGGCCTGAACCTGTTCCCATGGAGGTCAATGGCAGTTTTGCCATTGTCTTCAATTAGAACAGGATGTCGTTTTATGACACTAGAGTTTCATTTGCATTAATTAATTTACTTAGCAGGTAATGAAATACTTGAAAAAACAGCCCTCTGGCTCATGAGTTTGGCACTGTATTTAATAACTTCATTAGGAATAATTGCATTGATAAACTTTTATGCAGAATAGGATAAGATAGATCAGTGTATTAGGTAAGATCAAGCAGTTGATTGGGAAGCCCTGAGACTGCCTTCCATGCCCTGACCTAGTTTTTTTTATTTGTCAGTGACTAGGTCTAGGATGTTGAATCTCTAATGATTAGCAGTGTTAGATTTAGGCACAACAGTTCCATACTTAATGGATGAATGTGCTTTATACATCGTGGAGACATTTGCCCAGCAGACACTACAGAAGTGGCAGCTGGTTTTCAGGTCAGCAGCCTCGATGGGAACAGCAAAGATAGACGGGAGATGAGGCTGAGGTGCTTCTTCATATCATGGTTGAAGCCAGGAGATACCCACCTGGGAAGATCCATACAGATGTCAGTGAAGGCAAACACAATCCTGTGGAAGCAGACTTATAGGTGCTTTGATTTCTTAAATTAAATGTCAACCAGATCAGTCTCCTTCTAACTTTTTCAGCTATTAAGCTGCTAATAGCATCTATAATGTTAGCATCAGGCTCATGCCCAGGAAAGATAAGAAGCTGCAAAAACAGTGATGAAGGCAGCTCTGCCAAGCAAGCAGGATTGCACTGTGCCAGCTGCTGGGGATGTAGGGTAGCCCCAAAATGCACACTCCAGGACTGCAAAAATGTAAGGACTCTATACATAACACTTTTCACAGAAAGGACAGGAATTAAATGAACTTCCAGTGAGCCAGTGACAGCTGAAGCATTACTGTGGCCTGCTGGAGGGGTGGTATGGCCCAGCAGTGGATGTACTTTTTCAGGAGTTCTGTGATCTGATCTCCACATGCTGCCACATACTTCCCCTGTCTGGAAGACAGAAGTCTGGCAAAGCCACTTCTCTTTCTGGGCACTGTTTCTACAGCCTGCGGGTAATAACTCCTCTTTACCTCCTAAGGTTTCTGTTTTGGTTTGGTTTGTAAGGTGCTTAGTTACCCAAGTGTTGGGAGCTATAAAACATCAAGATCAATTGAAAACCCGTCAGTCAGAACTTGAAAATCCATCAGTCTCTGTATTCAGAGCTTTTTATTAAATTAAGAAGTAAAAAAAAGTGAGACAATATTGGCTTGAAGTCTGCTTGTCCTCTTTAGCATATTGCTGTGATTGTCTTGGAATACTTTTAGCCAGGCACACTGTACTTCATGAACATTATTGTAGAAATACTTGCTGAGAAAAGCTATTTTATTAATTGGGTATTCTCACTGTAAGTCATGTGATATCCCAGAAGACACTTTATAAATAAAGTGTATTTGCATCAGGAATTTTTCAAGGTTCTCTATTTTACAAAATAATAGTTCACAGCTTAAACTAAATCCATTGAGGTGAAGCTTATCAGTTGAGCACTTTAATAAAGTGAAATCAAATGCAATTTCTAGTGGAGACAACAAATGCTTCTTATTTGGCATGATATTTTACATATCTATGTATCACTTTAAATAAGGTAATTGATGATGTTCATCTTGTAGAGAAAATGAGTTTGCATGGCAAGAAATAAGCCTATATATCTGCCTCACTTGGAACAGTCCTTTCTATATGAAGCCCGAAGATTTTCATGTATGTTTCCCAGAAACAATGCTGAATTCAGACAATTTAAAATATTTAATTTTAAATTTTACAATACTTTTCAGATTTGTTACTCTTTGTGGCAATCACAAGAGTAGGGGAAAAAAAAAAAGCTAGGAGTACCTCAAGGAAAAACACTGGGTTAAGCACATTAAGACAAAAATTCATTTGAGATGTTTTAAAAAGAAAGACAGAGAGTGAATGCCTATACATATGATGCAACATTTAGCTCTTGTTAGCTAGAAAATAATCTGTCATATATTCATTTTTTAGGCTGATGGGAGCACTCTCCTAAAGTGCATTCTGACTTTTTAAAAATAAAAATAACACAGCAGCTTCTTTTTTAACTCATAGCTTACCACTTCACTAATTTAGTCGAAGGGTCTGTGTGTCTCTTTGAGAAATGCCACTTGTTTGGAAAGTTCTTTATTTCAGTTTAAAGACTGGTTGTTTAGAGGCTATGAGCCTGTATTCCATAGCTTAATGCACACATTTTATTTAGATTTTACTCTGATTCTGATTCAGTTCACTTTAAAACTAACTGACTGTTTTAGTTCCCCTGTGAACGGAAATGTAGCATTACACAGAACAGCTTTGCAACTCTGGAAACCCGATTTCCGCCCCTTTTGTTACTGTTCCTTCTACGATGTACAGAAGAGGGAAGTTTAAAAAGGGGATTGCCCTGATGCTCACAAAACATAGGCACACTTAAGCTGCTTGTGCCTCAAGGCTTCTGCTAATTGTAGTCAGTTACCTCCAAGTCTCCAAAGTAACAATTTTTGCTTGATTACACAAGGACACCTGTCCATCTATTGATTTCTCCCTAAAATCTGGTTGCTGTATCTGGTAGATACAGTCTTCAGATACTACCTTCTTAAAAATTTCTTGAAAAGCAGCTGCTGGATGAAGGATGATGAGCCAGGCTAATGACACCACTGCAGAAAAGAGTCACCTGGGCACAGTAGGTACTTATTCTGCTTGGCTTGCAGAGTGGTCAATGAGAAGAAGTTTCCTGACAGGCCAAAAGACAGAGCCCTCCAAACCCCTCCAAAGTGGCCACAAAAAATGCTGCCCCTTTCTCAGTGATGGAGGAAGAGGCATGGAGAAGAAAAATCAGGGCAATGGCTCAGATGACGGTGAGTGCCTTACAGCACAAGGATAGAACTGATCAGATAGAATCCATTCTATTGCAATAGGAAAAGGATATAGGATCTCCATACAGAAATGCAAGGAAAAATACTCTTCATTAATTCCATTTATGAGAAAAAATGTTGACTAACATCTCACACCTGTGCCAAAACTAACTTTCAGGATGTTCCATTTGAATCAATCCAGCTGGAAAATCACCTCAAAACAGGATCTTATTGAAACTCTGAAGCCTTTATCTGATAGGAGCTTTCTTAATAATTTTTTTTTTTTAAATAAGACACTGAACTTGATGAGATACAGAATATTTTTTTGTCTGATAAAATATTGAATAATGCACAATCCTATACAATCTAATGGACGCTTGGGTAAAAAGAAATTCTTATGCAAAAATATTTCCCACAACATGTAATGCTTAGAAAACATAATTCAAAATTATATTAATTATCCTATAGTTTTGACAACAGAAACACCAATCTTTCTTTCCAGAGGTAATTCTTAGGTAAAATCAGACATTGCTAGAAAATATTCAAGCACAAAAATGAAGAGCTATGCCCTTGCTGCTCCATATTTGGAAAGCTGAAGACTTCAGCATCAAACCCAGTATCTCTGAAAGCTGAATGGGTAGTTATGATATGGCACATAGCAAATTATCTAGGGGACCATTCTTACAGTTTTTCAGTTCAGCACCTTTCTGTGGTTGTATAGCTGGGAATACATGAAGACGGAAGGGAATGACTTGTGTTTCTTGAGATGTGTTTTTAAACCTGGGAGTTGAGAATTACTCAAACTGAGGTCTTAAAATCATAATAGGCAACATTGACAGCAAGATAGTACCGACCTGGGAAGTACTCCATAAATGGTAGGTTACCTTCATGAAGAAAGTGCATCAGTTTTATAACTCGGAACATTAAACAGTGACACCAAAGCCTCCAAACTGTAGAAAAAAACATCGCTGTAGCAATTTTTCAGCATACAAACTAATAAAGAAACACATACTTGGTGCTCAAAAGTTTTACAGTCTTGCTGAGTACATTTTAGTTCCATTTGTGATCATCCCATAAACTGAAGAGCGTGTTCAGCTCATGTTTGATGTGCTGAATTCCATAGGCTGAATTCTAAATGCAAGACCATGTTTCCACATTCTAACATAGTACAGTCAGTGCAACCCCACTGTGCAAACAATACTTGAATGCCTCAAGGTCTTGTTTCTGTATAAAATGCCTATAAGAGGCCAGCAAAATAGGAAGCTTTCATGGAGATGGATTCTGAATAGAGGAGGATACATAAAATCATAATGAGTTGTTACATGAAGCATTAGCTCTTCTTTAGGCTTCAAAGATAATGTATAAGCTTATTCTCAAAGCAACTGTTGTGATGTCCTGAATGTATCTCTGCTTGTGAGGAAATAATTTTAACTTGAATAGTAGCAGCAAATCCTTAATGAAAACATTAATGATGTTTTGCCAGAGGAAAAAGGGCTTGAATCTGCTTTTCCACTGTTAGAGGCACCACTGCTTTTCTTCAGTGCTACAACCACAGTCAAAAGGCATAAAGAGGTGCCGTGTTTAGAGCACTGTCATTCAATAAGATAATTTCCTGATTTCCTTAAACACAGTTTTTGTGCTTATAAAGAAAGCGATTCTGTAAAGAAAGTAAGTGCTCCTTCCATTTAACAGCTCCATGTGCATACCAGAAATCTTTTCCAACTACTGTTCAATGTAATTAAATAATTAAAAAATATAAATATTCTGACTATTGACTAGCTGCTTTGTTTGGAGTCCAGCAAAAGAAGATAGACAGCCAACAGGGCAAACAGATGAGAACACAGAGTATCCCCAATGAGGCCGCTGCTGCCTGTGTGAAATAGTGCAGGGATCAGTGCAGGGAGCATGCACTGTAATTCAATTAATTTTCTGTTAAAGGACATGTACAGAACAAGCAGCAGCTGCACACAGGTCCTGTTTCACTCATCTCCTAGAATTGAAATTTTAAAAGCATGACTGCAGAAGTGTGGAACATTTAAGGGAAAAATACTGGATTTCCCAGTAAACCAGATATGTCACATTTCTTCAGGAAGGCAAGGCAGTAGTGATGCTGCCCCTGAATGGGAAAATTTATTCTTCCTGCAGCTGCATTGCTGTAGGCTCTCTGCAGATCCAGGTAGGCTATTCCTCCTGAACTCCCTGTTTTCATTGCTCTCCGCACACAGAAGGACAATAAACTTCTGTGTGTTCCCTGTGGCATTGCTTCCCACACATCAAGAACCCCTGAACCATGGGCCTGATTAGGCAAAGTGGTGTGTCTGGTTTCGATGAGGCACAAGCTGTGGAATCCTCAGAAACCAGGCTGAAACAGCACTGAAGCCAGACTTGTTTCAGGAAGGAGTCTGTTTTGAATTATGCTTCCTATTAGTGGTAGATTTAAAAATTAGGGAACTATGAGTAAATCTGGAACTTAACAAGGCTTAAAATAGGCCTGGGTCACAAATCTTGATGACTGTGTGATGGGCTAGTCTTCACTGCAACAACAAGGAGGTCTTTAACAAAAAAAGTAAGTTGAAAAATCCAGAGTGGCTAGAGTATGGGGGACAGGAAATAATAAAGGTAAGTTATTTCTTCCCATCTTATGTTCTGAAACACAGGAAAAGTTTACACAAATGGTAAACATATGGAATAAATTATCAGCAGAGTGATCTCAAAACAAAGACTACAACAGAGTTCAAGTGACACATTTCTGGAACAGAAATGGATGGTGCCATAAAGTCAACACAAGAAAGTAGGATTATGATTAACCTGAAAAAGGGCAAGCAAATTAGACTACAAGCCATTTCCCTATTCCTTATGGCAGCTTCCCAAGACTGCACATCTGAAATGTGTAATTTAACATAAGCCCAAAGAGCCTTCTTTGCCAACTACAGAAAAATTAATCAAACGTATTCTTGTACCAGATGAGTAGTAGGTATTTATACAAACAAAGAGGCATGATCTATTTATACACATATGCACCCAGATGCCTGTGCATGTTTATTACAGCTGAATTGAAATTAGATAACTAACATAAAAACCATTAAACAACATTATACAGGTCAGTTATTTCACTGCTTGAGTTTCAGCCAGGCTGGCCATAAAGTCAGGTAATAAAGCTGCAATGCTTTGAAAACGCAGATGTATTTGAAATGAGTTGCTCCATGTGATTAAAAGAGATGTGAGAGGTCAGGAGAACAATATAATCTAACACCACATCTATACTGCAGACTTCAGTGGGTACAGCTACACCAAGCAGAACTGTGGAGCTGTTTAATACCCGACTGATACAGCTGTACTGCCAGCTGTGCCACAAGTGTTAATATAATTACACTGGTATAAAGGTGAAATTTCATAAATGGAACTTCTTTTACTTGGTGTTTTTCCTACATTGGTATGATACACAGAGGTGCTCACATAACCACAGCTCTAACACAAACACTTTCCTCAGCAGTAACATAGATATAGCCAAAACTGTCCAGGTCACAGAAACACATGCTAAGAGTTTACTTTGACTATTTCTACACTAAATATATTACATCACCGATGTGCTCCAAATACATACAACTAGGGATTTGTGGGAAAAACATACCAAAGCTGCCCCATAAGCAACACTCCAGCAGAGTTGGCCCTTCTAGCAGCCCAGCTGTGTTGCTTAGCAACAGCATCTCTTTTTGCTGCGGCCCACACACCTGTGCTAACACACACCAATACGAGCCGGCCTGTTCCCACTGTTTCACTGATCTCAAGTTCCATGGCTTGATTTTGCCAGCTGCAGCCACTAGGACACTGGCAGATGCATGAGGTTGGGCTGTAGTCTGCCATCCCAAACACAGACACTGGTAATGACAGAAAGCCGAGAGGGATAAGGTCAGCACCACGCTGTGAAAGAAGGCTGGAAACATGTCTGGAAGGAATAAAGTCCTCAAAATACCACCCTCCACACCCACCGACCCAGCCCTGCCACTCCCGTGGGAGGAGGTGGGCACGCCAGCCCCCGGCTTGGTGGGCGGGACAATCACTGGGCCAATAATCAGAGAGAGGCCTCCTGGTGTTCTTATCCAATAGCCAACTTTTTCTGGCCTGCGGGGCGGAGACGCGCAGAGGGAGTCAGCGCTGAGCGCCACGTTTGGTTCTGGCGCGGGGGCGGGCCCGCGCGGTGCCCTCACGCAGGATGGCCGCCGGCAGCGGTCACGTGGGAGCGGGCTGTAAACGCACGGCGGGCTGTAAACTTGGGGGAGAGGGGATGAAGCGCATGCGCGGCGCCGGGGCCCGAGGAGGGAGCCGGGACGGGGAGGGCGGCGGGAAGCCCCTCCTCCGTGGCGTGGGGCCCCGCCCCGTGCCGCAAAACCCCGCCCCCGCGGATCGAAGCACCTCCTCCGTGGCGGGAAACCGCGCCCCGGTGATGATAGGCCCCGCCCCCCGCGGTGCGAAGCCCCGCCCCCCGCGGCTCGCGGCCGTGCCGCTGCGACCGGGGGGCGCGGCCTCAGCTTCCTCCCCGCCGGGGCCGGGGCCGGACTGGTCCG
>VXAD01007907.1:272334-316444 GCA_013399195.1 Dicrurus megarhynchus | reverse complement strand
CCCCCGGCCGGGCGCGGACGGGGGCTGCGGGCGCCCAGCCGGGAGGAGGTGTTCGGGGGCTGCCGCGGACACGCGTGCGGGGTGTATGACCGCGGGGTGACCGCTGAGCCATCCGGGGGAAGTCTCTTCCCTCGGGGTGTTCCGGCAGGGCCGGCTGCCCGCATCAGCTGAAAAAAAGTAATGAACTTCCCCGCTGAACAGCTGAGGAGCGGACGAAAGGGTTACTGGATTGCTGGCGTATTGTCATATCAGTCACACACCTCTGACCGTGACTGTCCACGCTCTCCGGATACGGTGGAGTGTACGCATGGGATGGTTTCTCACCGTGAAAGGCTATAGTGTTAGTACAGAATTTCGAATACGGGTGGTTATCTTCTACCTTCAAGAACTCGTATTTAATTTTTTTTGTTGTTTTTGTTAATTAAAATAAATTGTATACTTAAAGGTTGGCTTTTCTGGTATCTTTATCGAAAAGTTTGCTATCCTGAAACCATTTTAATGTCAGTGGGACTCTCTGTCTTTTGAGAATTTCTGTTTGTGCCACAGGAACTTGTGTAGCTCTGACTTTGCCATTCAAATTACCCATGCTTTTGGAAATCTTCCTTCTGAGGCCAAGCACTCATGGCTGGGCACCTGCTGGAGTTTAGTGCAGCTCATCACCTTCACAGACTATTCTTTTTTTTAACACTTTGACTGTAAGAGCTAATGCTTGAACATATTGCTCTCACCACATCTCACCTTCTGCCAACTGCCTTAAGTGTTTTCTAACTGCGGTTTCTAACTATGTTACTAGCATATCAAACCATCTGTAGTTAAAATTTGCATGGCCAAAAAGGCCACCAGAAAAAAAAAAGGAAAGCTTCTTATGATTTCATATGGTGGAATAGATTCTTATTCATTTAGAAAAACTAAATATTACCTTTAGAAAGCCTTTCGAAATCTTGGTATTTTCTGTGGCAATATTGAATTCTGGAACTCAGAGTCAGATGAGGAGCATGTATCTTTGTTTTGGTGCTAGTTTCACTGAGTGAAGCTCACCTTGAAACTCTTCAATGTTTTAGGGGCTTTAAGAATTTTTTTTGAGTGGAAGGATGTGATGGAGATGGGATCATTTGAGATTGTGATTTCTTTCTCAGTCATGGTACCTCATTTACACAACTTGTCCTTCCTTCTCCCCATCTTTATCCAGTCTGCCATGGAAAGAGAGACACAAAAGTTTGTATTTTTAAGTGAAACTGAGAACACCTATTTTTCCTCAAGAGGATTGTGTATATGTACTTTTAGAGTCGCTATGATCAGCAGCCTAAGTTACATACAGGTATCTGATGTTTGTACAGTGTGTACAGCTTCAGCTTTTCTGGAAGAAAACAAGATGGTTTCTTCTGTGCCGTCTATAGAACTAAGTTAAGAAGCCAATGGAATGATTTACTAATGATCTTTAAACATTTGTTTTGTTATTACTAGTAGTAACTATTAGTTTGCAACTTTTAGTTGTTACTTTCAGTATAGTTATACAATGTTAAATAACCTGCTTATTTTTGAAAAATAAAATATGGCATTACTTTTTACAGTTTGTGTTAAGCCCCCTTTTTTAAGGTTATCAGTCAAGTGCATGAAAGTTAGAAATTAGAGTAATCCAGGCTGTATGAGTAATTCTTTCACCGATATGTGCAGAATCTGACAATCTTTTATGTAGGCTTCTGCTTTTTTTTTTTTTCTCAAACTATTCCTGTAGTGAAGATGTATGGTAATGGAGGAGGGAAGGGAGCTCTGTAATATCTTTACTATTCATTAAGAAACTGTTACACAATACAAAGACCACAGTGAGTAGATAGTTATTAATTTCAGCATGCTCTTCTTCGAGGGTGCTTCTTAATGTATTATTTTAATGGCTCACAGTTATTGATCCAGTACCTCTTTGAGATGAGGGAATATTATTTTCCCATTGGTAAAATTAGTGTAATAAACAAGATGTGATTGGGGTCGCAAAAAATAATCAATAATGGAACAGAATTAGAATTCAAATTCACCTGCCTCCATGCTGTGCTGGTTTCTCCAGAAAATAATACGAGTTGGATGTCTAAATTCAGTGGCCATTACAAGTGCCAGGCACTTCATATCAGGTTCAGCTGAGAACGTGCAGATAATGGCTAGCGACAAGCACTGTATTTTAGCTTGATGTTACATAGCAGAGAGGCCCTCACCAGTGCAAAATCTCATAAATACTGTGCTCTTCTGCTCTTCCTCCTTTTCTTGGCCTTTTTGCCTATGATTTCCAACTTCTGCAACAAGTGGAGGAACGATCATATGGATTTTCTTATCCTTGCTTACCCTTGATTGATGGTTGGAGTATGTCCATCCACTATGCTGAACAAGTAGGAGTCCTACTGGAAAACATACTAAGTGCTCCTGTAGTTAAACATGGTGATAATGGGAATAAACACACCAGGGGATGAATTAAAGTTGCACAGGAAACTTTCTGACTTGTGAGTGCTTTACTTTGAACCTAAACAATATTATATCTTTAACACAAAGACAAATTCTGTCGCACATGCTGGCAGGGTCATTATAGTTGCATATCAGTGGCGCTGAAATGTTCCAGGCAGAAGCACAGCTTGAGCTCAGGGCTAACTGCATTAGCTGGAAACAGGAGGAAGCTGTTTCTGTAAAGTTGAAGGGGAAAGGTCAGTGTGGCAATAGGCTTATTGCAGAGGATTACTGGGATTGCACAATCCCATCCTGTCTTCTCTGACTTGTTCAAGTGGTGGGAGGGAAACACTGGTGACAGAAACAGGGTCCTCTGGTCATGAGTTGAACTCCTGGTAGGAGGAGCAAGTAAGTTTGTTGCTTTCTTGTCTCCTTTGCACCTCGGAGGTGTGTGGTAGTGTATGTAACTTCTTCATTCCCCACCCATGTCCCTGCACTTCCAAATGATGCTTGAGACTGTGGAATTTAGTGAAGAAAGCCCAACCCTGCCTTTTCTTCTTTTGCAAAGGCATCCTCTGTTGTGTTTATGTGATATTTTTGTGGGTGTTTGGCAAAGTAGAATGTTACTTTTTTATTGTCCCCTCAAATTATTGCTGGTTACATAGTTTGTTGGAAGCCTGCTCATTTCTGTTTTTCCTTACTAAGTTTTGGCTTCTTCATAGCCGAGCAGGAGTTTGGAGGCTGCTTCTTCCCCAAAGGCATATTATTTCTTCTGTAATGTAAACCAGACAGGTTGCTTCAGTCATCTTGATTGGAAAAAAAATTCTTGAGGTTTTTTCAGTAATAAAGATTTACTTGGAGGTAAGACTTCTTTATTTTTTTGCAGTTTTTGATGGTGTCATGATCATTAGATATGTGTATCATTTATATCTTTTCCCCTGTTCATGACACATGTGACTATAGTATGGGTGCTACTGCTTTGTCTTTTGTTGAATTTTCCTTTCACACTTGGCAGTATTTCTTATTTCAATCTTCTGTATTGATATTTTAAAAGTTACGAATACTTTTGCTGTGAAAATAGGATAAAATTTTCTCTAGTTTATATGGAACCTTATATCCCATCTTAATACCATTTTCCTTGTTCTGTTAAACAAAACCCCAAAACGAAATAAAACCCAATGTTTTTGCCTCCAAAATGAAATAAAACCCAATGTTTTTGCCCTAGAGATCATTTCTACCCAGATATTATTCAATTTGTTTAAATGCTTACTTATATTGTCCAAATCACCTTTTCCTGTGTGATTCCTCTTATTTTTTTCTTCAAATAATACTATTTACCTACTTGTTCAGTTGCATCTTGGAAATAGCTTGCAGAAAAGGACAAGGCAAGAAAACTACGAGGCACTGGATCCAGTGCATGAGTTGCTTACCTTTTATTTTTGGACTATGCTGGTTATATTTACCCCTGATCCCCAAAATAGGAACCGTCCATCTTCATCTTCCATGTCAGCTGTTCCTGGACTTGCTCCTTGCATGCCTGTCATAGAAAAAGCCTTCTAGGTACAGTGTAGCTCTTCTTTATTGGTTGGTTCAAATTTAAAAGCATACTGTTGTTTAAAACTTTACTCTTTTTTTAAAGTATCATTTCCATGTTTCCAAGGCTTTAACAAATGCCAGTTCTTGCTGAAGAATCCATCTGTACAAGATAAACCAGGGTGATTATTGTAGACATCTTTTAAGTAGACGTGCATTTACAGCTTTGGTAGTATGTATGTATTTCAATAGTAATGGAATAAGATTAGAAACAGTGAGGTGAAAAAAATGCACAGAGGGATTCCTGGTAAGAAATAACCTCCAGTGATTTGAAACATAGTTCAATTGTCTCTGCCATAAATTTGGGAATAAGTGTCATATATGGGTGATAAAAATGGCATAGGCTATTTTTTATATACTCATTAGTCACTTAGTTTGTCTTTTTCAATTAACATGGAGTCTATCTTTCTCATCTGACTGGGTTTACGTTTCTTTCATAATCATATGTCAACAAACCACAATAGACACAGCATAATGTGGCATACAGTGTAAATCTTTAGGTTAATCCTTACCATTTTTTATTATCGTTCATTTGGAATCACTTTGTAACTTGATCATGATTTGTACTGGTGTGGTTTTTTTTCATTATATGCTTAGTATGTTACAGCTTAATCTTTTCTCACCTCTAATGTAGAGAGAGGATATGCAACTACTCAGCCAATGAGATTAGGGATAGATATGTAGCTATATATATAGTCCTTGATTATAATTTCTTTTTTAATGTTTTAAAAGAGATGCCTTATCTATTTACTTCATTTGAGGGGTCTTAGCAGTTTGTGTATACTTCTACTTTTAAAATCACTAATAAAACTGTTGAGTGTCAACATTTTTCATGATACTTACTTTGTATATGTCAACACAGCAATTTAACCTTGCTTCTGGGGATTTAAGGTACAGCAGTTTTTAAAGGCAGTCCTTTCCAGGACTTTGCACTAAAAGGAATGCTCACCTTCTTGTTAGGCTGGATAAATGTAGTATTTTTAGACATCTTGGAGTTCAGTCACTTCTATTATACATCATGTATTCTGTTTCTGATTAAGTGTATATATATTTAAAAGGCAATTTAGCAAACTCTGGAGAGAGACTTTAAAATATAGTTGTGAAGGCAGGGGGAGAGCAAAAGCAAAATCCTCCAATATTTCTTTATTTAAGAGAGCAGTCAGTGACAAATGTTGCTTGATAGTTTGTCTTCAGACTTGTTCCCTATTAATGAATCACATGAAAACTTTGAAATCAACTTAATTAATTGCTTTCTAATGCCAGCCCGTGTAAAGCTGAAAGATACATGGCAGTCTGTTTAATTTTCGTCACCTTTGGACAGTGTGTGTGTAATAAATGTGCCTAGCTTGCAACTATCTCCCAAAATTCTTTGGCCTGCCGTCCCAAATTTTCTGGCTGGCAGCCGTTTGCTGGCTCTCTCCTTGAGGTGGAGGAGAGAGATGGGAAGAGGCTGGTGGTTGGAGCAATTGTTCTGCTGACCTGCCGTTGCCTTCTTGTGCGAGAGGTGGTACAGCTGCCAGGTGGTCCCATGCAAGTGTCCCTCGTCATACGGTGGATGCGTGTCCAGCCTCGCAGTGCGCCTGCATTCTCCTTGGGCCATGGGGGCGGAGCTGCCACGTGTGTGGGAGCACTCCTATCTCATTGCCACTTCCTGATGGTTCTCTTGCCATTTGAATGCTGTCAACTCATCGGTTGATGTGTCCATGATGGAGTGATTAACTTCTTGATAATGTGATTGGATAACATTTTGGTTATCTGCTGGAGGAGGGGAGAAAGAATGACCCAGCACATAGTCTTTGAGTTGCCGCGCTGACCGATTCCTTGCCCGAGCCTGGCCAGCGGCAGTAAGATCCTATGCCCGCAGAGCTGACAGGAGGGCTCTGGAGCTTTGAGTTCCCGGATCCACAGGGGCTGAGTGGAAGCTCCGCAGGGAGCTGTGTGGCAGGCGGCTACTTGTAGCAAGCAACGCCAGTAGATGTTACAGAGCGACGGCAGAGGCGAGAAAGAGAGAGCCAGACTGCTTGTGGCTATAAACCCAAGCTTTATTTCTTGTCCCTCAAGGGACAGAGGAAACACAGCACAAGTGGAAGCCAACAAGACAGCCCCCTTCAAGGGTGGAACAAAGGTTTTTAAGGGCAGACGAACAAGGGAAGGAACAGAGGAGATAACCAACCAGGGAATGACAAGGGATGACAGCCGACCACTCAGGGAACAGGAGAGGAGGAACAAAATTGGAACATCAAATCCGAAACAGAACCTTTAAGATCTTTCTAGAAACTAATTGCATAGTGCATGAACTTATTATAAAACATGAACAGGGGAAACCAATTATGAACCAAGGAAGGGAGAAAGGTCTGGAAACAGGGTGGAGATGAGGTGTGAGTGGCATCCCGTGGGCGTGGATGTCAAACCTCTGCATCCGCCCCAGGCTCCTCCTCAGAAGCGGAGTCCTGGGCAGAGAAGTTCACCCACTGGGTGTCACTCACCTTAAATGAAAAGGGTTGGACCACCGCCACATTGAGTGGCTCTGTGGGAATCTGCTTGGCCCGCCCTGGCACAAAATAGAGGTAGTTCTGTCCTAAGTATGTTTGTTTATTAAGTGTGACTTACATTTATAGTATTAAACCCTGTGAACAACAAATGTGCTATGATTTGTTATGCTCAGCACTCCTTAACACAGCACTTGCTTTGGGCTAGAAATTTACCATGTTCTTGAAAAATTCCATCTGTGTGGTTTCAGCCTTCATTAAAGAAAATAGTTCCAAAGACTTTAAAACAATGAAAATCGGGCAGTGTTGTCTGTTTATAATCATTGAAGTAAAGAGAACCATAAACTGTTTTAACAATGAAATGCAAAATAAATCTTAACTTTTCTCCTTGTGAAAGGACTGTAGATGAAAATGAAATTACAATGGGTTTTAACTTTTGACTGTTCTGTGAACTGGCACTTAAGTTTTGAACTGTATAAGCTGGTTGAAGTGAACAGAGCTAGACTGTGGTGTGACTTCCCTTTTCCGTCAGTTTGTAACCTGTATTGGCAGAGCAATTTGTGAGTGAATTGTATCAATCGGATCTTTCACTTTGGTAGCTTTTGTTCATTCCTGCAGGCAAACAATTTCTCCGGGGTATGTTGCAAACAAATTTAACATCATGGGCTTTAAGAAACTGAGCAACAAGTATGGGTAATTAAGCTATCGAGCAGTCTTAACACACAAGCTTAAGAAAAGAGGTGTTAAATAGGTTTCCACGGTGTATTTTTCTTTGTTTTGTTTTTGTTTATTTGGTTTAGTGGGTTTTTTCGTGGTTTTTTTTTTTTCTTTTTAAAATTAAAAAAAAAAATTTTTCTATTTACATGTTTTCAGTGGGAACAGCTAAGTGTCTGCAATGTGTGATACTAAACAGCTGCTCAGTTTGTTAGGAACAATTTATGGAAATATGGTTGGTTTTTTTTTCTGTGGGGTAACTGATTAGTTAAAGTGCTTTTAGACCAGAAATCTCTTCAAAGAGGTTTTCTTTTTGGAGTTTATCTTTTATTCCTTTTTCAATTCCTTGATGGATCGGCTGCTGCTGAAGCATGAAACAGGTCTACACTCAAGTGCTTGTGACCAGTAGTTTTGTTTTCTGAGTAACATTAGACTAATACAGGAGACACCCAGTTGTGGATCAGCCTGGAGAGGGGAGAGCAATTAAGTGACTAGAATAGTGGTGAGAAATGGGTAAATTTTGCTGCTTCTCTTTGAAGTTTACTGTATGAAACTTAGGTCTGTTGTACTGAAGTCCCAAGTTCTGTTCTAATTCCTAGGTAAATCACTTCGTGGAAGGTCAGAGAAATTACAGGAACATTTCCTTATGTTAAGGCAGTCCAGTTCCTCCACAGTGTGGAAGTACAGGTAGTGACGAGATGATTATAACTTAGATGACTTGCTGGCTTCTTGTCCAGAGAAGCTTAGGCTGTTACTCATCTTGTGCATCTGGTACATCCTGGATGGATTTACAGCAGTAGATCAGAACAAGATATATAACATAATGTGTAATTGTGAGTAGATAAGAAAAATCTATGATACAATAAAATGTAATTTTCAAGTAAACTGCTTCTTTAGCATCATGCGTATGTCAGGTCTGTCTTCATATTTTGGGATTGTGATGAATCAAGCCATATGGTATCCCTGGACATATGGAAGTAATAGTGTTCCATGTTGAAAACAGTGCACCCTGATTGTGGTGGGATAAGCTCGGAGAACTTGTTTCACATACTTATGTGAGAGGGAAGTCTTCTGTAACTGCTGCTGTTTAGAAATGACAAACTTGTATATGCTTGCTCTCTTTCTGCCTCTCTCCTCCAACTCTACTTATACTGAGAGTAAATGGAGCATCTACTTCTGCCCTGTCCTTCCATGGTTGAAAAATCTTTATTATTTCTGCTTTTGAAGGCCAAGGTTTTCTGGAAAAGAACAAAATCTGTCAGCAATACAATTAGTCCTCAATTTTTTTGTATCTACAGTGTATTTTAAGCCAGAAGTGGTAATCTTTGTTTGTAATAATCAGCTTGGTTTCTAGTCCCCACATACTCCTTAATTGTGTTATTTCAACGTTTGTTTTTGAATAAAGCTTTCTTTGATAGTCAGTCAAAATCTGAGATGGCAGAATTCTCACCTGGGCTGAGCTTTTCCAAGAAGTAAAGAAGCCCACTGAGTTTAAATGAAGACTCCTGAAGCCAAGTTTTGTGATTAATTAGTGTCCAAAGGTTACTGTGCAAGTATTGCTACTGATTTATAAACATGACTAATTCCTCTAAATTTTTGTGTATTGGTGCTTAGGTAGAACCTTGAATCTGCTATCTAATTTTTAAAATAAATATATAAAAGTATGGAGAAATAAATATTTAATTAGGCTGTGCCTCTCCAAGTGAAAGCTTGTTTTGTACTGGAAAATCCTGTTAGGTTTTATTGAGAGAAAAACTGTTGATGGTTTTGGTTTTTGCTCTGAATAGTAAAAGTATCAGTTTTTTTAACCTTAGTTTTTTAGTTGGTCAATATAATTGGATTCTGTGGGTTATCATCTGCCGGCTTGATTGGCAATTCCAAACATTGGAATTTACAAAGATGTGTACTTTTTCTAAGGGTTTGGACAAAATCTTTGTAGGCATGCTTGGTATACAGCATAGGGGCTCTTGGGGGCATGTCTGGAGGATTCATTAATACATGTTAAGTGCCTTTCCTTCTGTCCTTTTAAAGAAAGAATGCCATAGAACCGAGTGAAGGTCTCCCCCATTCAGGATTGCTTTGGAAAATGTAATGGGGAAGATTCTCTGCCCTATGGGGAGGGTGATTAATATAATTCTTAAGAAATCTAAAATACTGTAAAAAATGAATGTTTTTGCCACACTCTGTGAGGACAATAATCTAAACATCTGAAAAATAATCTAGTAAATTATTTGTAAAGAATAACATCTTTGTAATAGCTATGCTAGTGTTCTCAAAGAGTAACTTTTGACTTGTTTTCTTGCAGCCTGTAATACAAATTGTGATATGTTTCTGTTTTATAGAAAAAAGCAGGCAATTAAGTTTTTCATTTAGGAAATCTGCAGTAAATATTCATGTAAACTTTTACATGCAGACAGTTGAGTACTTAATTGGCTGTTATTTATGTTTCTGTATTAAAATGGAATGTCTCATTTGATTGGAAAAGTTAGAGGATTAAAATAGTACTAACCATATGCATTTGCATCTATACAGAGTGAGCCAAGGTATATATACATGTGTGTGTCTGTGTGTGTGTGTGTATTGGGGTGGGCAGGCACTGTGAGAATGTGTTTTGTTACCTACAAATGCTTTCTCATATTCAATGAGCAGTTGTTACCCATACAGGTGAGACATTTATGTTAACAAGCAGGATTTTTTGGTTGTATTTCTACTTTTCTGCTTTTGGGATAATTGCATATTGACTGGTAACTATAAGAAACTTTTAGAGTTGCTTTTTGCCATGGTTTAGTTAATCAAGAAAACATGCTACTTGGGGAGTTACACTCCCAGAAATGCTCAGACACTGCATTCGTTTTATCCTATGGAATGGATATTTGCTAAATTAAAATAACTATGGTACCTTTTATGGAATGCTTTGTTTCTACATGACTGTATAAAAGTATTATATGGATTAAAACTTACAGTTTTGTGGTTCTGCAAGTGCAGGTGTGCTTAATTTCAACTACGCTGTTGAGCTTGACTCCTTTGATATGGTTATTGTGCCTACCTAATTGTTTTCAGGATTGCTTTAGATATGAATCTTTAGTCAGTCAGTGATTTCAGAGGCAGTGTGAGAGCACTTGAGAATACTGTAACCAATAAGTGAGCTATATTAGTATCTGGGTAAGTGTTACTGCTGAAATAATAAATTACACAACCATCTTTGGAACTTGAACTTCTGAAATAACATGGCAGTAATATATGCATAAAGGCTATTTCCATGTTTTAGCTTCGTCTTTTACTTTAGGTGATGGAAAGTAATTGTTATAGGACTGCAATTTATTAGGACTTGCGTAGCATAATTAAGTGTGCAAGAATCAAATGTCACCATAGGATTTGCTGTGCTAAGCATAAGTAGATAGAGAACAAATGTATCCCATTTAGAATCTAAAATGTCTGTTAACTATGCTGTGAGTAGGGCTGAAAATGATTTTCTTGTTTTTTTCACAGTAGTATCAGGATAAACTCATTACAGCAATATTTTATCTTTTTTTTTGAGGTGTATTTATTTTTCTTCTTTATTTAGATGTTGAAACATTTGTTTCCCAAACACTAAAAGGAGAAAATCTATCCAAGAAAGCAAAAGAAAGAAAGGAAGTTCTTCTTAAGAAGATAAAGGATGTTAAGGCAAGGCAAGTGAACTTAATGGCTTTAATGTGTTATAAAGTAACTTACTGATAACTTAAAGTTTTTTGCAATCTTTTGATAAATATTAAGCATACTCACAGTTAAAAAAATCTGCCTAGGTCCTGATTTTTAAAAATAATCTGTATGGGTTCAAGCGTTCCCTTCTCAAAAATGCTACAATTTAGTAAGAAATGGGATCAGAATGATTTTTCCCATTTGAATTGCTTAATATTCTGAAACCTGATTGCAAGCTAGTTGGGTAGAGCTTGCCTTCACCTCTCATTTGGTGAGATTCATTAAAATATGAGAAATAGAATGTATCGAGGATATGAACGAGCTTCCTATCACCATACCCAGCTGGTGTAAGACAGCATAATTCAATGCTGACTTTGCTTTATTACCTATTCTGTTGTTTAGCTCTGTAATAGAAAACTGAAACATAACTGAAACTATTTATAGATCATAAGTTTGTTTAAGCAAAGTGCTATGAAAGACAAAACAGAGGGCTGTGGGTGTTCTTGTTTTAATATCAAGGATGATTTGAGAGAGTTCTGTGGTGTGTTAATTTCAGTCAGCAATTCAGCTAAAGAGATTTAGCTATAGTTTCATTTGCACTACAAAATTTTCTTTGAAAAAGGTCTTTACTTAGAACTCTTATCAACTAGGATATAGCCTAGTACTTGCTGTTCTTTTCACATTGTTGTTCTCAAAGTGTTTTTCTAGTGATCACTCCTGTGTGGTATCTCCTAAGCATTCCATTCATGGCATGCTTCTGCCCCTGTGGCACTTGTTTACAGTTTCAAGGACAGCACAATCATCTGGCGAGAGCGTCATTCTTTGTATGGCGCTAACTGGAGGGAGACACGAGATGTGTCCCAAAGTCTTATAATTGAAGGGTCCTTTCATTTGGGCTGTAAATGCTTAGGGAATTAGCTCTCCCCCATCCTCTCTTTTAAGAAAGTAGGATTTTTTTTTTTCTTTCCTGTGCTTTCCGTTCTGGGTTATTGAGTTAACTGTAACTTTAACTGTACAGATGACTTGCACATACAGCGGTACTGACTTTTTTCTTGACTGAATGATGCTTTTTTGGCTGATGAAATATCAAAGGGAGGGAACCTGCAGTTATGAGCATATTGACACTGAAACTTTTGCTATTCACTTGCGTGGCCCCATAGTTTCACATCTTATTTTAATTTCTAATTCCTTCCTCATTTCCTGTAATATTATTCACTGTTAACAGTGTTTTGTTTTTCATGCAGGCTACAAAATACAGGCACATTGTAGTCATCTTTGATTTTAACATCCCACATGTTGGGCTGTATGTATTACTGCCACTTGCTACACTGGATTTCTTAGATCTGGCCTTTTATCTCTGTTTGCATTTCTCAGTTTCTTATCTCTTCTGCTTGTTGCTTGCCGGCATCTCCTCATTGACCAACCTGATACCCTTACTACTGCTTATTGTTCATAAGGATGATCTTGGCAGCTGCATTTTATTTGCCAGTTAGTTCATAGCCATGGATGCTTCTTGAATGCCATTCTACATAACTATGTCTTGATAATTTGTCTGTATCCTCAAACTGCATCCTGTGATTATTTTTGTTTCTGAAATACAAAGATTTAGCTCTGAAGAAAAGGTATATAGGTATATAAAAGATGTTTTCCCTCTGGGATGATAAATTTTTTGGGGTTTTTCTAGGTGTTACATAAGTTGAGATCTCCTTACCTGAAAAGGAATTTTTTTTTAGGCATGTGTTAACTTTTATATTTTTGGTTAATTATTAATATATTTTCATTTGTATTTCTGCAAATTTACTGCAGCTATACCCACTATTTTTGATTTTTTTTTTCTTTTCCCATTGAACTACTGGTTTATTTTAAAATATGCTTAATGGTTTTACTTGTGCACAAAACTTCCTGAAATATGTTAACATTTAGGAGGTTTACTAAAATAAAGATGCTTTTGTGCGTTTTTATACCTTAAGATACCTGCGTAGATGTATGTTCCTAGGAAAGGATGCTCAGTCTGGATTTGGTTTTGTTCAAGTCTTCCTTGAAGTGTCTGGGGATTCTCTCAGCTGCAAAGGCAAAAGGAGAACTGAGTAAATACTTCAAGCCAAAGATAAAGACTTCAGAATTTTCAAGGAAAACTTGCAGTGCTAAGTTTCAACTACAAAACCTGTCGAAAACTGCTTGGTGTCCTGCGCCATGTCCTCGTGCCGTGGGTTTGCCAGCGTGCGTTGCTTTATGATGTTTCTTCTTCTTTTTCCGCAGCTATCCTCAGGAATTCCTGGAGAAAGGTGAGTGTCGTGCCCTCCTCCCCCGCCGCGGTTTTCCCACTGCCGCGGCCGCCCGAGGCCGAGGGGGCTGGCGCCCCCTGCTGCGGCACGCGGGGAACAGCGGCCCGAGTGCCCGCATCCACCGGGGCCCGCTGCCGTCAGCGAGCACATCACAGAGCGCTCGCTGATGGAAAGATCGGTCTGGAAATGTAGTTCGGGGTTTAATATATAATGGAGCTTGTTATGGAGCTTATTTATTATAAATTTAGTATAAATGGAGCTTTATTAGCAAGAGTGCAGCCTTGCGAAAAACCACGCGGTGTAGGTTTTTTTTTTTCCCAGAGGAAGTGTATGCAAAGTAGCCGGCTTAGGAGATAAAATTTTAACAGGGATTACTTATTTCAGCCTTTTTTCTTAACGTTGCAAAAGTCTTCAATTCCCTAGTGATGTTTCTTTAACCTTTTAATAGGATCATCTCGTGGCAATATGATATTGGCTTTCGATCCATACTGAATGAATGTTTTCATAGTGCAGCGGGAGCTCAGACCTTTAGCTGGAGAGGAGATGATTTAGTGTGCGAGTAATGAAAACTGAAGTGTGGGTTATCTATTGTCTTCTAGTGGAGTTTAAACAAAGCTGCAGAGTTCAGTTTAGAGAAGACTGAGGGGTTTGTTGCTACAGTGTTCTGTTCTGTAACTGAACCTGGAAGGGCTCTTATTTCCATGATGCTAATTCTTGAGGTCATGACCTATAGCCTGTGGATGCTGGTATGAGGGTCACAGTGCGAGGTCAAAAAAGCCTATGCAAAGCTTCACTTTTTGCAGTGGTTGAAGAACTGTCTGTTTCTGGACAAGGAGGTTCAAATGTGTAGGCTACAGCGTGCCTCCTGAGAAAGTGAAAATATGTAAGTCATATTAGGCAAGTAATGTTATAACAAGGCGCAACAAGTTCATACATTTCTTATGCCTGTTTAAATCAAGTTTTGCAGCCATAACAGTTCAACTGAAAGGGACAGTGCAACTTGAAACTTCCCAAAGATTCAAGATTGCCAAGATTTTGTAAACTTCAACTGTGATTGTTTAAAAATTGTATTACAATAATTTGCTACTTTTTCTATATTGCACCTCAGCACTGTTACAGAAGATAAAATGTAGTTTTCCTCTTCTCACTGTCCAACAGAACTGAGTGTGGGAAAGTAAAATGTTATTTTATTAAGGAAATTACTAACATGAAATTAGGCGGGTTGGTTGTTTCATTGCAAATGTGTCTGACTTTGGGAGAGCATGTTTTGTAGGATTTAATAACTTCCTGAGGCTCTGACTGTAGTATGCATAAGAGTTGCCTACAAAAAGCAGAGTTTGCATGTTTGCATTTACTGCTTTGCGTAATTTGAAGGTCAAGAAAATTCTAGTCTATTTACTTTCTTCATTGGTAATTTGATTCAGAATTTCTTTTCCAATTCAACAAATTATTAACAAAAATGAGATTTCATTATCTCTAGCAAAATGGATGATTTGATTTATATAGTCTGTAATTGTTACTGCATAACTTGCTCTGATTTCTGTGAAAATTACATTCTGTCGTCTTCTTTTTATTAGAGTACATTTGATTCTTAAGAAGGATATATCGCCTTTTTAAAAATTCTCTTGATATATCTCTGGTTCAGGTTGTAGAACTATGTATAAATGCTGAGGCTTGCGAACACTGACACCTTAATTTTCAGTATTTTTCAATAAAATGAAAGTTATACCATTGTTTTTTACAAGCAAGGATACATTTCTCCAAATTACTGTGCATTTGCTGCATGCAGGAATATATATTAAAAAAAAGAGTAATAGGAGCCTGCACTTACTTGCAAAATATTTGAGGGAATGTGATTCAGTTGTATGAGCTGTTGGTCTAATTTCCAGAGTTCAAGAAGCGTGTGCTAAACTTTATTTGGTTGTGTCATTCTTACTTTAGGACTGTACAAATTAGGCGTGACTTTTGCAGGTGTAGAACAAAAGACTCACATGGAGATAAGCAGTCAGATTCTTGGCCAGCTCCTAGTGTAACAAAGCAGCTGAGGGAGGTCAACTTTTTTGCCCATTTTCATACGTCTGTGCACACCTAGGCATTTGAAAAATGGAAAATTTGGAAAGTATTGAAAACTCAGAAGGCAGTGATGGTCAGTTCCACCCCCTCCAGAGAAAGAAGTATCTCAACATATAAAGTGACAAAAGGATAATATCTTTTAGGAAAAAAAAAGGAGGGGTGAGAGCAGAAATGTGGAAACTACACTGAAACAAACTAGGAAGAATAAAAACTACTGTGCACATTTAAACTCCATATTTACTGTTCTTGGTTTGTGGTAGCAGTTACTTAATTTTTAAAATGTAAATAAAATAATCTCTCTTGTAGCTGAAAGGGAAGGTGAAGAATGGTTCATGCTGTCATGGTATGTTATCATTGTATAGTAGTTATATTACATCAGCTGTTTTCAAGAATCTTGTGAGTTGTGACCTGTCATACTTTCAGAGGCATCCAGAAGTATTTTTGGAGGCTGGAAGAAGTGGACTAACACTTTCAAAATTCATATGTTTCCTGTAGGACATAATGATACTTGACTCTGATCTCTCAAACAGTGGCTCCTTCAGCCTGTGAGTTGTTCCACAAGTATGTGTTGTGGGCATACTTTTCATCCACTCTCTTCCATCACTGAATGTTCTTGAAGTTCCACTGACTTTGCACGTAGTGACTAACTGGTTTGACTAAGCCATTTGTAAACTCTTGTTTTATGGACCTTGGCCAACAGCATACAGAATCCTGTCTTCCATAAGGATAAAGCAAGGAGGTTTGAAAGAATAATAATAAAAAAATAATTAAAGAGCATGCGTACAAGTAGAACCAGGCTCCTTAAAACTACAATCACCCATGTGCATCTCTCTCAGAAAGCGCATACATACTTCTTTGCAACCATATTGATGAATTTGAGGACTTTCTTGAATCCTTCTAGAAAGAAGCCTTCTGATGTTGTCTGTCAGGTCAGTAAATATGCTGACAAATGCATCTTTTGTGTCTATATAGGCTGAAAAAAAATGAAGCTTTTTAGGAGAAGTGGGTACACATGCAAGTGAAAGACACAAAATTAATTGTATAGGAAAATATTTAGTTCTCGTGTGAGATGTGTTACCTGATTTAACACTGACTTTTACAGTTAAGTGTGCTGTTGATTTATGGGTAAAGAAAGTCCATGTTGTTCTTATGACCAAAAATGTACAATTATATTTATATCCAATCCACTGATCTTTCATCAAATTTTATTTTTTCAAGTTATTAGACATCTACTGTATCTATTTTATTCTTAAATTGAAGAACTGTGTAGAAATATCTTTCTCTTAGACACTGCTGCCTTTTTTTAAATTTTAATTTGAAGTATTTTACTCTTGATCTAAGCAGTTTAAGCAAAACTGCAAAGCTATAGTCACACTCAGCAACCTGTTCTAGATCTTAGAATTGGGAAGAAACTTGAAAATGAAGGTAATTTGCATAAAAATTGGATTCATTTTTTGTAAGGCTAATATTCCACTAAGGGTATAAAAGTCTGAACTTTGTCAAAGATTCTGACTTAATACAGTTTTTGGCATTTCTCTGTTTTGAGATTAATTGAATCAATACTGTGACTGCCAAAATGTTTAGTTAAAAGAACCTTGTTTTCAATTTATGCTAAAAATAGTGCTAAAGTTGGCAGAAGCACTCTAAGCTCTAGAAACTGTATTTGTGTTTGAAGTTCACTTGCCATCTGTTCTATGCATTTATTTTAGTAAAATATATATTTTTAATCACTTTTCAAAAAATATTTTGGCTCAATGTTGAAAGTGAGACACCAAAAGTACTAGCCAGATCGAGTCATACTATGGGAATTTGCAGAACCAGTTCCCCATAAAGCATTCAGTGCACCTCATATCTGATCTGCAGCACTAAATTATGCAGAAAAGTATGACGTGACATTTTCTAACCAGCATTTTTCACTCTGATGAAAACTGATGATGGTCCACTTTTGGGGTTTTTTTCACTGTAGCATAATAGAGGGTAAATCTGTGTCTCTACAGCATTGGTGTTATTCACTGTGTAATTATTGGAAGCACCTGTAGGAAACCTTTAGATGACTCAGATACTTCTGGCTCTTGGCATAGCAGAGTGTGTCTGGAGCCTGAGATCTCTGCTTCCTGGAAATAGTCAAGCTGTTAGAGTAGCACTGTATGCAAAGGGTTTGTATTGTATATTTTTTTCTTTTCTGTTTTTGAAAAGAGGTGGTATTTCCTTTTTATTTTTTTCCCCTCTGTACACTCTTTTTCAGGAAATGGCAGCAAGCAGGAGTCTCTTCAGACTTGAGAAAGGGAGTCAGTATCTTGTGGTCACCAGAACCACATGTGGATGCGAGTTCTATATTTTAACACACTTGAACTTTTTAGTCAAGAGCATAAATACATTGTTAGTATTTGACCATAAATGGGAAAGATATGGCTTAGTTGTTACCCAGTTCTTTGAGGATCATAATGACATATTTCTGGAGAGACCATCGAATGCATTAAAAGTGTGCCAAATGTCACTCTATCCCAGAAGTCTGGGAGGTTTCACTGTGGGCAAGTCACTGTGTTGTCCCTTTCAGCTACACGCAGCTGTTAACTGTGAAGTGTCCATGCCAAGCGCAATTTCAAGTAACACGAGATACACCCACCAGTACGGCACAAAATGGTCTTGTTGTGATATGCATCATAAGAATGAGAGGCAACTCAGGAAGTAAAAGTTGCAGCTGCTTTTCTTGCTTGAAGCGTATTTGCTTGCAAACTTAATGTTGTTTCAGTATTGTTTTAAGAAGTAGCTGCTAAAGAGTTTCTACTTGACCTTTACAAAACAAGCCATTAAAAATCATCATGTTAATAGGGGACCCTAGAAGGCCCTTCAGGAATGAGTGTGTAGGAGCAGACTGCATGGCAAAGCATGCGTTGAAAAATTGGGTGTCAGAAGAATCCAGTCTTGCAGGGTGACAGGTGGAGTGGGTCAGTAGCATCTTAAAAATATAAGATGCCCCTATCAAGGGGCTAAAGTATACCCCTGCCAGCTTGAAAGCAGCTTTGCCTACTTGTTCTTATGAAGAACTGTGTAGTGAGAATCTTGCTTGGTCTGCTTGATAGCTTCATCCAGCCCTTTTTTTGGTGGGTTCTTAACTGCGGCAGAGGTTGGACAGGAGGAACTGATTTCAACCTATTCTGACTTGGGACCTTCTGAAATGGCAAGCAGCAGGGTGATGTGACCTACATGTCTTTTTATTTTTGTGAGTTGTTTTATTTCTCTTATACTTGAGCAGTTTTAATGCATCATTCTGTCTAGACATTTTTAGAAATAAATTGAAAGTGTTTAGTTATCTGAGGATGTGAGCTAGGTAGTCTCTTTCGGAGGCATTGGCTGAAACATCTTGCTTGCTCTTTTTTAGAGTAAGTGGCGTAAGAAGTATCGTTAATGTTTAGGAATTCATTATTATAATCTCACTGTTACAGAAGAAAATGAATTCTTGGGGGAAAAAGAAGTCTGGACTTTTTTAAGCTGGATTCTTATAATGCAATATGGTCCTATTCATTATATTGAGCTTGTACCAACTAAATTTGTTGGAACTCTTCAGAACAGGGGGTAGGCACTGAAGTACAGCCCTTGTTACAATGAAGAGAGTTTATTTTATGCTCCATTCCTAATGTGCTAAACTTACCCTTTGGTATGCATTATTTCCTGAATCAATAAATAAACTGTAATGGAAAAGGTAGCATTTAATAAGGAATGACATTGTATGTTTTTTTTTTTTTACAGACATCATAAAATATTGATTCTGCTATCAAACCTGTAAGAGATTATTTTAAGTTGCAGAAACTTAAGAATAGGGTCAGTTCATGTACGTATTTTTGTTATTGTGACTGTTAAATATCTACCTTTCATGAATCAATTTTTTTCCCCAACTTCCAGATAAATCATACGTTATTCTGGGGAAAAAAGAAACTATATTAATGAGCATCAACTCCATAATTATGCTTGTGGCTGCATAACAGGGACACATTCATGTCATTTCTTTAGGCAATAACTTTTGCAAAGAAGTATTTTTAAACTGGTCATTAATTTTATGACCATAGAAATGAGATGCAAAATTTATGCTGTTGTCATTGGCATGGGTTCAAGGCACTACTGACATTATGTGTGATTGTAATGGAATGGCTGCCAACTAATGAGTCTATAGACATTTTGTTTGAGCATGCTTTGCTTTTAGATGTTTGATTAGGCAGCAATGCTTTCAATTATGCCTGCAAATTGTATTGGATACATTTACCTGATGCCCATTGTTGCTTTGTAGTTCGGTTTTCTGTTACATAAGTGCAAGTTGAATGCTTTTCTTTAATTTATTGATGCTTTTTGAGTGTATTTTTAGATACTTGGCACCTGAAGAGGATAGTGGTTTGTGCTGCTCAACACTGACTCCTCTGACTGTTCGAGGAGTAACACATGGAGCTTCAAATGCAATTCTGTCTGCTCTTGCTCCGTAGGTGGAGTATAAACTTCAATGAAACACACTGATGGAGGAGCATGTAAAGTGGAGAAAGGGCAGAGATTACCCTGAGTGGGAATGTAGGAGACAGCATAGGATCAACAGGAAGCCTCTCTGTGAACTGTCAGGAGCAATATCTTTATATATTAATAATATACGGTCCTAAGATATCTTTTAATGCTGACAGAACTAGGAGGCAAAAACCCCAAGGTTGATACCAGGAAGTAGTCCTTCTTTTATGCCAGTACATAAACATGTAAAATGTTGCCTGTTAATGCTCCAGAGCACAATGAGTCAGCTTTCCTATTAAAATGCCTGCCGTTCTTCTGTACAGATTAGATGATTTAAGAATTGTATTTTCCAATGTATAATATAAATTTATGAAAACTATTCTTTATTTGCTACTATTTTTATTTACTCTAAAATAAAAAATGGAGGACTTTTTTGTTTAATCTAGTCCTGCATGAGTGCAGGTTGCATGTACCTCTGTCCAGAGTCTGCCACCTATTCTCCACATTTTTCATGTAAAGTGTGGGTACCTAAATGTAGTATTGTATGACATAGGATTTATATATTTGTTCTGATTGTCTTTCTCAATGAGGGCTTTTTTTTTTCATGGAAGTCTTCAAGCCTTATTTAGGATTTAATATCTAGAGAATGCTTTGACAACTGTAAAGCACTGAGTGTGTTATTTCTTTCTTCTTAACACTCTCAACACTTTTCTTTTTTTGGTTGTTTTGTTTTAAGAGCATTTTGAATTTGGATATTGTAGACATAGAACAAAAACTTGTTTTATTATAAATCTACATTCAGTGTTGCCATATTTTTTGTTGTTTCAAATACAGTATATAACTGTGTCAAGGTTTTCATGCCAGATGGTAACTAAGGCCCACATAGTCCCTTGCTCATTTGCCCCCACTGGGATAGAAGACATAATTGGAAAGGCAAAAGTAAGAAAACTCATGGGTTGATATGAAGTTGATATAATAGGTAAAGCAAAAGCTGCACACACAAGCAAAACATAACAAGGAATTCATTCATCACTAGCCATGGGTAGGCAGGTGTTCAGCCATTTCCAGGAGAGCAGGACTCCATCACAAGTAACAGTGACTTGGAAAGACAAACATAATCACTCTAAATGTCTGCCACTTCCCTGTTTCTTCCCCAGCTTTATATTCTGAGCATGGCATCATGTGGTATGGAGTATCCTCTTGGTCAGCTGGGGTCAGCTGTCCTGGCTGTGTCCCCTCCCAGCTTCTTGTGCACCCCCAGCCCACTCACTGGTGTGGTGGTGTGAGAAGAAGAAAAGGTCTTGACTCTGTAAGCACTGCTCAGCAGTAACTGAAACATGCCTGTTTTATCAACACTGTTTTTAGCACAAATCCAAAACATAGCCTGATACCAGCTACTGTGAAAAAAATTAACTCTATCCAAGCCAAAACCAGCACAATCTGGGATAGGTGTATGGTATGCCCTAAATATGTATGTATTAAAAAGTCGCTTGTTCCTAGGTCATCTGGCTTTTATATAAAAGTAAAGCACAAATGTTTACTGAATTTGAAATCCTAAGTGTGATTGGAAAATGGTAGGATGATGACTTAGTGGAAGAGCAAGGTAACAGTGCAGGTATGCAAACTTAAATAAGAGATTATGTATTGCCAAGTGGGGCAAAATCCTCTGGAGATGTTCTTTCTACATATGTACTCACCTACTTGTCGTCCACAAGTGTTATTCATTCAAATATACTAAAGTTTGCCATTCAGCCCATGAATTATATGTGCTGGAGTGTGGTGTTTGTGCATTTGTTTTCTGCTAGAAATACAGCCTAATATTTTAAATTTATGCTTGCACTTTCATGAAGGTTAAATGATAACATGTTTATGCGTAGCTGGTAAGAGGACATTTTTGATTGACAACCAGGGCTTACATCTACACATATATTCTATGCATTCCACTACTAGTAAAAGTTTAGGACAGGAAAAGACTGGAACAACTTTTGCCATTGTATAGGTTGTGAATATCATGTTTGCTCTTTTTATATGGAGTGTATCATCTAATAGAGATATATATAGGCAAAGAGAGACAGGCAACTGGTCTCTGGCCTGTAAGTGTGAAAGATGATCATGCTGGTTATAAATATGGCATTAATATTTTCTGTTCATGTGCTATCTGCTCTGTGTTCTTCTGTTTGGAGGAAGAGGTGAATTCTGGAGAGAAATAATTTACTTTTGATTGGTTTGACAGGTGTGATGAAGCGCAAATATTTTGATCAGATTAACACGATAACTGGCGTGCTACTGGAAGATGGCTGTGTCAAAAATAAGTTGGAGTCAGGTTCAGATTCAGAGCAGTTGTTAAACAGCATGGGAGCTTGGAAGGAAGCTTTCCCAAGAAAAGCATACTAAATTAATGAAGGGAAAGCCTAGCTGGTATTTGACAACCCGTGAATATAAAAGAACTCCAGCAAAGCAATTATCAGGCTTTGTTGTTTTAACTGCATAGAAAACTTGCTGTTCTTTACAAACAGCCATGGTGCTTTCTGGACATAGTCTCTGAATTTTCTGTGTATTTTCTGTGTATTTTCATTATTAAATGGGAGGGGGTAAAACTCAGCCATGGCTAGGCAGTCCTACTGATAAAAGCAATTCCTGTATCTGTGGAGAAGAATATTTTCACTATGCATGGGTTTATTTTGGATTCTTAGAAATTAGTTTTCTCATCTAGTGCTCCAAAAGGGAACACATGAATAGAGAAGGATATTTGGAGGTCTCTGGAAAGCTTTTTGTGTATGTATATACCAAAAGGCGGTGCTTGAACAATTTAGTGTTACATGGTTTTCAAGAAATTTGAAGGCCATTTGATCTACTGGAGCATCAACTTTATGATTCTGGTCTGGTGATTTTTGCCATATTTAGTTTTTTCTCCTTCACCAAGACTTTATTTAGGTTTTTTTAGGAGCAGTGTAGTTTGTTACTTTTTCCCCTCCTCTTTGCCTAGATGTATTAAATGTATCTGAGAAAATATACTGAGTTTCGGGAAGAAGTTAAATTTTGCCTAAATAGGTGAAAGTGTTGGCTAATGTTAATTTGAGTATATCTTTCCCAGACCTTCATGCTTATGCATGACACTGATCAGAGTGCATTAGATTAGCTGATAATGTAGGTTTTGTATCTATTTTAGCAGGGCTCTCAGTTGGGCAAGAAATTCATTAACAGAATGCTGCATTAAGCCACAGGTTCACACCAGGTCCTGCCAGACGGTGATTCCACTTCTAGTTTCATGGGAGGAATACACACACAATTTGCAAAGCAGTGCCTAATTACAGTGAAGAAAAGTGAAAGTGGGCAGAGGTCAACAAACTGCTGCCAACAGTAGTTTGGCATTTCCTGGGAGGGAAGTTGCTGCAGCTGCGTCCTGCACTAGGACAGGCAGAACTTCGGAGCCTGGTGCTCTCCTTTTTTCCTTCTGCCAGTGTTTTCTCTTTCCCCCCTCTTTGCTGTGGTGTTTCTTTCCCCTCTTGTGAGAAGCTGCCAGCTGTGCAGTGCTGGGAGCAGGTTCATTATATGACAGCGTTTAGGGAAACCACTCCAGCAGCACTTACGCATCGGGTCAGAAGGTAGCCCTAGAACGGCACCGCTCACAGCTGCGCTGGAGCCTGCAAGTGTCCACGAGAAATAGGATGTTTTCAGTTCCAGATAGGAATTAATATCCTCCTTACTTTTTATTCTGTGTGTTTGTGTGATAGACTATTTAACTAGCAATGTATATTGACTTTTACAGAGCTGGAAGATGAGGAAGAGTCTGAGAACTCTATTTCTTCGCCTCCTGATAGCGTCTCAATAGCATCTGACCGATATGATAAAGAGGATGAAGCACCTTCTGATGGTACGTGACACAGTTTACCTTAGAATGTACTAGATTTGCCAGTTTGCTATGAACTGATGCAGTCTGATCCTCTTGATGCGAATGTTAGTGTTGGAAAACAGATAAACAGATAAGCAGCACAGCTGGACACTTTTCTTACCTTTACAAGAACCTTTAAAGGAACTGAAGAGCTCTCTCTAGTGGCCCTAGAGCATAGTGAAGCTGTCTCGAATTTACACGGTATTTCTAAACTCATGTTTTTTGATAACAAAGCATCTTCTGTAGATGCATATGTTTTTAAAGATAGATCAGTGGCTAAACCAGTGTGAATATTTGTAGTAACAAATTGTTTGTTAATTCAACATTATCAGATTCTTGCTTAATTTTATTGTGCTACTTAATGGCTTACTGTATTATTTATCTAATAAATAATGAAACAGTTTATGTGATTGATATTTTTCTGCAAACTCCATGCAGAATAGGTTCATAAAATATTAAATTAATTATTCCTACAGTGTTTCCTTCCATTAAGACAGTCTTTTGTACAATATTTTTGTTATATAAATTTTAAGTTTGGATTTGCATTTAAAAAAAGTCTACACTTCATAGCTGGTTTTGATGTTGTTTTATTTTGTATTCATTAAGTTTAATGCTAAATGCGACTGTTCTGAAGACATGAACAATTGAATATTTCAACAGTTAACAAGCTTGCTTTAGCATATTTTTGAGATTAGTTTATTGTATACATAATATAAACACCTTCTATGGATAATATATGGCAGTAAATTAAGTATACGTACAAATAAATTAACGATGTATATTAATTTGTGGCACTAGAAGTTAGATAGACTTACTAGTGAATGATGTTTTCTGACATGATATGATGATCAAACTGTGCAGCTCCATCTCGAAATACAATTGCTGAATGAAAATATGCTTCCTGCAATGTAACACTCCACATTTTATATTATCCAGATTATTCCCTTTGGAAACATAAATTGCTTTTATGAGGTATAAAATTATGTCTATTGCAGAACAGGGATAAGTCAAGTACATGCATAAGTGATAAACCTTCCAACCACTGATTCAGAATAATGCATTTTTTTTAATGTCCAGAACTCTGTAAAATGTATAACAATAATAATCACACTTTTTTTTTTTATATTGAGCTTATTGCATGTTGGCAGTGTGACCTTCTATTAAAAAAAGTAAAACCAGGCCTTTTTGCTCTCTGGTTGAAATGCAATTATCAGTTAAATTGAGTATGGCTTTTAGAAAACCCAAGCTAATTTTCAAAACTACAGATGAATGCAACTTTCCATGTATTTATTTTTGCTTACAAACATAATCTTATCATTATTTCTAATTGTAACTTAATAACATGGTACTGATTGCATAAAGGGTATGTGACAAAATTATATGACTATTTAATAGGAGATATGATTATAGAATTGTTTCAAAACAGTTAATCAAGAGAAAAGTGATAATGTTCATAACCTAAATAATGAAGGGCTGAAGAATGCTGATGCAAGACTGTGTGAAATACCATATGAGTTTGTACAGATGGGTGATGAATTTTTAGCCTATTTTAGAAGTTACAAGAGTAGGTATAGTAGCTGCTTAACAGTATCTTGACTAATGCATACCAGTTTAGGTAGAAATATAGAGGGTGTGATTCTTTTATATTTGAGGTGTTTTTACTTTGCTGGTCTTTCTGTATTTTGTGATAAATCCTCTCTAATTACCTAGTGGGAGTGTAGCACAAAGAAAATTTGAGAGAAGGTGGTAAATTCTCATCTGTAAATACATAATTTATTGGAGTAAACAGTGTTCCTCTTTTTCTCTTTGAATGTCCAACGTGTCATTCTAAGACCATTTTGATTTTAACGTATATAATTCATCATTCCAGTCTAGCCATCTAGCCTGTGTATGAAAATGTATGTTGGGAAAATCTTGTAAGAGGTGGGTTGATCCCCCGAGGTGCCATTTGTTTCAGTTCTAATAGGCATAAATGGGTTTGTTGAAGCTTGATACTGTATTTCAGTTTTTTAGCTGTTAATGTTCAATATTTAAATCCTACTCAAGAAACTGGGTCTGTAAGGTAGATGTTTGATCTTATATAATTACCAGTTCAGCAGGGCTCGGTACAGATCTAAAACCTGATTTGTGTAGGATCAAGGCTCTCAGCGTTAACAGAGGGCCCTATCTGTAGGTAACCAAATTGAGGTGATTTTTATTTATGTTTGAGTCCATTCCTATTATTATGTAAAACCTTCTACATATATTTTCTGCTAAAAAACCCCAAGGCATTTCTCTTTATATACTTGAGCCAGGCTGCAAGGTTTGTATGACTTCTGAAAGTGTCGCAATTTGACTTTGCGGCATTACTGTCAAAACATAATTTGTGAAGGCGCGCGCTTGGTAACAGATAAAGAATTAGTGTATTATGTGTACGTTACAGTCATTGTAAAATCCTGGAGTTTTTGTGTGACCTTTGTCTAATGGTGTATTAATTACAAGAGAGATAATCCATTTAACAATAAGTATGGGATAACTAAATTAGCACAGGTCACCTAAAGGCCTTTTGTCAAATCTGATTGTTACGTTGTCCTTTTGACTTTTACCTTATGGTAGGCACTAACAAAGTATCTAAACTTTGATGGATTATAAACTCTAAACATGATATGTATTTTTCATAATGCTAATGTAATTTTCTAGGTACTGAAAAGGTCAAACCCCCACGTCTCTGTGTGCATTCTAAGTCTGTCTTTCCTTTTAATATTTCTTTTTCTCTGTTCCTCTGGTTCAAAAGTTCACTCAGTTCCCAAATGGCCACCTAATTTTCCAGTTATTCCCTCAAGCCATATGTGTTTTGGTTTCTTTATGGTTTATTAGGTACTGTAGGAAAGTAGCATAAGTTATATCATCTAATGAAATTCAAGCACACTTCAGTGATGCTTTGACTTGATTGCTGGCAGCAATTAAATCACAACGAAAGAGAATGATGCATGGGATTACATGTCCAGACACCCTACAGAAATTGGAAGAGGGATAAAACACAACAAAACCCCCAAATAAAATAACAAACTGAAAAACAAGACAGACCAAACAAAACAGCACAGCCAGGCACTCTGGTCTTAACTTGATTTTTTTTTTTTTTTATTGGCTAACAGCCTGATTGATAGCAAAATCATAACTTGCTGTATGCTAACAGGCAGAGTTCACTTGTAGGTTATTGTGAGCTGATAAAGGGTTAGATGGAGTTTTGATTTTCGCATTGGTCCTTGGTGCACCAGATTAATGGAATTTCAATGAGAGACTGGAGTAGTCACAGCTTTGTCAGAAAAACAGATGGAGATTCTATAGCCATGTCTGCTCATTAATACCAGTTGCCTGAAAGGTGTACTACTTCTCTATACAAAAGACTCAACATAATTGATTTTTGAGCGAGGTATTTTTTCACTTATTGATGACTAGGTTTCTTGCAACTTAAATGACAGGTTTTTGTATAGTACATTGTATAACAATGTTATGTCTTGTAATTTCTTACTCCCCTTCCATCTGTGTATTGAAGAATGTATGTAGTGGGAAATACATATGTCTTGATCAGTTAAAAACCAAAGCATACCAAAATACTTCAAAATTGGAATACCAAGATTTTCTTTCAAGTTGGAAACAGGCTTACTTTTGGTTGAGAAGTAAATGGGAAAAAACTTACTATTTTTTGTTTAATTTTCAAGTTTCCTAGGATGGTGTTAAATACAGGTTCAATGGCAGGCTTAAACTTTCCTGTTTAATAACACTGTAATCTTCTTTTATGATATATAGGGATTTTTTTAAACAGTTTTTTTTTTTTTTTGGTTTATGGTATGGTAAATTGATTCTATAGTAAGAAATGTCACTAGTATTAAAGGACCAAACTTTCTGACTTTGTAAGTGGACCTCTGAAGAAGACATGTCTGTTTGGTTCTGCAGAGAGTATGTAATTGGATAATTACTGGATCTAAAAGATCACCGTAAATGGTGCGATGAAATAACTTAGATCATCACCATTTCTGTGGAAGGTCTAGAAATGTTGCCTTGAGAATGTAAGGATGAAAAAAGTACTAAAAATGTGTCTGAGGACTTATGTGCTCTTCAGATTATCATATTTGGCTATAGTTTATGAGTAAAATATGCTTTTTAGTAGAAAATTTTTAAACAGTCTGAGAATCTCTTATTAAATTTCTATGTAGTTGAAGTGGAGGAAGGTAGGGCTGGAGAAATTAAAACTGGGCACTTGGAGAACTTTGAGGAAACAGAGTAAGCAAAAGGGTTGTGCTTTAACTGTTTATCATCAAAGTGCAGTCTTGAAAATGGGCAAAATTTATTGTTCCTGCAACATGATTTTCTTGCTATAATTCTTGGATGAAGCAACAGGCTTCAGTGATTTGTTTTCATGTAGTTGCTTTGGAAAAGTTCTGTACAAGTCTTTGCAGGCTGGAGTCAACTATTTTACATGAGCTATAGTATTTACTTAATATGAGCATCACATTTTGCAGTTTGATTGATCAAGTGAGAATGAAAAATTGCATGACTGAATTTTGCATGCTGCTTCTTTTTATGTTTTAAGTCTCAAATACAAATACTGATAAAGCTTTTTTTCCCCCTTATTTTTCCTATTTGTTAGGCATAGTTGTTTGAATACTGTCACTGAAGAAGGGGGTAGAGTTCAGTGTAAGGTTTTGTCTTTGTGCATACACACCAGTGTTTTCCCACTTTTTTCAACTACATTCCTACTGAGTTTATTTTTGAGGCACTGTATTAAAGCAAAAACTGTGTTCCCCACAGAGCGAGTTAAGCACTACTAGCAACTAAGGTATTAAAGGCTGGAGAATGGAAAATGCAACTAGGAATTTCTCTCCTTTCTCCTTTTGCCCTTCTTATCCCTCCAGTCTTGATATATCACTTTTTAGTAACATAATCATGGATATGGAGAGGATGTTTGGTTGTCTTGGGGATGACAGCATTGGAAATTTATCTGAGTTATTGTAAGAGATTAGTTATTTGCTTTCAGTATTGGAGAGAGAGGTACAAACTTAAGTGCATGACAGCCATTCAAAGGAGTGAGAAACTTCTTTATTTGTCTTGTTTTTCTTGTAGGTAGATCTCACTGAAGGCAGAAAACCAGGTATTTTATTAGCCCTTATATCTCTTTTAATATTCAGGATTGAGTATTATAGGTCATAATTGAGGGGAAGCAAGATCTAGGTTTACTTGGACACCTGATCTTTGGTGAGAAAAGGTGGCTTCTACTCTATGCTGTTACTAGGAACTGGCAGTAGGGCAGTAGCCCATCTTCTGGAAAATGCGTAAAGACGGAACTTTGGCATGCTAACTTTATTTTGAGGGGATGCTACTTCTTGTCAGAATTGTGAAGGGGATTATGATTCTGCATTTCTGGCTGAGAAGGTAATATGATGATCAGAAATGTTGCTTTCAAAATTCTAAAAAATTGTAATTAGCAATGCAGTCTTAAGCAGGAAGACTGAAGTCTAAAATTCCTAATGTGGTATGCTGAGGTTGTTTGAAGAAGGATGCGCTACAAATTTAGGCTGAGTCACTTATGGGCAGTTTAGATGTCACCCAGAATACAATCTTTTACAAGCTGATGGAACACGGTGAAAAGTGAAACATACTGAGGAGGAACTTAAAATATGAAGCATTTTTTAAAAGAGTCTGTTTATAAGGATATTGGTGCATGTGGGGGCCAACCATATGAGCATAAATTCCCAGATGGAAATCTGTTTGTTTAACACATGAGAAGAGGGTGCTAACTTTGTTGAAATTGTCAAAAGCTGTAAAGAAGATCAATTCCTTGTTGAATAGGAGAGGCCTTAAGAGTGAAATCAATGTGTCACCCATGGTCTGTCTGAGATATTTCTTGGTGGGCACCTGCCTCATCTTGCCTAAAAAATCTCTACTGGTGCAATTGCACTGTCCCTCAGACAGCTTGTCCCAGTGCTGCACTCTGCTAGGAGAGAATACACACCCTAAACTCTGTCAATCTGTTGACATTTGACTCTCTTTTGTCCATAAAAGACATGGCAATTGTGTATTTCCTATTTTTTTTCCTTCTCTAATGAATATTTTTGAAGACTGAATAGAATCTTTATAACTTTCCACATGTAGCTGCTTTTGAAACCTTATGAAAGGAACAAACAACTGAACTGCTTGGTTGCTTGCTGGTTTTTTTGTAGGATCCATAGCAGTGCATGTAACAGCAATGACTTAGATGGAGAAGCAAGAAGTTTAAAAAAAGTGCATCTGAAATATGTAAAGCTAATCTAATTAAATTTGATTTAAACCATTTGTACAGAACATAAGGGAGTAATTTCTGATAGGAAGCAGAAGTTTTAAGTGAAATTTTGGCCCTAATAAAGTCAACAATAAAGTTAAAAATGGCATTGTGTAAGTTAACAGTGTGTACAAATTGATGATACTAAAATGTTTGAACTTCTAATTATCATGATGAAAAACCTCCTATCAAACAATAAACCCCTGTGTTCTTTTAACATTTACCTTTCTCCCATGGGAGAAATGACATGGTTTGTTGCTCATTTTATTTCATCTATGTTGCTTCAGTGGCTGAGCAATAACAAAACAGCCATGTATACTCCACCACTACATAGGACAATATCCACAATAAAAACTAAATAATGACCTGCTTAACCCATTTCTTTTTCATATTAGACCATAATTTTATTCAAGATATGTAACAATATTATTGTTAAAAAAAAAAAAGCCCAGAAAGTTGAAGTGAATGGATTTTTCTATTTACGTTATATTGCTTGTTGGCCTAATGTTCTAATTTGGTTCTTATACATTACAAATAGCTGACATAAGAAGGAAGAGGAAGGGTTTTCCTTCTGCCTCTTGCATATGTGATAAGCTTTTCAAGTATGTTTTGGAGACAGTTAATTATGATTTTAGGACCTTATTGGTGCTTTATGTCGACTGAGTGAATTTCTACCTTATGATTTCCCTGTAATTCCTCTTTCTTCCTGCCAAGCAGTAGTGGCAAGGCAGCTTCCATCCTGCTCCTTACTCCCTTCCTCCTAGAACCAGAAAGATGCATCAGTCATAGATGATAGCATGGCTTCACACCACTCCAGTGGACAGCAAGTCCAACAGATTGATGCTGCTTGGCATTCAAGGCAAGAGGCATCTCTTCCTTCCTGATATCTACCATGTACGACAGAAAACTGGATCTGTCCATATGCTATGTAGTAGTCACAGACTTCTTGGGGAGGAAAAGCTCTACGTATCCATAGTGTTTTCTTTGTTTTAGACTAGATCAGAACTATTTAAAACAATGCTCTGTGTGGTAATTAATGTTTTGTCTCAAGGATGAGGCTTTAGAGGTCCCTGGATATAGAAACCTACTGGGAAAAAAGTATAGCCTTGCAGTGTAAGTACAAGCTAAGTCTGGCATATGGATTTCTTTCTCTGAATTGGTGATTAGGAATTTGTGCCTATATTTAATTTATTACATGCATGAAGTGTGTATCAATCCTAATGAACAGAAAAAGATTTTTCCCATGTTCCTGTTTTTGTGTATTAACTGATTATTACTTTCTGTAGAGGTGCAAAGTGAATCTGTAGATCTTAAGCAAGAACAAAACAGGCCTGTTTTCTATCTGGCATCATGCAGTCCAGGCATTAATTTTAGTGGATTTGGGTTTGTTTCCTTTTAAATAAAAGCAAGGTTGCAGTGGATTAATATTTGTGAATTTTGAGATTAAATTTGAGTGGAAAAGTAAGAACTATGTCATGAAAAGGTTTATTGTTTTGCAAAAACCTCCCACATAGTAGATGAAATCTTTACGGTATCCACTGAATGGACAAGTTCATTACTGGCCTTCTCAAGAAGTTGTTGCAGATAATCATTCACTGCTTAAAAATTTTCAGCAGGAACCATACTTCTTTGGGCATCTGTCGCTAGGCAGTATTAGTTTGATACTTTTGTCAGTAATTTTTCGTAGATGTTTACTTGGATTACTTACAACAGTAGGATTTAAGAGTAGAGGAGCAGACTAAAACTGCTGAATGCCGTATTTTCTCCAAACTAAAATTAGTACTACAGTTTCTTAACTAATATTAGGCACAGCCTATTCACCACTATCACTATAATGATGGATAACATCCTGTGAGTATCTTGGTCTTGTCTCCTCTACTGCTGGTAGTCAGAAATAGTTTTGAGCCCCTTTTGGGCAAGGAATGATGAATGAACCTACACTACATAAAGGAGGAAAACCTCTTCTGCTCTAAATGAGATTTTCCTGTCCTTCTGTATATTTACTCTGCCTACCTGGACATGTGTTCCTTAATGCAAGGTATATCAGGGCCTGATAATACCTTTTCAGAGATATCCTGTTTTTCGTATAAAACAACTTTTGCTTGTTACTCAACAGTCAAGTTTTGTATTTCTCTGCATCACAGAATCATAGAATGGTTTGGGATAAAAGGGACCTTAAAAATCATCTAGTTCTAACTCCCCTGTCGTGGGCAGGAACATCTTCCATTAGACCCGGTTCTTAAAGCTCCATTCAGCCTGGCCTTGAACACTCCAGGGATGGGGCTTTCACAGCTTGGACATGGGTGAGGTATAAGTACTCACAATACATATTCAGAGGTGCAATTAGTTTATTATGTGCTTCACATATCTGCACTTGTGCATCACTGCTTTACATTGAAGTAAGGGAGGTAAGGGAAAGGGATTAGTGTTGAAATAATATGAATGGAAGCAGAAGGATATTTAGGCTGCGTGCGTGGCTGTGCAATAAGATGAAAATGGGTTAGAGACAAGTGAGATGAACGTGGTCCAGGTCTTTTTGGTCGGTAATAGGATGTGTTCTTTTGCAAGAATGGGTACAGGAAATGGGCCTTATTATTAAAGTTTATTAGAAAAGAAGTTGAGGCAAGTGTTGTCATTGACTTCCAATTAAAAAAAAAAATTAACCTTGCCTGTTTTCACAGGGAGAGTCTAACACATTCTTATAATTCTGTCTATTCTGTGTTTAGTAATTTGAATATATATGCATATGAAGGTAGCGGGGGAAAAACTTGTCTTTTAGTGTTCTAGATCTGCTTTCCTTACAGTAGGAGTGGGCTGTTTTTTCTGTAACAGCTTCTTCAGAAGCTAGCTTTAATACTGTATTTTATCAGAAAAATAATTGGTGAGACTACCACAGACTTGTTTGATCAAATATTTTAGCAAAATGGTTACTTGGTAATTGTATGTGTAACATAACTGCATGTTAAGAGTTGAAAATACACAAAAGAATGTAGTCGTATTGGGAAGTGCAGAAATGTTTTTGTCTGTAATCTTTGTAGATAACGTTTGGAATTTCAGGTCAAAAGTAAAACCAGCAAAACAAAAACTTTGTTTTTACTTGTTAACGACAATATATCTGCAAATTTCATTTGGAAATATGGACTGTGTAATGCAGTTGACAGAGGTACATTTAAGTACATATTGCTTTTTTAATGTATGGCACACCTTTTTTTTCTGCCTCAGATTGCTGTGATCTTCCAGTGCTCTCGTTCACTTGAGCGATATTTAGAATGTGGTATAAAAATAATGTGAAAATGCTGTAGTGAGCTGGTGATAATTGATTTACTCCATCACACTGAAATACGTCTTGTTTTCCTCTTCCTCCTCCCTTGGGCAGTAATCATGGGATCAAGCTGCCAGTCTGTAGATATAATTTTTCCAGCAGTGCCATCTGGCTCCTTGGCACTGGAAGTTGTATTGGCTTCTTCACTGTTTCCACTGATTTTTGTCAAATGTTAGTCCGTTGATGAGAAGTCTTTTGCGAGTGGGTGCTGATTTCTTCCTGCCCCCAAATGAATGTTGTTTTTTATTGGTTTTGTAAGGGACCACTTTTTTTGTTTTTAAATGGAATTTAGGACTTAACGTATTAACATTGCTTTGAGGAAAAAATAGGATTTATGTATAAATTGGTTTCTTTAATCTATGTTGAAAATAGTTTCTCAGGATTTTGTATGTTTTGAATAGTCCTAGCTTCATGTCCTCTCACAGATTTTTAAACATCTTCAACATTGATGTGGAATTGTTTCCTTTTTATTTTTGGAAACTGACTTTTTAAAGGACATTATGAATGAATGGTAAGAATTGGTAGGGTCTGTGTAATAGATATAACAAGCTTTATGTTTTGGAATAAATAGGCAACAAAGCTCTACTTTTTTCTCACAGGACTACAGTTTTATTTTTGCTCTCAACTTTTCTTAAAAAAAAGATTTAAAATTGTAGCAATGGTGGCTTAATAAAACAAACACATCTGAGTTGCTTTATTCTCTTCAAGCCTTAGACTGCCATACAACATATAATGATGGTATTGATAAAGAGTTAGAAAGGAATGCTCTGAAAATAGTATTTTAATAGGGGTGGGAAGTGGGAGGAAAATCCTGTTGATCTAAACTATTTTTGTAATTATTATTAATATTCTTATTAGTTTCTTTTTTAAAAAAAAAAAATTTCCTCTACTGGTCAGTGACATTCAGTTAGAGGAGAAAAAAGCTTGAGGAGCTGAGGATCCCAACCACATAAGAGGAGCAGAATTTCAGATAACTCATTTTTATTCTGTGTTGTTAAAAAAAAAAAAAGAAAAAGCTTTGAGTATTGTATGTGAATTAAAAATATCCGAAACCTGTTTTATTATTTTGTAAGTGAACTCCTATTAATCAGGACAAAGTAAACTAATTAAATTCCTTTATATATTTTTTTAGGTTTGTATTTTAACCTGCGTTTTCAAATGCTGTGTCTCAGATGAATGAATTATACTCATCCCTGGGTGTAAATATAAATTTTCTTTTGTGTTGAAAGTATTTACTTAAAATTATTCAAGGTAACCTTGGAAATTCTCAAACATGAACAACTGTGCTTGGTTGGCTTTTTAAATATATTATTATCCCTAAAAGTAGAAAATAATAAGCACTATTTCTTTATCACAGTCTTAGTACTATCCTATTGTAATGCCTTTGTTAATAAAATGCTATTAGACTGGTATTTAAATCAATATTTACATGTTTTCCCAGCATTGCAGAAATTGTCCAGTACTGGAAATGATAGGATTAAAAATCTTGTGTGGGACAAGGAGGGCCTTGATGAGATTTTTGTAGCAGTTGCTTTTAATTAAATTTCAAGTATCTCTTGGTGTCTCTTTATAGGAGCTTTTTAAAGAAAACAACTACGACAGACAGGGTGTCTGAATGCAGGTCTCATCAGTAACTCGACTCAGACACAAAGTGGGTATTTTTAACATATGAGTTCAGTTGAAAGAATCTATAGAAAGTACTATAATATCAAAGTAAGGCAAGCATAGCTAAATATGCATGATCTATTGTTAGTAACAAAAGTGTAAGTCTTTATAGTCTCACAGAATATATTCTCTCATGAAAGATTTTAAGGGCATGGGTATATCATGATTTTCAAAAATAGCATCAAATCTTCTTTTTGTTCATAACTAAATGTGAAGATAGAACGTTGCTGCTAATCAATTGTCTGGGATGCCACCTCATTAAGATTTACACGATCATCAAAAATGCCCAGAATTGTTTGTTGGCTATATCCTAACTCAAATATATAAAGGGGATACCACAGCATTTTTCTTTAGAATCGCAGGGAGTTCAGTGACCTTTTGTGGCAAATTATGTAGAAAGAAAATATTTATATTCATTTAAAATAACCTCCATGAAGAAATAGTCTCATTACCCTGTTTGATCAATTCCTTGCAGCCTGAGCTGTAGCATGCTGCTATTGCCATTGGTTGATGGAATACACTGAGAAGTGGCTAATGGTGATGGTGCTCATCAGGACAGGGTTCAGCCAGCGGTCAGCAACAAATAATTCAAGACTGTTTCTAAGTTTGTGGCTGGTGGAATTTGCTTCTTGCCCCAAGCCAGCAGCATTGCTGAGCTGGGCTATTTGATTAGAGGAGAAGCATATTTGCTTCTTAGCAACTGCACATTTGCACAACACACAGACCTATACTGCCTCCAAAGGTTTGCCTTTTGTGATGGTGGAATAATACTTTTCTGTTGATTGACAGACAAAAGAGATCTTTGCAATGCAGAGGAGTTTACAACCAATTTTTTCTTTATCTTTTGTGAACTTATCAGAGGTGCTTTTTAATTTAGCACTGCCTGGTGCAGATTTGTATATATAGCAAGACTGGCCATGATTTGAACTGAATTTAAGCTATTACTGCTATGCATATTTAAAGGACAGATGCACACTTACGCTTAATCATTGGTGTGTGCAGCTTTTTCCCCAGCAGGTGTACTTAATGGAAATTATTTTCTACTGTATTTTGAAATAATTTTTTGTATGTATATTGCTATTTCCCATGCAAGAGTGATATTCCTTTTACAGAAGATAATGATAAAGTGAAAGCTGCTCTATTCTTAGTGCTTTTTTTAATACATGAACAGAATTGCGGCAGTGATCGCAATTCTAATAGTGCGTGTGTAATTTTGGATGTAACGTTTCCCACAGGAAGTGAGTCTACAGGAGAAAATGTGTCTAGTCAGTAGAAGGCAAAGGTATTTATTACACTGGTAATCCTTGAAAGAAGACAATTTAGGAAAAAGAAAGCCTAAGATTTACAGTCCTAGGAGGCCAGGACAAGAAAAAAGCAAACTTTTTTTTTTTATGGTTTTACAGCTCTTTTCACTCTTGGTCTTTATTTTATTGTGGAAGTTTCCGTACTGCCATAACAATAAATAACTATAAATTGCTGATGTGGTTACTGAAATGTTTCGTGAAATAGTAAGTACAGTTAGTGTTAATGTGAATTTCTGCAGAATTTGCTTGCATATTTTCCTAAATAAAACATATCTTTTAACTTTCATAACTCAAACCAGTGAGTAGCTTTCTAAGTGGATTTTATAGTCAATTAAAACTGTATCTTTTAAGGGATAGGGCAGTATAAAGGAGGAGAGAACAATAAAAGGACTGTGGGCTAATGTAAGCATTCTGGAGTTTACTTATTAATTACCATTTCAGTGGCAGTTCAGACCCAAAAGAGGAGAGCGAGAAAACACTTTGATATGGTGAAGCAATAATAAGCCCCAAATGTCCCTCTTTAAATCAACATTAGAAAAACCTACAAAACTTCTAAATCCTTTTTCAATTAGGATTTTTTTTAGTCAGATGAACTATTTAAAATGAATCATAACCCAAATTTTAGGCTTTTTATAGAATTTTGGAGATTATGGAGTGAGGCAAAATGAAAGCATTGGGGTGTATTGGTAACTGTTTTGGGGAACAGGTATTCAGGGTGTGCACCCTGCTGAGCAGGAAGCAAAGTCTAGTTAGACTGATGCCATAATGATTTTTGCTTTTTCATATACTGCTCTCATATCCCCCTCCATATACACTTTTATGCAGCCTTTATGTATCCTTAGTGCTTTTAACCCACTTACTTGTAATTCCCTAAGTCTGATAACTCGCTTAGACCCGAAGTTCTGTTAAGCCAAGAGACTAAACATCTTGGAAGCTTCGTAGTTAGGGGGTCAGCAAGCCCCAAACCAAGGTCCTCTCTAGAACATGTTCTGTAAACTAAGATAGACCCATGCAGGGGGGACATTCCTTACGAGGGGGCTTCTCCTGAGCCTCCCATTGGGAAATCTATGATAGATATGCTAATATGCAAGCTCTATAATGGTATAAGCAAATCATTGTGAGGGGGGCTTTTCCGTGCATTCTCCGGTGTGCACTATCCAACGTGCATTCTGTGTATCACTCCGGGGGGGGGCATTCCTGCGGGGTGCTCCTGCCTGGACCCAAGGATCCTTAAATAAATACCAAGGTAAAATCCCTTTTCCCCCTCTAACCGTGTTTGGCTTTTATTGTAAGCCCAAGAAAAGGTATCAAGACCTATGTACAACTGTGGTTTTGGAGGCCCTGGAAGGGCTGGTTGATGACTGACTTCATTCTTGTCCCTGTTAAATTTGATGTGTATATATATGCGCTTTTAGAAGGGTATTTTAATGTACTGGTAGGATTTCATGGTCATTTGTGAGAGGTGTAGCTTTGGCTTTCTGAGACATTCAAAGTTGTGATAATGTTTAGGTAAGATGGCTGCTTGTTATGCTGCTGAATTGCCAAAGAGATGCTTATGCCTGATTGACTTATTTTTATACCTCAGTACCTCTTAACATGTTGCCTGTGTTCTACACAGATTTTATACTTCTCTCATTAATATATGCACAATAAATTAGGGGTTTTTTTTGGTTGGTCATTTTTCTGATAGCAGACAGCCTTTTGCAAAACCAGGGTTTTTGAATGAAGTAGCTATAAGTAGGAGTTGCCACATTATTACTATCAAAGTGCAACTGTACCCAGGGTAGAATGCAGCAGCTCTTACAATGGCACTATAAACAATACCCAGCAATTTAAGAGCAGGATGTGAGGAATATTTTACCTAATTGAAATGACAAGGGGGATTTTGCATAGGTAGAAGCAATTATTCATACTGGAGGTGGGCCAGAACGCTGGGGTTATTCCCCTCATCTTGCTAATTAGGCTTTCAGTTTCATTAACAGTCATTGAGATATTGGGTGATTGACTTGTGCATGAACATAGCCATAATACATATAAAGAATATTTTATTTAATTATTGTGGTTCATTTTTGTTTTTGTAGCTCAAGAGGGGTAGAAATAGGGAGTGTTTTAAGATGCACAGAACACTGAATAGCTTGAAGGCTGAAGGCAGCATGGCTATGTCTATTTTTGGGTAGACTGCCATAACTAAGACACTACCATGTTTATATTAGCAACATTTTATTACCTTTTTAAAGATAGAGTTTACAAGGGTTTCTACCTTTTCAAAGGTTTATGTTGAGAAGAGAAATTAATCCAGCTTTGTTGTGCTTCCAGGATGTTTTTCACCTGGGATAAATTCAACTTTGAACAGGTCTGAGGAATCTACAGTTCTTGTTTCCTTTAAGCCTTAATTTAGGAAATATAACCTAATGCATATGGCATCTTTAAATTCCCTTGTTACTCTAATACACTGTCATTGTTTTTTTGTTTTTTTTTTTTTTCACCTGCCCCTGTTAATTGCCTTTGTCCTTGAGAAACAGACATTTTGAGGGAGGTTTGTTTTCCTTTTCAAGGATTGATAATGAGGTGCAACGATTCATAACATAGCGTTGATACCAAATAGCTGCTTGCTGTATTTTGGAAAGGGCCTTGAGTGTCTGAGCATTTATTAAATCTCTAGGTCAGTCTTTTTTTCAACTGATTTCTCCTTTCCCATGTTCTGTGATTAGGAATGTCAGATAGAGAATTTTTTCACCCTATTTGCAGTTAGAGATGATTCAGTTTTTAAATTAAAAATAGCCTTTAAAGAATTAAATTTACAAATAGAAACGAAGAAGGTGAAAATGTTGTACAAAAAGCAGGTCTGTTGAGTCAAAATGTTTAAAAACCTGAAAGTCATGCATATGAAACCGAACGAGCTTAAATGGATGACAGTCACCTTAAAACTGAGAAAAAAATTGTTTCATTTGGAACTGGAGTGGTTTAGGTTGTTGTTTGGGTTCCCCTTGCCTTTTAACAATCAGAACAATGCTATTATAAGGTAACATTATTATTAGGAAAAGTGTGGTTACATCATAACTACCTATTCTGGTTCCTACTGTTGTGTAGATGTGGCCATAATTTGTCCTTTTGGTTTGGTAATTACACTAATGATCCTCATGGAATTATTAATGAATTCTTTGTGACTGAGAGTCAATTTTCTAGCTCTGATGGCTTTTTCATGTTAGTTTCTTCATCTGTAAGATTGTTCTAAGTAATATACTGGTGATTTGTAAATATTTTGAACCAAGTTATCCTTGCATGTTGTATTTCCCTTGCATATCCAGAGGTAAATTCTTTTGTTAGTATGTTTTATAGTCTATGTACTGTTGAATAAAATTATGCTAATGAAATTAGAACAAATAGAACAGCAATTAGTAATTTTATTTGTGCAGTATACCTCTGCTCTTGCACAGAAATGGGCTTTGGTAGTGATATAAGACACGTAATGGTAAAATTCATGTAAAGTTGACTCAAGAGTCCTGTCCTTAGTGCTTGTCTCAGTGACTCTCTGTATGGTGATCTCTCTCATTTTGTCAAGTGTTTTTGAGAATTTGTTGTCAAAGTATGTTATTTTTAGAGGATTTCAAGTTTATGTGAGGAAATCTGAGAGTCCATTGGCATGTTATAGATGCAAACACTTGTGGGAAACAATATAAAGATGAACCTTATAATGACTAGATTTTTATTTTGATACAGTTTTGTTGGTAATCATAGATTGATTGACTGCTTTTGGGAGTTCAGTTTATGGACAAACTGAAGCTGAATGAAAAAGCCATGAAAATTGGCTAAGTGCCAGTAAATGAGGTAATCTATTTTTCATGTGTCACCTTGCTTTCATTGGATCAAGGCAGTTTTAGAATCCTCTGCTGTATGTATGAATTTGAATAATTTCACGCTCCAGAAAACCTAATCAGGATAAGACCAAAAAGTGGGAGAAAAAGTTGGAAACAGATGTGCACTTATATTGGTGGAGGACCTAGGTTTTACAGAAGGTGCGTAACAGGAAGTGGAATTAAATCTGTTGTGGCTGTTGAAGTCCACAGAAATCTCTTCTTCCTTTACTAGAAATATAACTGTCAACTAAGGAAACACCCAAGTGGTTAGGCATACAACAGTATTACTTTGTGCAATGCCACTTCCTTATTATTATTTCCATATTACTATATTCAGGCTTTAATAGTCAACATTCTTTTGATGTGCTACTTGTTCACCACTTCAGGATACATGTGTTCTTTATGTGGGGAAAGACATAGAGTGTCAAAAGTTAAATCCTTAATCTAAAATAGCTTAATTTTTACAGTTGCTCCTTTGCTTTTTGAGTGACAGTGAGAGTTGAAAAAGTGCATATCTAAACTGAGAAAATTTTGACTTGGGTTGGTGGAACTCCCTTCATTTTCAATGAGCTATTAGTATGTGTTATAAAACAGCATTTTCACCTGACCTGATTTTATATTTAAAAAGGAAGAAAGAAGGCGGCAACAATATTAGAATTAAAAAATGTTGTTTTTGGAAAATCATTTCATTTAGATAATCAGAGTCATCTTACTGTTCACCGTAAGGATACTCTTTCATGGTGTTTTACTCACTTTTCCTCTGTCAGTTTGAGGTATGCTGTATCAATCACAGAAGTGTGTAGTTTTCTGAAAGGCATGAATCAGTACATATGTGACATCCCAATCTTACACGAGCTGGGACCTTCCCTCCGCCTCTTCTCTCTCCCTCCTTCCCTCCAACTGCTTACATTACTTTGAAAGAGTGTGTGGGTGCGGCAGGGGAAAAACAGTGGCACAGCAGGTCTGAAAATGAAACATTTTTCCCTGTAAATACTTTTTTTGAAGACAAGCGTAATATAACCAACAACATTTCACAGCATTTCTAGAAAGATGTGAATACTGTTTCTCTGTTATGAAGAGGAACAGGGGAGGCAAATTAGCTGTGGCTTGCCCAAGGTTGCGAAAGGAGTCTGGTTAAGAGCCAGAACTAGTTCTACGTTTTCTAGCTCCTGCTTACATGGTAAGATCTCTTCGTTATGTCTCACACGTTCCAGCTTTCTGAAGTTTTTGACAGTTTGAAATGGATATTAAGGGGACATAAGGTAAACTTTTTTCCCCCTGTCCTCAGAACCACATCATTTATTAAGAGACGTCATCCTAATGTGTATACAACTTCCATGGCCTTGAGTGTTATTGTAAATGGTAAAAAGACTCTTTGATTGGGTTTAGACTGATGCTGCCTTCTGAAGTACAAGAGGTGTTTGTAGTTTTGTATAATGTCTTAGTTTTAATAATATTGTTTTAATAATATTATTTTAATATGAAAATGTTGGTGTTCCTTTAACTGTTTAAAAATAGCATATCCTGCTCTGATTTTTCAATACCAGAAAAATCATTTAGGTTTAGGACCCCAACACCACCTCCCCCTCCTCAGGAGTTACAGAAGTGCATTAAACTGCTGATACAGACACTAAAACTGTGAGTTTCTCCTTCCTGGCTCATTTGAAGGGTTTTCTTCTTCTTCTTTTTTTTTTTTTTTTTTTTTTTTAATAATGAAAAAGGTGGTGGTGCAATTTAAAGGCTGGTATATAGACTATACCAAAAGTAGTACAGTACACTTTGGAGGCAACAGTACAATGCTTTCTATCTGAAAGATCACAGATAGCTTATATAAACTGGTAGAAAAGTTTATAAAAGTTACTCTTCAACTTGCAAGTGAATGAAGTGATTTGGCTTCACTTTAAAAACAGCAGCCTAAAACTGAGCTGCCTGAGTATTATCATTACTCCAAAGCAGCATAATTACCATTAGGAGAGAATTGGTTCCTTTAAGGGAAAAAATAATGAAGGGAAAACTTCTTAAAATGAGTTTTATTACATTTTTCTTATAAAATTAGTCTTTCATTTTGTTGATTAATGCTTGAGTTTAAGATTCTGATGTAGGCATTTCGCCATTATAATTCTGAAATATGGGAAGTCCTTGAAAACATTCCGGGATTGCCTTCTGTCTGTCTGCCTTGTAAAAGATCCTTTCAGTTAAATGGACCATCCTCCTTAAATGATGTCATTAGCTTGGATTGAAAAGACATTGCCTGCAGGGAAATCATTTAATTGTCTTAAAGTGCTCTACTTCTGTAGATCTTGAAGCAGCACCCTGACTTCCATCTTTGTATCAGATAATTCATCTAAAATTCTGTTTTTAATCTCTGACGAAATATTGAGATGTAATTTCCACTTTTATTGGAGAAATTTGAGACCTTTTATAGTCTTGTCTCTGTCAAATGGATGGAAAAGTTTCACTTGTTGAAATGCAAATGGGTACTGTCTTTTTTTGACTTAAAGAATTAATTTAACATGCATTCATGCCCTGCTTTATAAATATTAATGTATTGAACTCTTGCATTTCACTGATACCAAGATATCATTTTTTACATGTGTATTTCTAAAATCAGTAATATTTACTTGGTCAAACAGCAAGTCAAGTTTTGGGGATTATTGCAGCCTTTTTAATTTTTTTTAAGGTAATGCATTGCATGTAGGAAAATGAAAAAAATTGACCATCTTTTTTCCATGAATTTACCAATCTCTCAGTCATATAAAAGTCAGTTCATCAGGGATACTGGGAATTTTTAATCGAGTAGGCAGTCAGACCAGCAAAAATCAAACATATATGTATCAGTTTTATCATTACTAATTTAATTAGAATATATACTCCTTGAAAATACATAGTGTAATTTTGTCTGTAATCTATTGCACTTATACTTTTAACATGTCAGTCATTTAATCTTAAATACTTCGAAGTTGGAAGAAAAATGTATTTCAAAATTCTAATTGTTATATATGCAGTTTTCAGCTTGAAGAGGTGTTATACGGAGAATGCTACAAAATTTTCAGAAGACTTTGCCCCTTAGAGGGCCTGGTTTTGCCTTTAAAGTGGAAAAGTGGCATTTCTGATATTTTATTAATAAATTAGTCAGTCGCTAATGCTCATCTTTTTCTGCTGTTGAAATACTTAAAATATGCGTTTCAAGACTGCCACTGGATTGGTTGGGTTCTCATGAGTAATTTTCTTAGCCTGAACTTTGTTACTTGGGCTGTTCCTTTTTTTTTTTTCTTCTATACTGCAATGTACAGGAAAGCACCAAAATTCTAAGCAAGAGACATTTTGTTTTAATTTTCCTCTCTTTAATTTTTCTTATGTTTTTGCTTGGTATCAGCCTTAAAGGAAAATGTTTCAGTAGCACGCATAAAACCTAGGCCTGCAGGTTTCATGTTTGTTTTTCTTTTAGCACTGCCTACCAAGCTCCAAGAGAGACTGGTTTGTTTATTCTTGTGGTATTTTAATTGCAGTTTGTGTAAGTTGAACTATGCTAGAAATTCCATGTGAACTTTTTATCCGAATAAATATTTAGCATCTGTTCCTGCTGCTCTTGTAGCTAGTGTCCACAGAGAGGTACCAGATCAGGAAAAATTACTCTGTTTTGATATTCTAAAATTTCTGGAGTTGGGTGGAATCCCTGTTGAAAGTTTCAGAAATTCAGAGACTCTGTAAACAGTCCTGAGAAACCTCCAGAAGTAACTCTGCTTCCTAGGCCACACCAGTGAACTGCCTATGCTTTGATTCAAAAATATTTATATCCCTTACAATATTTTATTCTGTCACCTATTAGCTATTACTGTGTAGCCATAATTATTTTTTTTTCAACTTTGCTAAATGCTGGCTCTCAAATAGTAAGTCTTGTGGATAGGTTGCTTTTTAATGTCTCTCTCTCTTGTACTTACCAGTACCAGATTTGTTGCCTTTCATTTTCACTAAATGTCTCCTTGTTCTATGCAATGCAAATGGAATTCAGTACTCCTGAT